>CM076611.1:36916356-37466998 GCA_038502775.1 Hippodamia convergens | reverse complement strand
TCGATACCAACAGTATTGTGACGAATAAATCGAGAAAATCTAGATCTAGTAAAGTTTCCATTCAAGAAGAAAACTCTCGATTTAAAGACCTAGAGCTTCAAGAGATGTTGGTCCACATCTTCTTTCACCGATTGTATTATCTTACGTAATATAGGTGCAGAAAAAACTGCCTTAATGCTGAAAGGAACCTAATAGTTCCACTTGTTCACCCAGAAGTGATTTCATGTTCGACAAAAACATGGAAACAATACATACAAGAATAATGGACATAAGGCAGCTGAATTATTCCATATATTCGAATGTTGGGTATAAGAAAAAGTATCGAACTTCTAGGAGAATTTTTTGGATGTTCCCTTTATGTTACGAGCCCGTTACAGTTTTGGTTCTTGGATATATAACAGATTGTCTCTGGAAATGTCAAGATGAATTCATGCTGAATGATGATCATCAGTTTCGTTTTGGAATGGATACTATATCTATTCGATATAATCAGAGGTAGTTTCACCATGAAAAAGGCGAAATAAGTTGACATATGAATACTGATTATTTCGACGCGATGAATAATATTTTGATACCGTATATCCATTTTAAGAAAAAGAAAATTCTTTGCCTTTACGGAGGCCACATCGAGAACGTTTTTGAAACATAGATGAATTCAAAATAGTAATCATCGAAATGAATACCATTTTCAATTCCCAGTCTCAGAGATCTTTTATCATGAGGTTGGATTAATGATATTAGACTTTGTCACTGAGATGAGGGATATACCGTTTTAGGCCTTGTTGGGCGTCATCAGTATCCCGCACATCTCAGGACAAAATCTTCATAAAAAACTTCGAAATTTGAAGCAATTGGTTGTGTCACCACCTTAGTACCTTGTAATATTTTACTCATTACTTCACAGCCAATTGCTTCAAATTTCGAAGTTTTTATGATGAAGATTTTGTCCTGAGATGTGCGGGATACTGATGAGCCCAACAAGGCCGAAACCGGTATATCTCTCATCTCAGTGACAAAATCTAATATCATTTTTCCAACCTCATGATAAAAGATCTCTGAGCCTGGGAATTGAAAGTGGTATTCATTTCGATGATTACTATTTGAATTCATCTATGTTTCAAAAACGTATATCCATTGTTAGGAGAATTCTGAAGCCCTTAGTTAAAAAAGGTGCCCTTCGCGAATTATTGATTCGATTAATTTTTTCATGGTAACAGTTCACCAGTGTGAAGCAGTTTGCTTTTTCACCTCGTAAATTGTTCGAACTACTTCTAAGTAATCTCCAATTTGAAAACCAGCCAGGATTAATGTTATAACCTAGGGGACTCAATTTTTCTTGTTTGTTCAGTTTTAACGATTTAAATTTCTGAATACTTTGAAATTTGAAATTATATCAATCGGAAACTTTTTTTTTTTGTTAACCTCAACAGGCGTTGAGATACGCTGGGCTAGAGGACACAGAGAGCATACATCTATCAATGGCGTCTACGATCAAAACTTGTGAAAAATACCTTTCGGTATCGGCTGTTTTTGTAATTGTTCAAAGGTAGACAATATTGACTGCAAAACTGATTTGTGCAGTGTGCATGATGAGAGTGCTCTCAAGGAATACAAACCTTATAATGGGTAAGTCTATAAAAGTAGAGAGCATTTTCCGACACAAAATTGATTCTAGCTGAGTTGGTTTACACAAATATCTAATTGAAAACTCTATAATTTTCTATAAAATGGCCTTTCCTTCAAAATTCAAAGGGTTTTCAAAAACCAAGTCTACTTCAATAATTTGACAAAGTTATTTCGATGTTATTTCCGATTATAAAAATGTGTATATACTTGATAGGGAAGAAGACTAGTTAAATATTTTTTTCTGAAATTGTAGTTTTTCCAAAGTTTCTTGCCCTCTTAGTTACTACAAAGTCTAATGAGAAATAACTACTCATGGTTTATAGGAAACCAACCTGCAATGACAGATATAATTATATAGATAAGAGATCATCACCCATAACAAAAACCGGGAGTAATCAAACACGGGTAGAGAGCGCGAAGTTCATGCCAACGAGAATTGCTAGGGGATCAACATCATGAACTTACCGCCAATGGATATAATGAAAAATAACTTGAGAAAGTAATAATACTAAAAATTTCTACTCATGGTAATAACATGAACATTATTGAGGCATTCATAAATAAACCTAATAGTCTAAGATCCCAGGGCCCAGACGTTGACGTTACTTATTTTCGAAGTAACAAATTTTACAGTATAGATAGTCTCATATATGTGTTAAATAGTGTGTGCATACTGGCTAGCTTGGCTAGGCGGCTCCGTTACAGGTAGCAGGTAAAAAAGATGGACGAAATCATACCCGATTTTTCCTTCAATTCGAAGAACTGACTTTTATATATGTCGCGCAGAATATTATGAAAAATAAATATTTCATATTGCCAGACCGTTTCCGAGAGCCGTAATTTCTCCCAGGCTTTTTAAATTTCAAAAAAACATCACAGTTAGAAACATTTTAGCGAAATGCCAGATTCAGCACTTTTCTTGAATTGGAAGCACTGATTTATATATATATATATATATATATATATATATATATATATATATATATATATATATATATATGTCACGCAGAACATTATGAAAAATAAATATTTCATATTGCCAGACCGTTTCCGTGGGCCGTATTCCTCCAAGACACTTTTGAATTTTAATAAAAAAAATGCTTCGAATTCAACAAAAGTGCTGAACCTGGCCATTTCGCAACAATGTTTTCTAACTCTGATTTTTTTATTGAAAGTTGAAGCGTCTGGAGAATTATGGCCTACGGAAACGGTTCTGGCAATATGAAATATTTATTTTTCATAATATTCTGCGCGACAAATAAGAAAATGAGTTTTTTGAATTTAAAAAAAGTTCGGTATGTTTTTGACTACCTTTACTACCTTCTACCTGAGAACGGGCCGCCTAGCCAAGCTAGCGAGTATGCACACACTATTTAACACATATAAGAATATCTATACTGTGAAATTCGGTACTTCAAAAATAAGTAACGTCTGAGGGCCCTGGGGATCTTACTCTATAATATTTGTTGGTGACGGAAAAATGTTCTACTGTCATTCAAATTTTTCTTGATTTGACACATTTTGTTTTCAATTCAGAAATGTGTCAATGTAGGGCAACTCTTTTGTGAAATTTTGAAAATACAGACGAACGGTCCATGGTAACTTGAGTCTGTTTTCACCTATTTCCTCATTTCCGTTTACGAACAAGTTAATATTTACGTGAATGACTTTTTTGGTATTATTGCCCAATTTTGTTTTGTATTAATAATGTAGACTTCGCCTTAGTTTCATGGTCTCCGGTCATTTCCGGCTTGTGAACGAGGGTAGCCAAGTTCTCGCGTGTGCTTCTGAACAGTACCAAAATCTACCCACGTTTTCAAGCTCGTATATTATATTGATCGAATACGTTACGACTGAGGCACAGTCTACATAAGTAATGCAAAACATTCAATACGACATTTTGAAGCACGACTTCTGCTGGCGACTAAAGACATGAAAATCTGCACTTGAAGAACATGCTCTATCCAAAGGGCACACAAAATATTTTTTGTCAAGGTGGATATCATTTCAAATATCAAAAGGTACTATCGAAAACATGGCAACCATATACATCTATAAACATAAAAAACACATGAACAGAAAAAAAAATAATCGTGAATTAAATCGTAAAGAAACAACAACGAAAAAACACCCTTGCTACATAGCGTATGGTTGCAATAGTCTTGGACATGATACGTACCTATGTAGTTTTTTCTGAAGTAACAAGTTATCCTTTAAATATCGGCTTGTGAAAGTGGGTCGACTCTGTCTTTGGTAGTTCTGATCATTTGCCCAGTTTGCGTGTGGACTCACAAGCGAACTCGATGTTATGTCGCTTCACTCTTCTTTCTACCAATTCTATCTATATCTGTAACCTTAGGGATGTATGTAAGATAACTTTTCCGTTGGGAATTTATTTATGATATTTTATCATCATTTATTAGAGATGTATGCTATAGATGATGAAGTTAATCCTCTAGAAATTCTGGCTCAAATAACGTCGGATTCTCTCTATGTATTATTTACTCCACGATTCTGTTGTTGTGTCCATTGGACATTTTATGTCGATATCTGTCAGTGTGGGTGGGTTTTCTGTTACCCTGTATCTCCTTTCAATACTAACAGCCATTCTGTCTCATGAGTCAGTTCAAGAGTTCAGAGTGTTCAATCCTAATATCTGAAACAAAACCAAAGTTTTATTGGAATGCCACCTGCGTGGATCTTCATGATTGTGGGCCTTGATCATTTTGAAATATTGTTGCTAAACAATGAATAAACACAAACACTTCGAACTATTCAGGGGGCCCAATAAATGTTTATAGTACGATGTCCGTGACTTCATAAACCATGTGTCCCAGTATACCTGTTGCAATGGATTATCTCAGAAGATACAAATTTGAAAATTTCATGTTCAAGGGACCTTCGTTTGAGAAAAACAAAAATTGAAAATAACTTCCGGATTGACCGAAGTGATTCTGATTGTTTTATTTCAAATAGTACCCTGAATATTTTCTGCAATCTTTTATTGCTACTCAAAAATAATATCTTCAACGATGTATCATACTTTGTATTTTACGTCTGATTTGATTTGTGAAATGAGCGGAGCGAATTGAACAATTTCACGATCGCAATAAAATTACTTTTGACACAAATACCATACAATGTTTTTTGTCCAACTGCCTATTTTGAAAAAGATATGATCGAATTTGCAATGACAATAACAATCTCACCATAAATACATTTTTATATTCAAATAATCAAAAGGTTGTTATGTATGGCAAACGTTACCAACGTTATGATTACTAACAAATGAGAAAAAAAATAATAAAGGTCTTTATTTCAGAAAATAACACAAGTATCTGATATCTTAGAATCAAGAAAATCTGAAAAAAGGCGAGATTCAGTGCACCAATGAGTGCTCTGTTCAATCTAACCTGTGATTCATTACGAATATTTTTAACAACTGAAAAAAAACATATATACACAAATAATAAGCTTAACATAAAGAAAAGTAAGAGAACTAATACTAAGTACTGAATGAAGAAATGACGAAAATAGAATTTGGTCACACATTTGATATACAAGCAGCTGCATCAACATGATCAACCTGTCACAGCCCCATTCTGCTCATTCATGATTTTCTCGAATAGTTTCCGCTTAAAAACACTCATACTAGAAGAATTCACGATGCTCGGAGATAAACCGTTCATTATACGGGGTAGATTATACGAGAATGATCCACGAAACAGCTCAGTTCTATGCATAGGTGGAGTGAGAGTACCTTTAAACCTTATATTGAGGTTATGGACATCGGAGCGATATGATATTTTATTGTAAAGATATGGAGGTTTTCCGGACTGAAGTATTTTGAAGAATAACCGTGGCAGAGTGCAAGAGTCTTCGATTATCCATGTTTAGCCAGTTTGCAAGTCGTAGAGTGTGGCCTATCCTTTCAAATTTTCTAATGCCAAATATTAGACGAAGGCAAGAATTCTGAAGTTTTTGAATACGCTTCTTATCATATGAAGTTAAACAGGGACTGTATAAAACATCACAATAATTCCAAATGAGATAGAACCAAGGATTCACACAGTAACTTCTTTACATGCACACTCAGATATTCACGATGTTTATAGATAACCCGTAGCATCATGTCCGATTTCTTGAGACACGAAGAGACAATGTTGAGTAAATCTCAACTCCTGATCCACAAGCAACCAAGATTTTTTTTACACAATCAGATAGTCTCACCGTACCACCACCCACTACAACCGAATGAATATCCTCTAAAAGTCTTATCCTATCGCTCCTTGGTCCAAAAACAACGACGACCGTATTTTCAACATTAAGTTGCAGGCAATGATTTTCAGAAACCTCAACGACATTACTTATGTCAAAATTGAGAGCTGTTACCCCCGCCTGATCCGCCTCATCACGAAAAAATGACAAATACAGCTGACTATCATCCGCATAATAGTGTACCGAACAAGACGTGATGTATTTGACGAACTGTGAAATATAAATTATGAAAAAAAGTGGTCCAAGTATCGAGCCCTGTGGAACACCCTTGCGGATCTCTAAAAATGAAGACGTAGCACCTTCATAATGAGTAGCTTGTGATCTTCCCTCAAGGTAACCCTTGAGGAGAAGAATAGCTCCATCAGATAGACCAACATGAGACAAAATAGACAGCAGCATCTTGTGATCAACAGTGTCGAAAGCTTTAGAGTAATCAAGCAAAACGAGTAGTGTCAACTTACCCTCATCACAGGCCTTTAGAATGTCGTCCGTGATATGTAACAGTGATGTTAGGCAGCTGTGATCTCTCCTATACCCAGATTGTGTTATCGGTATGATATTGTTATTATATAAATGCCCCTGAGTTGATGACAAATTAACTTTTCAAGAACCTTTGATAATGTTGGCAATATACTGATAGGACGCAGCTCATTGAAACTCTTAGGATCCGTTGTCTTAGGTACAGGAGTGACGAGTGCTTTCTTCCATTGGTTTGGAAAAACGGAATTCTCCAAACAAAAATTAATGATGTGTGTAATGTGGGGAAGAATATGGGGAAGGCAACAATTTTAAAGTTTGAATATTTATTCCATCACAACCCACAGCTTTACTCTTTATAGAATTAATGATATGCAACACCTTCATCTCCTCTACTCGCCTGAATCGAAAGCTATCATCGGTCAAATTATTTCTCTTGTCTGAATAAAAATTTATTAATTCTTTGTTTGGATTTAGCACGGGAGCACACTTGATGAAAAAGTTAATAATATCATCTAAATTTTGCAAATGTGGTGGAAGCGTTCTTTTTTTCATTCTAGTGAAACCTATTTCCTTCAGTCCCGACCAGATGCCTCCAACAGAGTGATGCCCACCAAGAAATCTATCATAGTAGTTCTTCTTTTATTTTTGATGGCTGCAGTGATGAAATTTCTGAGATTCTTATAAGACTACCAATGGCGCACTCTTTTGTTTTCTTGTATTTGATGAGAGTTTTATTTCCAGTTCTAATCATTTCTCTTAAAGTATCAGTCAACCACGGAGAGTAACTTTTAGAAACTTTGATCGTCCTGAAGGGAGCATGGATATTCACTAAAATAAGGATGTTTGAGGTAAGCAGGTCAACTTTCTCATCAATAGTGTCCTTGTCATAGATATTTTTCTACGGAAGGGAGGTAAGATCAGATTTAAATCTTTCATAACAAAAGTTTTTGAAATCTCTTGATGTTATGAAAGTTGGAGTCGATTTAGATGTTCGTATATTCAGTGTACAAGAAACTAAATCATGGTCAGTGATTTCAGGTAAAACTAAAACATCAGAATCAACAACAAGAGAAAAGACGCTGTCATTTGAATTTCGTTCCTGTTCAATTCTCCTCTTGCGTTTTCAACTGCTTAATGTGTTTATCGAGAATTTAATTATTAATAAAAGTAATGATTTAGTTGTTCCCCTGGACATTGAACTCCTACCTAAAAAATCTGTTCAGCAGTAGGATATTTCATATAACTGACCTGTTGTAAATTGAAAAATGTAGAAAGGAACTTCAGTGAAACTGTTTTCCCTGGCATACTTAGAAGAAAAATCAAAAATATGGAGGTCATCAACTTTGTGGACTAAATTTTCAATGATGAAGTCAAGCGCCCTTATTAAAAATAATGTAGATGTTAGTGAATTTTTTAAAGTAATTGCATATTTAAAACGAAAAAGTGAAGGATATCGTCCAGAAAATCGAAAATTCTCACTAGTGAACAAGTTGAAGAGTTTATAAAGGAGGCACTAGATGAGAAATACTTGATGTAAAGGTTGCAACTATTTTCGGATTATTTGGAGCCTATCGGCTTGAAGAATTGTGTAATTTATCAGTGAAAGATATCGAAATAACAAATAAATTTTTGGTTTTTACAACTTTCAAATATAAAAACGAAAGTCATTCGTTCTTTCACTATCATTGGGAAGTATGTAGACTCTTTCATAAGTACTATGCATTGCACCCTTCTGTCATGAAACATCGTCGTTTTTCTCCTGAAATACATGAATAGTAAATGCACTGCTAATCCAGTTGGCATTATTATATTTAGGGAAATTCCATCTATTGTTGCCGAATTTCTCAAACTACCAGAAACAAAGTGATATACAGGACACTGTTTTCGAAGATCCTCCGTTTCATTCCTAGCAGAATCAGAAGCAAATATTACGGATATTTAAAAACATGGTGGATGGAAGTCTTCTACGACGGTAGCCGAGGGCTATGTTGATCATTCCATTGCATATAAAAATGTCATTGCTGAAAAAATTCTCTCAACCTCAACAGATTTTGGATCATCATCATCCAATATTGTACTTCCGGTTTCTACAAGTACTGATTTTGCTGAGGATTCTAATAATGTGTTGCAAAGCTCCACTACCTCACAGGGCATTAATGTTAGAAATTGTTCTAGTTTTGCGATTAACATGTTAGAAAGTAATGATTGTTAAATATTGATAATTGCTGAATTCTTCTCATCTGATTTCATTATAAGAAAATGGAGTGCTAAAAATATTTTTAACACACTTCCACGTAAACAATCAATTTTATCATTGTTTGCTGTCATTAAAAGTATCACTTCAATTGGCAGTTGTACAAAAAAAATGTTGAGGAAACTATTTCATTATGCATCTCGGTTGAAAATCCGATATTTTCAGATCTTCTCAATCAATGGGAGGAATTTGGTATACACAATCTTTCAAATATCTCCGAACGAAAAAATCCAGCTTTGTGAAATCTGGAGATCTGATCGTGTTCATGAATCATCAATAATTAAACAGTCGGCTGGAATAACGTGTTATGAAATTTACACTCAAAAATGATACACATCCAACGTTGTTCCAGCCGACCATACAATTATTGAAGTCAAAATCAAGATTTCACAAAATATCATAACCCACTGCAATTGAAATATTCATTGTCATTTTCTCGATCAAATCAATCATAGTTGGAAAGGTAATTGCTATTAGAAATCCGAAATTGCAGAAAATATACAAAGTGCTCTTCCAAATATAATAGTCACTTCCGGTCAAACCAGAATTTTTTGTTTTTGTCAAATGAAAATTCCTTGAATGAATTGAAGAACATGAAATATTCTTCCAAAATGGCTGAGATAATCCATTTAAACAGGTATACTGGACACCAGGTATAATATTCTGGACCGATACCTAGTTTACATCTTAAATGAGCCCTTTTATGACGAGTTTTCGTGATATCTATTTCAATACTCGCTTCATGATTGGAATGAGAATGCATATATCTATTCATATGAGTTTTGTTGGGAAATACGCTTTTTTTCATATGACTCAAATTTTTTTTCATAAAGACATCTAGATATCAGAAGTTGATTATTTTGTTTATATTTTGTGCATTTAATCCAAAATATCTTCAAATTTTCTGTTTTATCGCATATGAATTCATGTCCATAATTATATTTCCCAAAACTTTGGTATAATGGAACTAATAGCTAAAATTATTTGTTTTCCGTAAAGTCATTCTGTTATTGGAAGATGTCGAATTTGAACAAACATTCCTATAGCATCTTGAATGAAAATCATATAGCATGCATCGAAAAATTTTCCTCAAGGAACCAATCGTATTCATATGAGTTAACTTTTTCGAACTTTTCAGTTGAACATTTTTTTCAGATCCACTCATGAACCTTTCACGTGGTCAATTCTTCAGAATTTTTCGTGAGACTTTGACACTGGCAGAGAATCGCATCGAATGTGGCGATTCTACTTTCCCCAAGCCTGAAGAACTTTTCAGCCTTAGAATTCCTACAGATGTTCCGGTTGATTTCGATGCCTTGCTTTCAGACTCCACGGATTCAAGTTTGACATTCGATGAAAGTGATAGTGAACATAGTTTTTTGGTGATGCCATCAGAAGAGTATCCTGATTTGCCCGATTTTTATAAACTACCAACAAAAGAATGTGAATGTGATATTTGTAAGTGATTTCGCCATCAATTCAACCATAACCATACCTTCCTCTCTGAAATATATTTGCATTCGAAATGACATATGAACTCTGGAATTCTCGTAATTCTTCATTTTTCCGTTGTGAACGAATAAAGTAATTCAAAGTGGGAATTTCAAGTAGCTGTCGATTGATTCGTTATTTTTTGGAACTTCATAGGGTTGTCACTCGCTCACTTGAATATGAAATATTCACTAAATAGAAAATATACTAACAGTTGTCCTTGAAGTTATTAAAAATTGCATTTTCTTACCTAAATGCATGAAAGTTGGATCCTCACTGTCTCTCAGAATAATTTTTTTTACCATTGCCTGCATAACCAGATTTATTTTTCATCTTTCAACAACCATTGCTTCCGAATGGAAGCTGGTTTTTAGGAATTTTCCAGATTTTTTTTCATTACCTCCGCGTTAACTCATCACGAACAAACATCCGGGTCACGAATATAGTCAATTGTAGTGTCAGTCTCATTCATAAAATCCGAACATCTGCCATGATGAGTCCTAAATCTGTTCATACTGGACCATATTGTTCTGGGCAGATCAAAGCAGACAGGCTTTTCACGAATACACTACAATTTCCTATAGAGTGGACTGGGGAGGTTCTTCCCCGCCATCCTCTTTTGCATATTGACTCTGGATTTGATCATTTCTTCAGTCTTATACAATTAAGAATGATGAGAATTGATTACAAGAAGAACCCAGAGAGCACAAAAAACATCTCAGAGATGTTTAAAGTAAGAGATTTCGAGACACTGGACTTCCACTGCGATGTTCGGTTTCACACATGAATTGAACTTTCATAAAACAATAGCAGGCAGCTATTAATGGGATGTCACAAACAGACTTCTCTGAGATGTCGCAAAAAAAACTTCCCTGGTATGTCACATGTAGAACATCCTCGAAAAGTTTTTTGGTAGCCGTCTCATGAACACAAACGAATATTTCCAAAGCATTTTGAGCACAATGAATCTCTGTTAATTAACATTTTATGTACTCATTTTCTGAATTTTAAGATACAGAGAAAGTGGAAAAAAGAAAATTCTTCGCCTTCACAAAGGCCATCCAGATCATACCAAATAAATTCAATCAAAGATTATAGAGTTAGAAAGATAGGAACCCCCCTACATATGTGGTACTAAAATCCGACTACGATTTTTGGCTAGTTTCTCACTTTTGACACCTAGATGGCGCTGAAAACATAATTCAATACAGAAAACTATTTTAATAGGCGCGAAATTCGAATTATACTTCTCATAAATTTCCATTAAATGAAGTATTCTTTGTCGAGCTTTTAAAGAAACATCCTGATCGATAAAACAGAAGCACCGCTCCGCTTTTTGATCAGGATGATATTTTCTATCTACACCTTGTTTTGAATCGAATGAAATACGCTCCTGGGTTCTTGATATTTTTATTTAAAATGATTGTGTAAAATCAACTACAATACAATAATTATGAAATTGAGAACATTTCAAAAGTTGGTTCACGTATTAGAGAATTATTATAACAATTTCAAGAACTCATTCATACAGTGAACTCTCTATAAATCGAATATTGACAAGTCGAACAGTTGTTCTGGACCCGATGCATATACAGGGTGCGGCACGGAGAATGGATTGTTTTAAAAAATAATAAAAGCGTTAATTTTTACTCAAAAACACATTTATTGACGGAATCAGATTCTCAAGGAAATAGCATTTGAGACAGTCAAGTGTGGAAAATCACATCAGGCATGTGGTGGCCGAAATCGGTGATGCAGTGCTGGAGGCGCTCTTGGAAGTTCGCTTAGACACTCTCCAACATCGCTCTCTCAACTTGGGCAACTTCCACGCGAATAGCCCTTTTCAATTCGTCCAGAGTTCGGGGCTTGGTCTCGTATACTCTAGCCTTGAGGCTAGAGTAGGACGAATTGAAAAGGGCTATTCGCGTGGAAGTTGCCCAAGTTGAGAGAGCGATGTTAGAGAGTGTCTACGCGAACTTCCAAGAGCGCCTCCAGCACTGCATCACCGAATTCGGCCACCACATGCCTGATGTGATTTTCCACTTGACTGTCTCAAATGCTATTTCCTTGAGAATCTGATTCCGTCAATAAATGTGTTTTTGAGTGAAAATTAACGCTTTTATTATTTTTTTAAAACAATCCATCCTCCGTGCCGCACCCTGTATATCTTACCCAGTGTATTTTCACCTCAATCTAGTCTAGAGGGTCTAGTAGATGACTGCTGGAAGGGTCGTGATGAATATCATACGATTTTTAGACCTCTAAGGTCATGTTTTCAGTGCTCAGACGTTTGTTTCTTATTGATGATGATTTCATGTTTGCTTTGAGTTTTTCTCTCAATGAAGTGAAGTCTCACTTGAATAACTTGAGTGTTTGGTGAGCCGAACAATAGACAAGTCGAACAGTTCTTTTGGTCCCTAGGAGTACGACCTAACGAGAGTCCACTGTATATTAATTACAAACAGTTGGAACAACAATAAAAGAAAAATATCAGAGGTGTACAACAAGACCTGTAGCAATAAACAAGACAGTTACATTATACGAATTTCAAAACTTACATTTCCATTCTCTTTGCTAATGAAAAAAAGAGAATTATTCTTTTTAGTATTTCTGCAATTAATCACAATGCATTTCGAATGTCGGCCAGTTCTTAACACAAAATTCATAACAGAAAAACACACAAACCAAGATTATGGAGTGAGCTAGGTGCTACTCTTATAGATTTCGAGTTATTTCAGTGAAAAATACGCGGAAAAATACAATCATCATTCAGCAAAAACATTTATTCAAGTATTTCTGCCAAAATTGACAACAGCCTGCTAATAATCCCTATATAATCTATGCCAAATGTACCCTAACTGAATAATCCAACCATAACCCGATTACTTTTGAAACAACAGATGTCGCTCACATCACTGTAGTCGCTTCGTTTCCTATCTTTATACTCTATAATCTTTGTCTTCAATTTTCAAAAGAACAAACCGACTGAGAAAATCAATCAGATTTTATCACAGATTTCTGCCTTATATTATCCCATGTTTCTTTAAAAACACATTATGATGAAAAAACTCAATCCTTTAAACCTAATATAGAAACGATGTTCTGAGAAACCTATTGCAGATGGCTACATCTACCAGCGTCAAAAGATTTTTTTTTTCACAACCCGAATAAACCCTCAAGGCAATCTATGTGAAGTCTAGAGAAGATATCCACACGTTAACAATTTCACCTCGCCAATACCTCTCAGTAGGCAGCAGGCAAACAAAGAATTTCCTCAGATTGCACAGATAAGAACAAATAAAGATTCCCAATAGCCTTCGAAGACCTCTCTGGGAATTACATATTACGACTCAAGGAAACATCCTCATGCCAACATTTTCAGAACATCGCAAAATATCCTAGGGATGTTTGTACTCGCTGGGAAGTGGATGAATCACAGCGAAGTCTAGCTAATCAATAACTTCTCATGAGGAATGTTCACATTTTTCAATTTCTACATATTCCTATTCTCCGTAGAAAATGAAAATATTGTGTCTAAAAATTATTTGAATATTTCAAATAGCGCCCGAGATATCGAGTTATAAACATGAGTTCGATGGATCCGTGTGACGTCACTTTACATCCAACGACTTGCGAGGTGCAGTACGTAGCCGAGTCCAATATAAGGCCCTCTAGGGGGCGTTCCACTTGGCGATAACAACGCTCACGCTCACGGCCGCTCTTTTCCCCATTCCACTTGCTTGCTAGCGCTATTATGTTAACTCAAGTGGAACGGATTATTGGGCGTTTTGTGCTGTCATGAAAGAAATGACAAGATTGAAAAAAGTAGAAGTAATTCTGAACAATAAATTTAATTAAAGTGTACAACAGTTGGAAATATTAAAATAAATATATATCTAAACTGTATTCTGAACGTCCATTTTCACTTTCACGCATCTATTGAGATAGGTCGTCACAGAACATTGAATATGTGGGTCGATTTGAGCTTGGAGTGAGCGATGATTTTGTCGCGCTCACAAAGACCGCGGTCGTTAAGTGGAACGACTAAAGGAGCATTTTGATCGTTGTGATCGCCAGCCAAGTGGAACGGCCCCATAGTCTCACGGAGTGCGGTTTGCGAATGTAGTATGACGTCACATCGCCGCGAGGAATTGAATATTCACGGGGTTGTAAAATCCGAACTACTAAGTCTTTTTTACTGAAACAAAAACAAGTGATTTCATATACATAAAGGTTATACTATGATGAAGTTTCGATTGATTTTGCATACCTGTGAACATTCCTCATTATGTTTATTTTTAAATATATCACGAAACTAGATAACATGAGGTGGAGGATGGAAGATGAGAGCTGCCACATTGATGAACATGCAAATAGATCAATCCTAATTTTCAATATTCTAGATAAGTAGTTAAATATCATTCTTAGCGGATATTCTGAAAACAGATTCCATTATCAGGCTTCATATTTTAGGTATATGCTATTGCGAAATCCCAATGAATAAAAAAAATAAATGAAACTTTCAATCGATATGATTGTATCGATCCAACAATTAAAACTATTTGCTAATGATTTCAAGAAAGTTGGCTGTAGAGAACATACAAATATAAACAAAATTCATATCCAACATTTCAAATGATTGAAGTTATATTATTCACCATGACAAAAAGTTTCATTTCAATATTGACAAATTTAAACAATTTTCAATGATCTTATGAACCTCCTCTGAGGTGAATCTTCGAATCCAGCATATTCTTGAGAATTTTCTGAGCATTCACCTCCATTTGAAAAATTTAATTTGATATCAAGCTCATCATTTCGAATTGATGCTTTGAAAGATTAATTTATATATTTTATGTGTCCCATACCCATAGACTTTTCAAGTTCTTTTTTGTTGTTGGATATTAAACCCTCAAGAAGTTTCAGAAAAAAGATTAAATGAATATTCGGGAATTTTCAATACCTACTGAATATTTTTCATCGAATGTGAATAAAAACTCTAAGAACAACTGAAAAGAACTGTAAACATTGCAATATTGCTTTCGAGAATATACTTCTTCGTGCGCATGATTCTGCCATATGATTATCCGAATTGGGTATTTCCAGATACCAATAACTTGAATGTGTTATTTTGGATCAATGTTGGAGACTCAGTTTCGTTCCAATCGACCATTATTTTTTCAGCCGTCACGTCGTCATTAGAGACTTTATCTGAGAAATCAATACCCATAGAGAAAGACACAGCTTCAGAAGATAGTGATATGCATTACAACTCTGAAGCAGATATGAATGAAACTGAAATGTCCTACTCCGTCACAGAATTCTATCAACCAGATGCAAAAATTCATTCGAGGTTTCTTGATCAATTGGATGAAGAAGACGAAGATTCCGTCATTTCAGAAGAAGCAAAAGAGAATAATGAGTCTTCAGGTAAGCATTCAATATAATTTTCTTCCCATTTTGATAATATCAGGTGTCGTTTTAGAGTTGGAATTCGAATGGGTGAACGAGGATGAAAGGTTAGCGTCAAGAGCTCTCGATAAACCTAAGTCGATAGCAACCTTGAGCAGCCATGATGCAGCGTCTGTTCACTCTAGCATGAGGAAAATTAGAAGTAGTAGTACAAAATCTAAGAATAAGCCCGATAGGAGAAGTACCCAAGATGACTCTGAGTCTGTACAAACACTTCCAATTAAAAAATCGAAGGCGAAAGTTCCTAAGCAAGAGAGAAAATTAGGTGAAAATGAATTGATCAGAGCATGGTTTGAATACAACTTGTGGGAGCAAAGGAAGAAGGTAAATGGGCATCCTCATAGCTCCAACAATTCATAAACTTTTATAAAGGAACCAATATTATTGATTTGTGGGGGAAATTGCTATTTATAATAACGGATTGCATAGGTAAGTCTAGTGTAGCAATTAACTGACGGTTCTATCGTGAAGTTTGACATTTTAGAAGTCATGCTTACTCAGAACGTTTTGACATACGTGCGCTAACTTAAAGAGAAAACAGAATTGAATCCGATTTTTTTAATTTCGACGTGGAATAACTCAACAACAGTGCATCGATTAGTTCAATTCAATTTTTGGTCGTAGTTCTAAATCAGTCTAAGATTTCTGACTGATTCCTGGAACAACAACTGATTAGTTGTGAGATTAAAACAACCTTAGGCATTAGAGAATTACTTAGATCTTCACACAATTCGTCCTTTTATCCGAAAAGGCTAAAGTCGACTGGGAAAAAAAGGCTGAAAAAATACTTTGCTTCGAAACACGTCTATGACATCGTTCAAGAATACAAATTGTGGATTTACGCTTATGGGCCCTCAAGTGAGACAACCGCCGAAGTTGGATCACTTTTCACTACGACAATGCGAGCTTTCTCAGATCGTCTCGAACAACTGCATTTTTGAGCACTTAGAATTTCGATGTGATGAGACATTCATCGTATAGTCCTGAATTGGCAATGAATGACATCTTTTTAATTCCGTACGTTTTGAAAAGAAAATGATAGTTGAATATATGTTTTCCAACTCGAAGCAGCGGTTGATTTGTTCAGAATGCATGTGTTGAAGAGACCTCAATCAGAGTGACTAACGTGCTTCAACTATTGGTTCTGTGAGGGTGGATATTAATACAGCTTGTGCACAGATTTTTACAGAGTCTGTTATAGAGATATTTAACACAGTTAATCAAGAAATGAGAGAAAGAGGTTTATTTGTGATTTGCAAACACAATACATGGCTTTCACAGGTCATATATACCAAAAAAAATAAAATGAAACGAACGCAATGTAAATCTCTAACTAATGTACAAGGGACACAATATGTAGAGAAAGATACTGAAAGAAACAAAATATACGGTAACACATAACATATCCAAGATGCACAAGGCATACATAAAAACGTAGAATGGACATAGTAAAAAGATTCACAAAAAATCTGCCACATCAAGTCTAACATCATAAAATTCATCAACCGAGTGAAATACTCGACTAGTCATCACATTTACAATTTTCTTCCTAAAATGTCTTTCAGATATAAAAATTGACAGCACAGAACTCCGGGCCCTGCTGCGATCTTCTCAATCTGAGAGAATTCTTTCTTATTAGATTCTCATTCCTAGTATTGTGCTCATGGATTTCTGATTTCTGTTGAAAATTGCCTTTATTTTTGTGCGCATATACAAGATTTTCAAGTATGTAGATTGAGGGTAAGGTAAGCAGCTTCAAACTTTGGAAGGTATTCCTACAAGGATCTCTGTAACCCTGCCGACCCAGAATCCTGACTGCACATCTTTGTAACCTGAAGATGTTATCGGCATGTTAGCTAACGCCTCACAACAACACACAATACTTCATGTGAAATTCTACCAGAGCGAAATATGCTGTTATTAATACTTCTCTGGAAAGAGAGAAAGACAAGACTCTCAATGCAAATATATTGCTGCTCAGTTTCGCAGCTAAGCAATCTACATGGTTATTCTATGTGTGTGCGGAGTACGGATGTACGCCGAGGAACTTGACCGAGTTCGACTCTTCCGTCAAAATCTCGCAAGCTGAACGTAAGTTCCTGCGTTTTATTTTCATTTACACACAGGTCGTTGACTCGAAACCACTAAAACGCCCTAAGCCGCACCCCTCGAGCAAAGCTCGAGCAAAGGAACAGGATCGGACGACTCAAGAGCAAGGGTGGTATCATCAGCGAACATGACAGTTTCTGCTTCCAGCAAATACTCAGGAAAGTCATTAATTGACACTATGAACAAGGTTTATCCTAAAGTGGACCCTTGAGGTGGTACCCCGTTCTTAATGGGCCTCATACTGGAGTATATGCCATCAACACAAACTGTCTGATAACTTTCCTTCAGGAAAGAGCTGATCAATTCAACGGCAGTGTCATCAGATCCATATTTCACGAGCTTATCTAGTAGTTTGTTATGAGTGACACAATCGATAAGGCCTTCGTCAAATCAACAAACGACATCAGGCAGTATTTTTTACGCTCAAAACACTCTCTTACAAAGTTGACCAGTTAAACTACAGCAACAGCTTTACTCATAATTTTCTTACGCCGAATTGCTGATGAGGAGAAAACTTATTAGATTCTAAAAATCCCATCTGATCTGCCATAATTATCTCAAGGATCTTGAAAACCACTGGTTCAAGCTGAATGGGTCTGTAATTATTAACATCTTCTTTGTTTCCTTTTTTGAATATATGAATTGCTTTGGTAACTTTCAAACATTTTCAAAAATTTCCAGTAAACATGCATCGATTTATGAGCATTGTGAGTGGCGATATTAGTGTATTGATGTTTCTTTTTGATATTTTAACTGAAAAACCATAATAATCTGTAGATGTGCTATTTTTCATTTCCGCGACAATATCCCTAACCGGCAGTACTCACTACTAAATTCTGTCTACAAAAAATTCTTTCGTTGCGCATGCGCAACAGGCCAAACATAATACGTTAGTTTTCATCACGTTGTGTTATAAAGGGTGTTTCATTGTTAAATTAACATAGAGTAACCAGAGATAAAGGTACCCTAGGTTAGTCCAAAAAACCGCTCAAAAAAGAGCTCTAAAGCTCTAATCAATTTCGTAACCGAGATACAGGCTGGTCCATGTATTTACCGAAAATTTGGTTTGACTCTTGTTTTCGACCTCTTTATAATACTGACTGTTAGCCACCTCTGAAAATGCTTTTTTCACTAGGTCATATCTTCTTGTTTCCTCTGGTAGGCTCGCCATCTTAGTGAGGAACTCGGAAACGCCATGAAACCTCTCGCATTCTTTATTTATTCAAAGAAGAGTTGAGAGTTGAGGCAAGCCTATATAACCTTGACCTTATGTAGGAAATAGCCTATCACTATTTTTGGTTTCGAAGGGCATCCTAGCTCCTTGAAATCCAGCTCACCCTCCACAAATTGGAGGACGAGATTAACTGGACTCATTTTCGGATAGAACACAGTTTTTCCGAAATTATTCAGAACTTCCACCACTTTCTGCACATCGTTTTTTCCAAACATCTTAACCAGTTTCTGAAAGGCTTCCGCGACTCCTGGTTTTCTATCACGGTTCTGGGGACATGCTGCAGTGACGCCTCTAGATATTGCAGAACTTGGGCATTCTTTTTTTTTTTTGGTAGTCATCGTACTTTCTGGTCTCCTATGTCAAAATGTTGAAATTGCGAAAGTCGTAGAGCCCGCATTTTACATTAAACTCTTTGTTTATCACCACTCTCAAAATTCCTTGACTTTGAGAATCGTTTTGGTAAAAAACACATGGTCTTCTGTAGCACGTGGTCTTCTTGTAAGATGTGGTCGACGAAACGGTTATGAAAATACTTCAACTTATAATTTCGTCACAAGCTCTGCTACCATGTAAGGGTGGATATTATTACAGATTGTGCACAGATTCTTACAGAGTCTATTATGGAGACATCTAACACAGTTGACACTATACAACAAATTAACAAAGAATCACGAAATGGCAGTACTCACTACTAATTCTGTGACATTTTTATCTACTCGCAGAACTAGTGTCTACAGAAATTAGTACCTGGGCATGCTGTCGTTCCGCAGTTGCCTCAGGCCAAACATAATACATAGTTATTATCCGGTTGTTTTATAGTGGACTGCTCCCAAATTTACTTTGGCCAGCAGTTCTTACTTCAACAGGTTGAAACTCGAGCAAAACGTATAGAACTTCATAGGATGATTAATGTCTGATTTTGTTATTTAATGCCGAAAAATAAAAGTCAATTCACCTGGAATTCAATATTGTCTTCGAAAGACAAATTTTCTTGTTCATCAGATTTTTAGGGAAACAGTTTGGAAGATACCTATAAAGTGGTCTATAACAATGGTTCTTAATAGCTCTTGACTTATTTTCAGTCTTTCCCGATTTTTCTTGTCAAGATATGTTACATCACTCACCACTAGCAGATGAAAAAGAAATAAGCGAATGCACTCAATAGAATTGAAAATGAATTATTTACTTCCTATTTTATTCTCTCCAGGATATGGCAGATCCTTCGAAAGGATGGAAACCGTTCGATCCCGATATATGTTCTGACGACTGTTTTTGTGGCCAAATAGAGTACGCTCCCGAGGATTTCGAGAATGAGGAATACCTTCAGATCAGGAATGAGTGGCTGCAGTATCTGGAGAAACATAAGATGGCAATCGACCGAAACACGCAGAACATTTTCGTCAATTCTTGCCTTCTACTGATTATCAAACAATTCGTATTCGAATAGTAAGTACATGCTTGTATTACCAAAATTTACTATTCGGACAGTCCGATTCAGATCCTCGAAGACCGATGCTATGGTTGCCTCGTTTGCGCAAGATCAGTTTGAGCAATATTATTCGAAATGACAATTTTCGAACAGAGACACTCTTAAAAGCATTAAGTTCACACTGTCTCCGGAGTACTATTGAATACAATACAACACAATACAATAAAATGCAATACAATACAATACAATCTAAGTCTTGACAATATTCAAATTCATTACTCAAATTCTGAGGGTCCTCAAGTTTCAACTTTATTCCCATATTTGTTCATTCATGACCGATTTTCTATCTGAATTTCGAGATTTTTTGTAGAAGTTTCTTGTAGAAATCACATCAAGAGTGAACTGTATCACACACAACTTGCAGTTAACCAATGATGTTCTTGGTGCCATCGTGCTGTCCTGAAATTGAACATGGATAAGTGTCATGTAGCATCATATAAAAGAAGAAACCCTTTGATTTAGTATCCTTACAAGAGTTAGGTACGGTAAAGAATCACTCGCGAAAAATTTAGGTGTTTTGTTTGAGGAAAGGAATTTCTTGATCATATTGAAAATACGATATCCACAGTAATTAGGATGTACGGGTTCATAGGGCATTCATTTTAAGCCTTTTTTGAGAACTGACACTGTAGTTTTTTTGATCAATTGATCGAGACGATGTTAGCTTGAATACGTTGTCCTGATTTGGCCTATTATTTAAAAGATTCATAGGTATCAATAATTGGTGACAGTTCAACGAGAATTTTTGATTTGAACGTTCGACTCATATCCGGGAAAAGGTTTAGATCACGACTATACAGAAAGTAGAATCGCTTTAATGGCCCTCAAAAGTGGTAGTTTCTCATGAAGATTTTGTCTCTGAGGGAAATCGGATACTGAGGATGCCAAATAAGGCTGAAACCTTAACTCGAGTTAAATGAGAATTTCCTACTTCAGTAGACTGTTAGTCAGAGTGGGTTGAGTTGCGGAGTTTGCACCTCTGACAGCTCGCGTTTGCATTCTCACAACTCAGTTGGATGGTATGGAGCGCAAAAGTCCAAACGGAACAAGTTTGGCAAAGACCGGTCCTTCTCAGGACCAACAACACCCTGATGACGGCAGGCGAATGCTTGCCGAAACGTCGGTAAATTCCAACAGTATAGATAATGGAAATAGCCCGAATAATGTTCCAACAAATATTCCATTATCAAGAATATCTCGTTCACAATAAGGCTGAAACCGTTATACCTCTTTTCTCAGTGACGAAATCAAATTCCACTTTCTCATCTTTATGATGAAATATCTTTGAGCTTATGAATTGACGATGATATTAAAAACCAAACATAGTATGTGGTTGAAAAAAAGTGAAGTATGGTCAAAATAATATCAAAGCACTCAAGTTTTCTTAGGGCTTAATAATATACAGGATATAGTTTCACGCGTTCTTCATCAACCCTTTTCCAAAATTCTAAGGAAGTTTTGAAAAGACGTGGCGGATGCCGATAGATATTTTATCAAAGATTCGCACAAGGCAAAGCCACATATTCCTGAGCAAACACTCGGTGAGATGAAAAGAAACAAATTGAAAATTTTCTTGACCCCCTTGACTCAATATCTTGATAACTAAAATTAAAAAATGTCATAGGCAATAACAACCGGAATCCTGGAACTGAAAATATTCACAACATCCTAATTTGTCTTTTCAACAACCAACTGGAATATCAATGTTTCTCGAAAGGAGAAGAAATTTCATTATGAAATCCATTAATATCCACCTGTTCCAGAATATTCTGATAACCATACAGAAAGATTCAAAATGTATTGTGTTATAAAAATGAGATATATTCATATATAGTAATGATTGCAATTGAATTTATATGTGAAATTCGAGAAACATATCCGCAAAATGTCTTTTGCGTATATACAGTCAAAAGTGTTAATTCCATTTGATGCTTCTCGTGAAAATTCCAGCTCCACGAAGATGGAATCGATATTAATGACACAAATGCAGAAGGCATTGATATTCCTACACGAGTTCAAAATTCAAAAACGAGCTACGAAGTTTTGGAATGAGCGAGTGTCACAATGAGCATTCTGTACGAGTATTATAAATTATTTTCTGTAATTCGCTTATATTTTATCGATATTTATTAAAAGTTGCCGTAAATAACGTTTAGTTATTTACGGCAGATTGATTGGCAGAAATATTCTCTATCTCATGAAATTTGACACATGGTGAATAAATTTCTGTCAGGAGGCCAACATGTAATCAATAAAAATATGACTGAAAACAGTGTAAGAATGGAATATTCTAACATTGTTTTGTTGCACGAGATGTGGCGAAATGAACTGATTTGACACATGATTGCAGAAACGTCATTTTTGATAGAGTAATCAAATTTATCATTGCTTCGAAATTTTGGGTTGGTGAAAATTCAATTAAAAATACTTTTCTTATATGTAATATAGCGTCTGTCAGTTTCAAATTCGCCAATTTGAAAGCTTGAGTTATTTGCAGTATTTGTTTTTCAACGTTTCGAAGTCAGCACCGATTCTTCATCAGACAAAATTGTGGAATTTTAAAATTTTAATAACATCGAATTTTTCAGTTTCTACGAGAGCTTTCAATATAAACTTGTCAAGATGGTGTATCAGATAGTTCCCAACCTCACGTATGAAAAACTGAATACTAAGTGGCAAATACCGAAGGCAAACAGGGAAGAATTCAAAAGACCCGCCGAAAAAAAACCCAAACCTCAAAAACCCGTCAAGGAAAAGGCGCCGAAAGGAAAGGATAAAAAGAAAGAGAAAGAAGATAAAAAATCGAAAAGTTCGAAAGGAACAGGAAAAAAAGAGAAACCACCCAAAGTAAAACCAGAGAAACCTCACAAACTCACGAAGGAAGAGAAGGAAGAACTAGAACGACTCAAAAAGGAAGAAGAAATGCGAATTAAAGAACAAATAGCAGCCGAGGAAAATCGTAGATTCATTTTTCCTCTCACGATGGCAGCCAGTGTAGATTTTTTCAAGAGTATCTTCAAAGACTTCGTTCCACCATCTACTCCCAAAGATAAAGAAAAAGATAAGAAAAACAAAAAGAAGAAATAGAAACTATTTTGGTTCTTCATTATCGATTAAGTACTCACAGCATTCACATGAAGTGAAAATAAATAATTATTTATTTCAAAAAATTGAGCGTTATTTTAAATTTTCAGTTTTTTCTGATTGGGGGAAAGACACCTAAAACACAGCTGGACACCTAAAATGATATTATTTGGCCGCCCAACGTGAAAGCTGGGTATAAAATACCGAACCATAATAATATGGGTGAATACTCGGGTGAATAATAGTTTCATTGAGGAGTAGGTATTTCTTTCATTTAAAAAGAATGGACATAACTTCCTGAAAAATAATTTTGGTCATTTCAATCACCTCTCACTGTTTCACCAACGTTTCGACATTCTTTTGTGACAACTCTGGAGAATGCATCACTCATTTGTGGATTTCTAGCAATCGACATTAATGCAGCTTCCCTTGTTGTCTTTTTCGCCGTCCATCTTTTTTGGTCTGCTGAGATTTTTGGATCATGGTTGGATATGTTTCTATTTACCAAATATTGTAATGTTTCAAGCTACATATGAGACATATTCATGAAATAAAATCTTATAAACTTTCAGAATCGAAGACTTCTTCAATCTATCATTTTTAGAGACAGAGACATTGACCTACTTCAATTTAGTAATTTCATGTTATCAATTCATTTTTTGACGAACTAGTTCAACTACTATTTAGTCTTCAACAAGATACAATTAGACAATTGCTATTTTATGATAATTAGGTTCTAGCAATCCTTGTGTTATTCCAATCCATCATCTGATCTCCAGAATAGCATTAGAACACACCCAATCCCTAATCTTGGTGATCTAATAATATTTCTGTTTGAATCTTGTATTTATTCGTTCGTTTTTTTTCCTTCATTCAAAAGTTCAGTTTTCGTTTGTCTGTTTCAGTTTGTTTGGCTTTACCAGACGAAATTTCTTCTCATTATATTTCAATCAACATATTGTGCTTTGTGGCTTAGTTTTAGTGTTTCCTTGTTTGTATATTATAAACCCTATGCTTTAGAAAGTTTTTGAGCTAATTTGTACCTATTGTCAGCTGATTTTGCCTCCTGCGAAGATCACCCATAGATCTCAAAACTTCTAAAGTCGATTAAAAAATGAATGAGTAGCTCGGAATCGGAATTGAATACATAGTAATACTATAGTAAAAAATTAATCTAGGACACAGGTGCAAAAAATGAACCACCAAAGGAATCGAACAATCGAACTGGATAAACATGTCAGCAGTTCCAATTGACCTCACATCCTATTTCCAGACTTTATACTCTGCATAAAATATAATTTATTAATTTGGTGAGTAACTGAAGCACTCCACTAAAAAGCTTAGGGCTTAGTAATCCTCGAGGTGCTTCCGAGCACTTATGAGGATTACTTCTCACTAAAACCTTTTCCAATCTTGTCGTGATGGCGACGCCTTGAAACCATACACACACTTAAGTGTGTGACGTTATTGCGCAGTTATCTAGATTTGGTAAGGCTATTGAATTTGACTTGGAAGTTTGTGGAGATTTGTGTCCTTTATTAAATTATTCATAAAGCTTGATTCACATCAATGAAATCCCGTATTTTCGAATGTTATAACTTTTTACAGCAGAGTATTAGATTGGTCAAACCTACTGTATGATTTTCCTTCCATGCTCAAATTTTCACTCAGATAAAGGATCCTTTGTTCTTGAGGACAAAATAGTGAATTTTTCTTTGTCCGAGAAAAGTTAATATCTAAAAAAAATTGAGATTCTAGAGAAAAAAATCATTGGAACAAATGGTACTAGATTTTTGAGTGACTCAGAGGAAAAGTGGTATAATTCAATTTAAGTGAAATGTTGGGAAATTAAGTTTTCACATTGCAATTCACTCGGCAATTCATTAAAATTACCATTGATAGATAGGGAAAATATTGTTTTATAATCGGTCAAAATGATGATTCAACTTACACCACTTACTTGTAAGAAGAATGATATGCAACCTTGTGTACCCAAATATCAAAAATTCGGAATTTGTGACTTATACCACTTTTCCTCTGACAGCTCATTTGATTTGAGGTTTCAACACATTGGATGGTGTTGTTTCATAATTTTTACTTATTTTTACTGTTTTCAACCCTCCTGGAACCTTGAACTGAACGTTTTTTTTTTCACAATCAGTTTCATGATTTACATAATCAAATGAGTTGAACGGGTCAACAAAGATTTCCAAGCAATTTTAATCGTACTTCTGTCAAAACAGACTTCACTCACTTGAAATAATATAGTTTATCTAAAAATGATTAAAGATTATTTTGAATATTTATGGAAATTTTAAGTTGTTGGAGCGTTCGAATTCATAAATAAGTAAAAAATAAGCAATTATTAGATTCAAATTACCTTATAACCTCAAAAAAATAAATTTTCCCTTCAATCGCCTCCGAAAAAATTTTATCTAATATGCACCTTGATATACCTACCCTTGAGAGCTCCAGCATTTTGAATGGTATGTATTCCTCACTCTTCTTTATGGAGTGAAAGCCTGGACACTTACAGTGGCAACATTCAAGAGATTCGATTGGAAGCCTTCGAAATGTGGTGCTACCGCCGAGGCTCAGGATCTCTATCGTGTCAAGACTAATATTGTAATGCAACGGATTCAAAAGGATCTGGAAATACTACAGTGTATTAAAATCAGGAAAGTGTAATATCGGGACATGTATTGCAATAAAAAATACCAACTGAAGATATCAGGCAATGGACAGGGATGGCGGCCATTCAAGTATTCAGGACAACTGTCAATGAAGTACATAATGTGAACTAACGTGATTGCCAACATCCATAGAGGATATTAGGAACTAATAGAAGAAGATCCATAAAGAGATCGACATTTAATGTTTCTTTTTAGGAGCAATGAACGTGTCCGTAAAGCACCAGCACTTTCGAAAATGAAAATCATTTCTTGTTTGCATTCGTTAGTAACTCATTAGTAACTATTTGTAACCTAAAAATGTACGTTTGTATCTCAAGCAGGACAACATTGCCTTCCACTGGATACTTACTTCTCAGGCACAATTTCTGATTCATTATAATAATATCTAATAATATAATATCAATTTTTACCTCAAGGATACTGAGAGAAAAACTCCGCATTCCGCTAGGTATTAACTTCACGGGCATCCGCATTTTCGAAGATGTAAAATATTTTTCTTTCATTCGTTAGTTAGTCGTTAGAAACTAATTGTAACCTGAAAATTTTCGTTTGGAAACTCACCCTATATGAAAAAAATGATGAGCAGTTCGCACCCACATTTTCGAAAATGTGAGATTTTTTCATTTCATTCGTTGGAAACTCATTAGTACCTATTTGTAACATCAAAATTTTTGTTTGTACCTCAATGGTACCGAAAAAAAACAATGCATCCCAAAGGCTGCTTTATTCACGGTCTTAAACATTTTTTTGAAATTGTGGAAATTTTTTGTTTCATTAGCTGGTCATTCGTTAGCTTCTATTTGTGACAAATTTCGTTTATACCTCGATACTGATAGAAAAATACCGCATTTCGCCGAGTGCTTCACGGTCATCCACATTTTCTAGATTGAAGAAATTTTTTCTTTCAATTGTTAGTAACTATTTGTAACATCGAAATCAGGTACAAGACATTCCTTTATACCACTTTTAATCGATCTTTATAACTAACTAGGCCACATATCACATAGTTTTGTATATCGGTTTCAATCGTAGCGCGTTTCCATTTGTCACCTTATAGTTTCTCCTTCTCTGAAATGTCGTAAATGTCTAAGACAAATAAATGAACGATTGATTGTTTGATAGGATTTCATCTGTTCAGTTGAATGATGAAAATCCTATACCCATCAATCAATTAAATATGATTCATATAGGTATGTGTCCAATGTCAGATATATTCTGATATTGAACTTATATGAGTACCCCTATAACAAAAATTTTTAGATGAATATCATCAAAAGCAATATTTATAGAAATTGCAAATTAAAAAAAAATGGGAATTTCTTATATATTGTTGCTTACTTCATATATTTCAGAGCATTTTTGTATCATCGATTTGGTTAAGAACATACTGTTAATTCTTACAAACAGTCTCTAAGGGAGAACTATCAAATGCAAAAAAACGATGAAAAATTTGAGAATGGGGTTGCTGCCTTTACTTAGTTGGGGTTTTCTTTTTTTATTGCAGTTAGGTGACAAAAAAAAAATTTATCTTTCGACTCGTTACTAACTAATGATACAAAACATTTCTACATTTTCAAAACTTTGGATGGTTAGCACCCAGTGAAATGCGGTGTTTTTCCTTCAGTACCCTTAAGGTGTAAAAAAAATTTTGAGTTTACAAATACTAACTAACGAGTTACTAACGAATGAAATGGAAAAATGCAAAATTTTCACATTGTCGAGAATATGGGGGTTAACTTCGTATGTTAGGGGTGTCATTTTTCCATTGAAGGTGGGGTAACGGACGGAAACTTTTTGGTTACAAATAGTTTCTAACGAGTTGCTAACGAATGCAAAAAAAAATCTTCAATTTAGAGAATTCTCATTTTGGAGGTGTAATTTCGCCATGAAGGGTTAGGTTACAAATGAACATTTTCACGTTATAAATAATTTCTAACGAGTAACCAACGGAAGAAAGAAAAAAACTTACATTTTCGGAAATGTGGATGCCCTTGAAGTTATCACCCAGTGGAATGCGGTGTTTTTCTGTGAGAATCCTTGAGGTACAAACGAAAATATTTAGGTTTTAACGAATCTCTAACGAATTAAGAAAAATATTTTTCATTTTTGAAAGTGTGTATACACTAATGCAAAAAATGAAAAAACAATTACTGTGCTGAAATCAGTATAAAAATACCTTTCAAATGAGGTATCACTCACCCCATTTTCCCTATTCAAAAATTGGGGGTAGTAGCAAGCGTTGAAGCACTATGAGTCCGTAACCTACATCTTAAGTTGTCCCCCTCGAAACAGAAATTGACCTGTCCGAGCATTTCTATCGAAAAAATTTATATATATACATTATTGTTTTCTTTATGAAAGAGGGTCTACAGGACTCCCCAGGTTTCAAGTTAAAAATCAAACGGATTATTTTCTTCTGTGCAACAAATTTATTTATCTTTAGTTAGACCCATCTTGGAGTTCTCATCTGTCGTGTGGTCTCCATACTTATCGGTTGATGTTTCTTTGCTGGAGAGAGTTCAGAATAGGTTTCTTAGGTGTGCTGCTGTTAAGATGGGTACTTTTTCGATCTATACTTTCTCAGCTAGTGGAATGCGCGACCATCTTGGACTGCCCTCCTTAAGGACGAGGAGATTTCACGCGGATGTGATATTCATTGCCAAGCTCTTTCAAGGTCTTTTGTACTCCCCTAACTTGTTAGCCCAATGCAATTTATATGTTCCTCCTAGACCCATCCGAAGGTTTGATCTGTTTCGACTCCCCCAGTCAAGAACCAATTATTGTTTACATTCTCCGGTTTCGAGAATGATACGAAATGCTAATGCCGCGGACTCCCTGGGAGTTGATATATTTCATGATTCCATTTCAAGATTGAGGAGAGATTTGAAGTACCTGATAAGACTGTGATATTTTTTGGATTCATTTGTTTTATTGCTCTTGTTTTTTCTTTCTGTTTTGATATAATATGTATGTATACTTGCATTTACTCTCTTTGTATTATGATGAGTTGATTTGTATTATTTTGTATGTTTTTTCTTGATGAAAAGGTCATGTACCGTTAATAAATAAATAAATAAATAAATAAATAAAAAAACCGCACAACTAAATGGCGAATATCCCCAAAGTACCACATCATAATTGAGGTGAGTGTACGCAAGTGAGTAATACGCACTGATCAGCGAATCTTGTGATAGTATGAGTTTTATTCGTCTCAAAGCAAAAAACGCGCTACTGAGTTTTTTTCAAACATGATCGGAGTGATCTTTCCAAATAAGATTCTTGTGAATGTATAAAACGAGGAACTTTATACAACTCGAAGATTTCAGATCACCGGATGGAAGATTCAAGGTCAATTGGTGATCTGAGTCACACATTTGGAAATGTACCAGATCTGTCTTACCCACATTCAAAATAAGGGAGTTTCTGAAACCCCAATCAGAAAACCACTGTACCAGTAATTCACAACTCGCCTTGAGTTCATTTAACGTTCTTGCAGAAATAACGAAAGAGGTATCATCATCATCATAATAAAATTATTATTATCTGCAAACAGCACGATCTCTTTATTTCTAATGTAATGAACACTACAATTCACTAGGGTAACTCAAACCTGTGATGCATACACTCACATTATTTTTTTAACGTAGATTCAATATCTGCCATAAAAAAATTGGGTTCAAATCTGAAAAAATTGATTTTTCACGATTTTGTCATCCCTAACTTTGAAACGATTTTTCACCCCCTGTATCATGAATCTTACATCTTGAAAAATCCCAAAAATAAAATTTTTCCATCCAAAAACCTCGAAGTTGGTCTTGTTTCAGCGCAGCTTTATTTTCGATTTTTTTTCGAATTTTCCCTTTCAGACAGAATTTTCCAACCAAAACTGAAAAATGTTACATCAAAATAACTTGAAATTTTCTAAAGAATCTATTTCTGCAATAAAAAAATGGTGTACTGATTTGAAAAACGGAAGTTGACGTCATTTCCGGAAAAACCGGAGGTGCTCATGCCTTGAAAATATTTTGGATTTCATCAGCATCGTGAAATACTTATAAGTGCTGAATTTCATGAAAATACGTTCAGTAGTTTCCCGTATAAATATGGGTGAGGTTCCTCGTGAAAGACCCTGTATAGTAAATTCAGAGCCTTTTTCAGCAGTTGGTTCAAATCAATTCAATATGTATACCGTTTCACCAGTAGAATTCTTCTTCTTCTTCTACTCATACAGTTAACTGAGAAGCAGACTTGCAAAACGCGGTTTGTTCAAAATTGTAAATTTTCAGGAAAGGCAGAAAACTGATGCTCAAAAACGGCTAAAGTCACCTAGTTGCGTTTATTACCATAAAACAAGAAAAAAAAATGGCATGAGTATTTACTCCATTCGTAGACTAGAAAAAACGAAAATAGCTCTATTATTTGAAAAAGAAAGCTGGACAAAATGCTATTTGCACGTCGCTCAAACCAGTTTATGGGTAAATATTTATAAAAAAAAAACAAACATGTTTTCTATAAACATTGCATTTTATTTTTATATTTTCTGAATGAAATTAATTTCTTCCATATCGTCACACTCGCATTTTTCATTTTCTTCAACGACTGTTTCTCCATATTCACAGTGCGCAGTGCTCTGCAAAAATTGGAACTAACCATTCCAACTCCGGATAGATATCTATAGTAAATTTTTGAAATGTCTATTTTTTTCTTCATTTTTAGACCTAGAACCAGCCCCGGTGAGTCGATTTGGTCGAATTTCACGGGATGGACTTAATCGATTATTGTTTCCAATCCTCGCAGAAGTCTGTAAAACTGATGGCTCAGTTTTTATCGTGTGAGGCTGTGGATAGATGGCGGTAACAGTCAGTAATGAATAAAAATTGACCTGATCGAGGGAAACGATTAGTTGTGACTCAAAGGCAAATTAATTTCCTCAACTCGAATATGTCATCATGAAAATTACAATAAACTCATTCAAGTTCAAAAAAGTTTATTCTGGTTAACATGGGAACCTCAGTAGAGGAACCTAGTATAATAAATTATATGCGAAGGGAATGTATGAAAATGTTGGAGACACGAGATATTTCATTAAACAACTGCTTTCAAGGAGTCCTGGGGTACGTGCACCAAAATTCTTAGTCTGAATGCCCCAACCTCCAAACTCTAATTCAGAACCATTATCACAAAAGCGCTATGAGTGTTTCCACGAGCACAAAGCACAATGCTTTGGCACAGCTCTGATTGTCACTGCACATGAAAAAGGTACAAACGTCAATAATTCGTTCATGCAATAAAAAAATATAGTCGGAAGCGTGTAGAGTCTGCAACTTGGCTCTACTTGAGATCTGATAACTTTTTGACAATGTGTTGTGTGCGGTCTCGTCTTGGCAACATTTTCCATGAAAAACTTTTTGGTTCGATCTATATGTCAGAACAAAGAAATGTCCACTAAAATTCTCTGTCTGAAGGCTTTTTTCCTTTGGACTGCAATATAAGACCATTATTTTTTTTTTCAATTAGTACAGCAGAATCCGCTTATAATGACATCGAGGGGAAATAAAAAATACGTCATAATAACCGGAAGTCACATAAAGCAAAATTTCAACAAAAGTTATAGTATTGTTCTTGGATTCAGTTTGAGAAAAGAACGACAAATTCAGATTTTGCTGTATTGAATAAATAATAAATAGTTCCTCTTGCAAAAAAATTCTAAATATAAAGAACTTCATTTTTAAGAAATATAATCTGAAATTTTAGTTTGCGTTTGTTTTTTTTTTTCAACTTGAAATAATAGCTTCTCACACCATTGTACAACTTAGAAATGGCTTCAATGGTTGTCATTTTGTCCACAAAACACTTATAATCTTCAAGGATGTGGATTATACTAAAAAGCATGTCGGCACGCGTATTTCTCGTATCGTATCAAACCTTGTCTCAATGCCTGAATTCACCGAACGAAGAATGTTTCCACCGCTCCGCTACCGCTACCTAGCATAAACAGAAAGCGCTCCCAAAATGCCCGCTTCTCCGGAACGTGTTGAGTTTGTAGCATATGTGCCACCGGACGATTCCACAACAGTTCCACAACTGTTACGTTCGGTGAATGCAAGCATTGAAAAGGGTAGGGTGGCTTGAGAAAACGATCGAGCGGTCACTATAACCGGAAAAATTTTCGAAAAATTATGTTGTTGTATCCGAAATCATGTTTTTGTAAGCGAAGTCATTAAATCCGGACCCTTTCGTAAGGAGTTTTGAATGAAACCAAACTTAACACTGCATTTGCGTCATTATAAGCGATTGGTCAGTATAGCCGGCGTCATAATGAACAGATTCTACTGTAGTTGTCTTCAACCAATATGAAGGCTTCGTCGATATAATTGCATATCGCGACCAATGAAAATAACTGAACCAAGTATTACTGATGAATATAACTATTTAATTTTCAATGGGAGCACCAAAAAGGGCAAAATAAAACAATAAGTACATATTCAGCTTCCTCACTAAAATTCATATTTATATAATATATGTCAAAGAGTTATCAGATCTCATGTAGAGCCAAGCTGTTAACTCTACACTCTTCATCTTCACAAATCCTTATTCAACATTTATTGTATTATTTTAGCTCTCTTATTCAAAAGAATATATATATATATATATATATATATATATATATATATATATATTCCACAAACTTTATGCCTTGGTCAATATACTTAAGTGGCGAAAGAGAAACGGCCAAGTCACTTATTTCGCATAGAGTTCGTGAAATAAGGACTTGCGAACATGAAGAGTGTAGAATTAGAAGCTTGGCTCTACATGAGATCTGATAACTTTTTGACAATGTTAGAAATACGGCATCGTCTTGGCAAAATTTAACATGAAAATGTTTTCGGTTGGATCTCAATTTTTTTGTACTTTGCTCATGACAAAATGAAGAGTGTATAGTAAGAAGTTTGCCTCTACATGAGATCGGTTAACTTTTTGACAATGTTGGAAATACGGCCTCGTCTTTGAAATATTTTACATGAAAATGATTTTGGTTGGATATATGTTATAATTCGTGCGGAAATTGCCTTTGCTTCAGTTTTTGGACAAATACATTTTGAGAACTCATATTATTCTAGCAAATTAGTGCCAGAATTTACCTGGCAGCATTTCAAACATTTGAATTGTTTTGATTGTGTTCGTTTCATAGTCTGGGAATGCAAACAAAAAAAGAAATTTCAGAACATACAGAATCCTCCCATAACGCATTTTGATCGACATCTGAAAAATGCCTGAACAAATGAAAAAGTTAAAGCATGAATTAGTAGAAATTGTGAATATTTCAAATTATAATCGCATTTCTATATTAAATTTGAAGTGAAGTTAAAACAAAGTGAAAAAACAAAAAAAAATAATTGTCTCAATGAGGGTCACATCGAAAAAATTTCTGAAACATAGATGAATTGAAAAATAGTTCTTCTAAGTGAATACCACCCGCAATTTTCAGGCTCAGAGAACATTCAAAAGAAAAAAGTGAAATATAAATTGTTTTTTCAGATGTTTACTGAAGAGGTCAAATTAAATCTAAAACGATCTTCCTCTCTTCTCAGTGACCTCATATTATTCCAACCTTCCAGTTCGTCTTAATGTAAGGGGTTTTCCAATGACAGGTGCTATTTTGCATAGGTGTCACTTTTGAAATTGTGATTTTTCGATATTTGTGAAGTAAAAGCTACGCCATTAATAAAAATGGAACAATACAGGCATAAACAACGCATTGAAATTATTAAAATTCACTATAAAAATGGTGAAAATTTGACAGAGACTGTTCGTAAAACTGGAACTTTTTTGGGTCATCATGATGCACCTTATTGGACCGCAATACAGAAAAATTGGTGAAGACATTCGAGCTGTGAGGAAAAGTTAGTGATGTGAAGAATAAAGCATGTGCACGTCACTCAAGAACAGCTGAAAATATTGCTGTTGTAGCTGAAAGTGTTGAAGAAAACCCAGGTTTGTCCATTCCTCGTCGTTCTTTGGAATTAGGCATCCCACAACAATTTTTATGGTTGGAGTTGGATGGTCGGAGTTGGAGGTTTATTTTCAAAAAGACAGAGCTATACGTACCTTACAAGCAACGAAATCGTTGATCTTTCAGGGGAATAGTTTTCGGATGGTGTTATCTATCACAACTATCTACCGACATCTTGTGATTTGACACCCTGCAACCTCTTCCTTTGGGGCCACGTGGAAGAGAAGATACCTAGAATTCGTAAGCAGCAAATTTGCGGTTATGGAAAGTTTCATGAAAAGGATATTGTGCTGTAAGCGTGGTCGTGGTTGTCATTTGCCTGATGTTATTTTCCTCTATCAAACGGCGTACCTTCATCTTTGCAATGAGATGAACATCGGATCACTTATATTAGAAATTGTATTTTTCTTTGAATCAACTCTTATCGGAAAACGCTTCATGTTCTGTGAGTATATAAATCGAAGATGGTAAATGTGGACTTCTTGAGGTTTTCAAGGATCTTGATTTTTCTGCTCAATTGAACTTGACTTAATTGATATATTTATGCCCCATGAATTGATAAGCTAAGATTCTGTATTTGTTTTTCTAGAAATGAATGAATAAATGAATATATCCTACGTTATGAGTTACAATGCGTGAAATCATACTGAGAAGCATTCCGAAGCATGTAGATATTCCTAATCAGCATAATTTGTTGTCACAACACCGATGATTAAGCAAATCTATTTTATCTCTACCCCGAAATGTTACGGTTCGTTCTTTCATAAATAACGTTTAAAATTGGAGTTCCTATTTATAAGTTAATCATGAGTATTTTCGTCCATACGTCACCGTTATTACGCATTTCTGTATCACTCTCGTGTCGAGCACTTCATTCCACTGATCAATGACCTGTTTTAAAAGCTGTTAAATAACTAAATTGTGTTCACTATATCGCATCTTATTTTATTAGGTATTCAAAAAGCTATAATTTTTTATAGGCGTTAGAAGAATGAAATTGTACATACAAATCAGATGTTAATTGTTAAATCAAGAGGATCAAAGCATAACGAGTTTTCACTTGGTTGCAGTTCGTCTCTTTTTCATATCAATGTGTGAGCTGGTCACTCAATTATCGTAATCAAAATTTTTTCATTTTTCATTATTCACATGATGACACATGATGTCTCCAATCAATAGAGATACCAACTCATTTGAGCAATGAATTTTGCTGAGAATGCGATATTCTTGAATTCGATTAATACGGAAGGAATGACAAGTGAAGCTGATAGATTGATGGTACAGGAACGGAAGATCCTGAGGACTATTTTTGGGCCTTGTAGAGACGAAATAATGGGAGAATGGAGAATAAGAAAGAATCAAGAACTACAGACACTCTATGGGAACGAGAATATAGTGCGACACCTCAAGTCCAATCGCATAAGATGTGCAGGACATGTCATGAGGTCAAAAGATGAAAGACTCCTCAATACAGCATTCTGGGAAAGGAAAAGCCTGTGGGTAGAAGAACGGTTGGTCGTCCAAGAAAACGGTGAAAAGACGCAGTGACCAGTGATTAACAGAGACTGGGAGTAACACAATGGGAGCTAGCAGCACAAAATCGACAAAAGTGGAGAAGAAAAGTAAATGCGGCCAAGACTCACCTTGAGTTGTAGAGCCATGGATGATGATGATTATGATTAATGACAAGTTTCGGTTGAGCCCTTTTCTGGAACGAACTTGTATTTTCTGAAATATTTTTGAGTTCTCAATTCCAATGTCATAATCAAAATCAATTGAAGCATTGATGATTTTATCTCACCTATTTTAACACTCACTTGATAATTAGAATAAAAGTCTGAATATTACTCTGTTTCGAAATGTTAATAAACATGTCTTTGATATGAGAGATATGAGTTCTGTTATAGTTCTTTCAAGGTTTTTGTGCTCAGGTTAGTTTTTTTCACATTTTGTCGCATTACCAAAGTATTTTCGAACAGTTCTTGCTTTCCTCAGCATTACACTCTCTTGGATAATCTTCTGATATTCAAATTCAATTGAAGTGTCCTTGAATTATTTGAAAGTTGTTAGGTACCTATCAGGTATATGGATAAAATGACAATAGCGAAGGCTTTGATATCTTTCAATTTCCACTGGGTTAATTCAGGATGTAATGACATTGAAAGAGTCTTCCTGGCTTATTCTCTTAACATTTCGCCTACATTCGCGGTAGGCATCTTCAGAGGATCTTACCATACATCCCTAAGGTCACAGATAGAATTGGTAGAATACTGAAGGGGCACAACATCGAGAACGTTTATAAGCCTACACGCCTGGAAGACTCTTTCAATGTCAAATGAAACTAAAATCTCATTGAAAGTTTAATACACATTTTCCAAGTTTTACATCATTCATAAAAACCCATATCAGTGAAATTAAGAAAATTAATTACTTTAGCAGAGTGTTCGGTAGATTTACAGAATTAAGTTTCTTCAGAACTCCTACAGAAAATAGCTCGTTTGACATTGAATTTGACCTTAGAATGTACTGACATAAATATTTCGGTTACAAAAAACATTTTTGCTCTCACAAACGAAGGAAGTCGTTCACACAACGAAGATGTACCATAACTTCTCCATCCCGCATCGAATAGTTTTTCGACAGATTTTTTCTGTCGGAAATAAAGGATATAAAAGAAGAAACATATCCTCGCTTTAGCAGGGAAACAGTTTCGACTTGAACCGGCCACATTCGAGTACATTTTTCATTCTTTCGACAATTATTGTCTAATTTGGATTGGTTAATTGGTCCTACAGGGTATCCCACCGAGAGTGCCCATTAGAAGTTTTTGGTGAAATAATAATCCGATCATTTCCAAATTTTGTGTGAAGATATAAGGCAAGAAGACCTTCATTTATGATATATTTTTTAATATGAATGACTTCTGCCTTCACCGGAAGTGGTATCAACTTTCTTATTTCAAATGGAACAACCTGTATATTATGACTTCACCGGGTAGATCTTCGAATGCCACATAAATTTTATGTATAGCCATCTAGAGCCGTTTTGGAGTTATTCACTGTTTTTCGAAAAAATTTACAAATTGAGTCTTGTAGAACACCGAGAATTCAATGAAAGTGCAACGCACAATCTCAGATCTGTTTTTTGAAATGGGTTACTGACAAGATATTCACCATAACTCTGTAGAGAAATTAACATTTATACTGGGAACTAAAATTAGAGTGTGAAAGTTGAAATTCAAAAAGAGCCAAAAACTCGATTTTTTCAAATGGAAACCATATTCTTTCCACTCTCATATCAATTTATGAGGTGAAAATAGGTAAAGTTTGGTGATGGTTCATGAGGCGAAGTCTTCACAGCCGATAAGATGAATGAAAACGTCATAAGTGTGGGCAAAGAAATAGCAGGAAGAGCTGGAACGACCATGCTGACATCAAATGCTCTGCTTCACAGAGTCAATATCGATAGTGCAGATTCACTGTATCTCTATCCAGTGACTGAGGATGAGTTGGTCGATTCAATGAGAAAAATGAAGAACAAAAGTACGAAAGATAACTATGGCATGTATAATTCCATATATGAAAACACCATGATGCAAAATTATAAATGACTCTTTTTCCAGAGGAACGCAAAATGGCGATAGTGACACTCATTCACAAAGGTGGAGATACAGAATTCTCAAATTATAGACCTCTTTCAGTTCTGCCAGTGTTATCAAAGATGTTTGAAGGTCAACAATAACAGCGTTGATTAACGTACTCGAAACCGTGCTAGAAGCATATAATAATTCGAAAGAAGTAGAAGCAACATTCATAGATTTAAGTAAAGCATTTGATAGCATCAGTCACGAAATGCTGCTGGAGAAAATACAATATTATGGCATAAGAGGATTGGCAAATCAACTGATTCAATCATATCTGAGGAATCGGCGACAGTTAGTGAAGTGGAGTGGATGCAAATCGGATTCCATCGACGTAGAATGTGGTGTCCCTCAAGGATGGATCCTGGGTCTCTTCATTCTATTCATGAATGATGTATTCTATAAATAACATGTAGCAAGTGCTGTAGCTACGCTGATGATGTGATTATTCTGAATAAGTCAGGCAATATAATTGGCCTACATGAAAAAAAAAACAGAATCCAACGAAAAGGAATCACAGAAATGGTTTGCAGCTAATGGATTACTCATGATTCAACAAAACCTAGAAGCTTGTGTTCACTAACAGGGAGCCCACTGATTCGTCTATGTTATATTTGGGGCTTGAATTTCAGCCATCTTTAAATTGGAGCAACCACATAGACAGTCCGTGTAAAAATTTGTCATTCTCCATCTTCCTAATCAGAAGACTGCGGCAAATAAGCGACATTAGAACTGCACTGCTCACATACTTTTCGAGCTTCCACAGTGCAGCAACGTACAGTATATTGCTCTGGGGACAATGTACAGATGCTCAAAGAGTTTTCGTTCAACAGAAAAGGGCTATAAGGACAGATAAAGATCACGGACAGCTGCAGAGAAATATTCAAGAGGGAGAAAATACTTACCATCACTTCATGTTTCATACTTGCTTGCGTTAAATATGTTCATCAACACCAGGATAAGTTCCCGAGAAATGCAGACTATCATAATTATAACACTCGGAAAAAAAATCATTACAATGTTCCATACGCAAGATAAAAGAGAACGCACCAAGGTCCGAATCATACATGCCTGAAACTCTATAACAAGCTCCCCTGTGAGTTGAAAACATTAAGCTTACCTGCATTAACGAGAAGGGTAAAAACTTTGCTTCTCGAAAACACCATATATGATTTGACCGAGATTCTTCAAACTTGAAATTTTGTCTTATTCAGTGTTTACATATTTGTAAATATGTTTATGTTGTTTATATTCTGCTGACATTGCATTATGCAGGTATTTGAGTATATATGTGTATTAGTATATGTTTTTTTTTTGACAGGCCATATAATGTTTCGATGGCAAATATTTATACATGAGACTCGACATGAGATTAGTAATTTGTTATATGTGTGAATAAATATTATTATTTTTATCATATCGAAAATGTACCCTTTTCGAGATATTCAGGAAAAACTGTTAGAGTGTCAAGGTTTGAATTCCAAAAAAGGCAGAAATTCGATTTTTTCTAATGAAAACCGTAATATTTTCACTTCCATTTCAATTCGTGAGAAAGTAATGAGTGGAGTCTTTTAAGGCTTCCCTATATCTAAAATGTACCATTTTCGAGATATTCAGAAATACCTGAACGAGCATATTATAATATGTAAGGTATCAATTATGATCTAAGTTCACCCTTTCATAAGAATCTGTATGACTCTATTCGAAATAATCCAGGTTTGTTCCAACTGAAGAATTTATTGTGTCAGAGAATGAATCTGAAAAAAAGTTCGGGAAGTTCATGACCTGTTTTATAAGTTTTGCATTAAAATTTAAGCTTTCAGTATGTATATCATAACTCGTTATTTTCATTATGAGCATTAAAAAAAGTAGTGGTCGCTTTCTTTGAACAATGAGTTTTGAGGAATATCAACAATAGAAGCATGGAAAATTATTTTGAAGAAAGTCAAAGATTTTCATGAAAGGGCGAACAAAGATCATATTATAATGATATTAAGCTCGTAGCCGTTATTTATAATATCTCGAAAATGGTACAGGGAACCCCGATTTTACCCCAATTATTTTAGCCCCACAAATTCACATGTGGGTGAAAAAATTAGGTTTCCATTTGAAAAATCGAGTTTTTGACTTATCATCAATTCCACTATCATTTAACCTCATAGTATATCAAAACGTTATTTTTTCTACAGAGTGACGTCGAATATCTTCTAGGTGATTCATTTCAAAAAATAGATCTGGGATTGTGCGTGTCGATTTCATTGAATTTTCAGAATTCTACAAGCCTCAATTCGTATTTTTTTTACAAAACTAAATTGAGATGGCTAAACGGAATGATACGGAAAATGAGTGTGGCAGATCTATCCAAAAACCTCATAATATACAATGTGTTCCATTTTAAATGAGAAAGTTGAACCCATTTCCGGTGAAAGCGGAAGCCATTGATATTTGAAAATACATCATAAATGAAGGTCTATTTGGCCTATGTAACATTTGGAATTGATCGAATAATTATTTCTCCACCCTGTATTTAAAGAGTTGATCGCTATTAGTTGTTGAAATCGAGGATTTATTTAGTATTCTGAACGATTTTTGTCGTTTTGTATTCGTGTTTGGTAAATATTTTCAGTTTTTATAGTTAATGGAGCTATTTCGGACAAAAAAAATAATATAAATGTTTCATCTTTGTATATTCTATGCGATACATCTTTCCGACCAAAGAATATAGAATCTGCAAGAAGAAGTATTTTTATTATTTTTGTTGACTTGAATTGTTTTTGCAAATCAACTATGAAAACTCAAAATAGCTACCAACACGAAAACAACGCAACAAAAATCTTTCAAAACGCTTACCTAATAAATTTCACATCGCACCCGATAGTTTGCGTAAATCTCCCTCGAATCTTATTTCCCTTGAATTTCCCATGTTTCAATGCCAGGACAACAAAATCAACAACCCATTGTTTTCATATATGGGTACAGAATTTGGAAAAAAAATTTCTCTTGTTCCTCGAGTTAACCATACCGTTAGAAGAATTTTTTGGCGAGCGTATCGCTGTATATTTTTTCTACGTCTCAAAATTCATTTGAATAAGTTTCATTCATCATACATATGGGTACATTTTTTTCCCTTTTTTTCGCATCTCAAAATACACATTACTCATTATTGACTAGACCAGTGCTTCTCAAACAGTCGCAAGTTCCTGGGGAGCCGCGGCATAATTCTTTTTTTCTGAAAATTTGGTATTGGTCTAGAACTACAAACAGGTATATGGCAGGAATTCCAGATGTCGCAAAAATATGGCAACTTTCTTAATGCGTCACAGTTGAAATCAGACTAGACATTATTTTCTAAAATACTGTGTTTTTTTTCCAAAATGCCAATGAAGCTTAAAACTTCAAACTAATTCTCGTTCACTTATGAATAACTAATGACGGGTGTTTTTTCAATATTTCTGATATAAATTATACAGGATTGAAATCAGCAACCCGTACTTTTTCTCATACAAAAATATTTTTCGAAAGGGAGTTTCGTAAAATAAAAGTATCTATCATATTGCCTGTTTCATTTACAATTTTTTGTTTGTTTCTGAAATCAAAAGCTGAATAGAAGAACCATAGTTTATATTTATTTTAATAAATTGAGTGGAAAACAGTGAGGTTGTTAAATGTGGGAGAATTCATGATAAATGCTGGAAATTACCACCTTCTTCCAAAATATACGAACGTAGTCTACATGTCATGGATTTAGAAAAAAAATAAAAACTTAATTTCAGTCACCATGTCTTGAGGATAATATCTCGGAAAGGAGATATCTTAATTTCATACGAACATTCACCTCTTAATACTTTTCGCATGAATTTAGAAACACCTGTATATCCGTAACATGAAAATGATAATAAGGTTTGGAAAGAGGTGTCATACTTCATTTCATTATGCTTTTTTACGAAGTCACGAACAACCTCTGGGATAACAATAGTATAATTTAGGTCTCAGAGGATTTATGCCATATTCCATAAAATTTCGTAGATGTGTGTTCAGAGCAGAAGCATGATGAGTAAAAACCTACGTTCGTACAATAATAACCTAGGTGCTCGAAACGTTCAATTCAATCAGAGTCGACATGTCATATGTATAGTGAATTAGTGATCGAAGTGCTAAATAGATTGATTTCCTTTCTCGAATTCTCTGGCAGATTTGATCATTTTAAGATATCCCCTAAAACAAAATCTTGTGGGAATATCTCTGTTTCACACAGATTTGATGGTGATATTTCATTATTTTCATTATTATTTATCATGTTCGTATTAGGAACTTTTACTAAACGATATTTATGGAAATATTATATCAATGCTCGAAGAAGAGGGCTCATTCTAACACTCTCTCATCAAAAAATTCACCACTTATGGTTGATTTTTTTATTTCGATATGGATATGGAAGAATATAAATGCCTTCTGCACTTATATTATGAATAACTATTTGGAGGGAGTAGTTTCATCACCACAAAAGCTTCCACTGGTCCATTTATCATCCTGAAGAAAGTTTTTCTATCGATGAATAGCTTATACTGCCCATCAAAAATCATCATTTTCGAAAACATGATTTCCAAGAAAGATGCCTAAGCAGATATAATCAGAAGAGGAATAACATGATGGGAAGAAGTCAATATACCATTTAAATTACTTGAAACTAAACGACCGTCCCGAAATAAAGTGAGATAGCCGTTTTAAAACGGAACGCCTGACACTAGCGTCCAGACGCTTAAATTGCTGTGATATACTCACATAACATGCCAAACAACGAATTGCAGTAGGAAACTCTGCTATCCATTCCGAAGTAAAATGTGGAGGAAATTTACGTAACAAAAACTAACATCTCTAAAATAATCGGAAAGAACGGAAACCAGTGCTGTGAAAAAGTGATAAAAAAAGTGAAGTGTTGATAAACTAAGAGTTACCAAAAAAGTGTCGTTCTCAGGAATTATCAGTATTCTTCTTTGTTATTTTCAATCATGTCGGATCCTCCAACACCCATCGTTCCAAGCGAGAAAACACCTTCAACCCCCTCTGTCAAATCCATCCTCAGTGTACCTTCTAGAGATACAGGGCAACAAAGAAAAGTCGGTTTTCAAAGACCCAGACCAAAACTGAAAATTCCATCCCCACAAACTCCTTATGGACCAAAAAGTGCGACTCTCAGTGTCCTCTCTGGTGCACCATCTACGTATTTGAGTCAAAATACTGGTTTTTATAACAGAAAGCATTCAGTTTTTATGTTCAACAATTTGAGGGATTTTACGAAGAGTGGATTGGATGTTGGAGAAAAATCTGCCTTGTGGCTGTACACTAAATTAAGGACATGGAGCAGAAAATGGTTTACTCATTTGTTTCTATCCATTGTGCTAGTTATCTATACTATTGGAGGAGCTCTTGTTTTCATCGCGGTGGAAGGTCAGTTCATTTTATTCGATTTTATTCAAAATTACCTGATCATCTCGATGAACCATATCTAATTGAAAATCTATCTCACAAAACCTGTAAGGGATTCACCATTTTGTGCACAATAATGTAAAATGAGGAATGTCAAAAATTTTACTTTCGAATGAATATTCCTAGGATAGTGTTGAAATCTTTTTGGTTGTGAGTTTGAGGTCTGAAGGTGGAAAAAATTTTTCGATTCGATGAATTCATAATCATTATCAAGAAACTTGAATGAAGATAACCATGGGTCCTTCGAGGAACTTTGGACACACCCACCATCATAAAGTAGATCATCATCAGGATCACCAGGTGGCTACTTATACTTGTCTGCTATCTTTTTTTACCAATTTATAGGATAATTTATAAATTCCTAGAAAAATTTCTCTAGAATAAAATTCTGGATCATAAATCAGAATTGACGGATTAAGAATTTTCAGCAATTTATAGCATGAAATGGATTTTGTATGCGGAGTGAGAATGTCTGTTGCGTATTCGGGAAATTTAATTTTATAACTGATGTGAAAATGAGCACCCTGTAGGCCACTGCCTTGAATTATTTTCACATTCGTTTGAATGTGCATTATTACACGAGTTTTAATTTCTTCAAATTTTTGTATCCCTTCTGAAAGTTCCATAATGATCTCACAAATTTGAAAAAGCAAGCAATTTATCACAATTGAATTTATTCTCATTCGGAAAATCATATTCGATAGGTTCTTTATTGAATTAGAAAAAGTTATGATCATGAGTTAATTTTATTGTTCCTTCACTAATCGGAACATTCTCAGCACTTCATGTTCCAAAATATATAAACAACATCATTAACAAAAACAGAAGTAATGGAGATTTGAAAACTTCAATTGATGATATTGTGGTATGAAAGAAACTGACAGCGCCGTACTCAGGATAATCGATTTGTCTTAAATAACCCCTAATAAGTCATTCATTCAAATTCTTTATACATATATTCGACCATAAACAAACCAACGGAATTCATCCGTCAAACTTTTTCTCTTCATCAAATCTGGGGATGCAGAAAAATCATTAAAATTCAATTATTCTTCATTCATTTGCTATAAAACAGGACTATGTCGAAAAAATAAAGGAAGAAGAAGGAGAAGATTCTTCTTTTCAAGATAGAAATCTGAGACAATAAAATTCCTTCGTTTCGCAACGATGGACCATTCAGATGGATACTTTCATCATCTTACTCACTCAGTTTCATATCAAAATATTATGAATGGAAAATCAATTTTGTTCATCGAATTGAGAAAATTCACGGTTGTCTCTGTTACACTCCTTCATGTAGTCGATAGAGAACGCATATGATTACTGAAAATTTTGATTAGAAGCGAATTTCCACATTGAAAATCCCAAATAACACTTCCACTTCTGAAAATATGCAGAAAAGTGGAAAAATCATTTCCTCAGTATTATAAATCCAATACTTTGAATTTTATGGAAAAACTCAACGAACATGATCTCTCGAATAGAGATGGAAATATCTAAGTTTTTTGATTTCTCAGATCTCTGGGATCATTTTAAGCGTGCTTAAAATTTGAGTTAATGACCTACAAGCTGGTTATTTTGACATAATTTTTAAAAATTTTCCTGTATACATAATCAAACTTACAATACGAAGTAGTATTACGAATTCTGTAAACAACATTAAATTCTCATTGCCGGGAATCAAGGGCGGATATAGTTTTTTTTTGGGTGGAGGGTAATAACCATTGACAACAAATAACGAAAGACATCCGGTTTTTGTCGTTCGATTTATGCTTGAAAGGTTTTTAATTACCAAATATGCAGAAAGTTTTCTTTGCTTATAAACTTCGCGAAACAATTAAATTAAGAGAACAAAAAAATTTTCAAAACTTTTTGGTGGTTTTCAACAGGCAGTATCTCAATGAAAAATGGTTGTATAGGAAATGGAAAAAACTTATTATCGAAGCTTGTAGACTTTAGTTTCTGAAATTATTGGTTAATAATTTTTCGGAGTATACCGGTAGCCATGCAATCATCGGATAAAGCACGAAGAAAAAATTTTTCGAATTTTTTTTGCTCTTTTCGCACGGAGAATTTTTTCTATTTCGATTGATGCAAATGTCGCATAACTTGTTTATTTAGCTCCAATTTGCTACTTACAACTTTCGTATAATATGACGATTTGTTTTCGAGAAAGCCAATTTTGAATGCAAAAGGATTCTTTTTCACTCAACTGCCGATATATACGGAACTAATGATCGCCTAGAGAGCCGCAGGAGGTTTCTTTTCCTGCAGAAAATTTCCTACAAATATATGTTGTTTGATGAAAAAACAATTGTTTTTCCCCTGTAACGTTCACGTGAAAAAAAAGGCAAAATTGTCAAATAACCATTTTTTGGTTATCATATCGTATCGTTTCATAGGTAATATTGGGGGAAAAACTTAGGTTTCTTCAATTGTTGTTCGTTGTATATATAGAGTGAGTCGGGAGGAACGAACTAAACTCCAGGTGTGTATTCTGCAGGTCGAAATAATTTCAAAAAAGCGTCATTATAAAAAAAAACAACATTTTCTACTTCAAAATGGTTTCATTTATAGCATTATTCTAATTAAAGCTCAAAAATCCCGCCATGAACCCCCAAACATATTCGACTTCGTCTGTGATGGGCTTTTGTTGCTTTTCTGATTGATTCGTGTCTTTCTTTGATAAGCAATGCCGCATTTCTGATACGTCGAATTAGGGAATCCCGAAGCATACATTAATAATCTCAGCGTGCCGTCCAATGAGATAGAAGAGGGCTTGGCCTTTATGGCGAGAATTCGTTTTCGAAACGTTCAACTTAGAATACGCAGCATAATATCGGATGATATGATAACATCATATATGGACGTTTTGATATGACACACACATATCATGTACCTATATTCGTCTAAAAAAAATTGATAAATTCAAAACTTACATTCATGGATATGTCTATGAATGATGTTATATCCATTTTATTTTTCATTTAATTTGAAAGAATACTACCGATTTTATTTTACTCCATATGGATTTAATTGGAAAATCATGAGTAAAATTAAAATTTAACCCTAATTTTATTCTTGAAAACTTCATCATCCTCACGAGATTTTAAATAACAAATTGTTATGGATATATATATTATATATAATATGTCAATAGGAATTCCTCCTGATTTTGTATTATCATGAAAAAAAGAATAAGGTTCTCATTATGTTTATTCAGAAACTAGAGTAGGAAAGCCAAACACAATAATATTTTGAAATCCTTTAATGAGAAAGTTCAACCAACTAAAATACAGAAAATTTTGAAAAATGAAGCTTTAATTCAATTCTTGAAGGACATACTCCCTGAATATGGATACCTACTGCCTTTGACCAATATATTGTAAATTTCATAATTTTTGTAACAAGAGAACTTGTCTCTATTATCAGCAGGACAAAGACAACAAAATATATTTTGATTCTTGTCCATTTGGATGTCCTAATTATGGATTTTCCGAAGGTGCCTATTCTTGACTGAAACACTGCTGAACTCCTTTCAGCAAATTCCACATATCAGAGAATTTGATCTGCAAAAAATTTCAGCATTTACGGAAAACTCATATGAACTATATACATAATTAATATTTGAAAACACACAAACACCGCTATGAGGTACTTACATCGCAATCGATGCCATATCTCACAATAATTTCGAATAGCTTGCTATCGTTCACTGAAAATAATTAGTAAACTAAAGGAAACTATAAATAAAAATTGCTTTTTCAGAAGTCTCGTTGAAAATTTGCAATGAAATTCCTCACAAACATTCACAGCAAAGTTCTCAGTAACAAGAACAAGGTTTCAACGAATTCCGGCGATTTCACACGAATGCTCTTACTTCTGATTGGACGGCACGCTGAGATCATTAATGTATGCTGAATCCCTAGTGTTAACTTCTACTTTGTATACCTTGTTCTTGATCCAGCCCCACAAACAATAGTCCAGAGGTGTGAGGTCCCTAGATCTTGGAGGCCAACTAATAGGACCACCGCGTCCACTATACTCTTGATCTAAATATTGTTTGACCTGACGAGCAAAATGTGCGGGAGCTCCATCGTTCTGATAATTCATTTGCATTCGGATATTTAAAGGAACGTCATTTCCCAAAAAAAAATGGGTCAGCTTCATAGCATTTGTGATAAGAAGCGATAAACTAAAAAAAAATATTTATTTGAAATATTACCCTATTTTTATTATTATTATTATCATGAACAGGGGTCATTGTAGCTTCGTTCAGGCTTCCGGGAACTTTGACCTCAAGGATTTTTTGTTCCTTACCCAACTCGTTCATTTAAATCCTAAGGAGGCCATCAATGGTATATAATTACCCTATAGTTTGAAAACAAATAAGAATGGGATAACAACATATGAGGTTTTTGAAATTATTTCGACCTGCAGACTACACACCTGAAGTTTGGTCCGTTCCTCCCGACTCACCCTGTATTTGGCGAATGATATGAATTTGCCAACAATAATTTTTCTCACCTAAATTTCAATTCCACTGATATAAACCATAAGTATTGAAGCATTTTAACTTCAATGACCGACCTCACCGAATATGTTAGTCCATTTTTCATAAAAATCATTACTCCACCCGTTCTTCTGTTATTGGATGTACAGTTTATTGATAAATAAATAATTACATCGATCCACCATATCGAACATCTGGCGTTAAGCGATTATCGCTTATGCATGGTTTCCATTGCTGGATCTTGTGAATTATTTTATTTTTGTTTTAAAATATCCCTGTCCATTCAAATACACAATACTTTCTTGGATCAATTGCTACAATTGGTCAAAATTCGTTTTTCTTGAATTACTATCCATCATTCTCAGATAACAAGGGCAGTTTCTGTTGAGGGAGGTGTGATTGGTTTCCAATTCCACTTTGAAATTCTCGACCTTCCTGAAGCAATTAATGCTTTTTTTTAATTCACATTCACAATCTTTAGTTTAATGATTTTAGGCTCATTCGGCACAAGATATTTCATGCTTGCACTCCCTCTGGAAAGTCATTGTGTTCATTTCAGATATGGCAGAAAGTGCCGAAGCATTTCTAAAATTAAAACTTGGTGTCATAAGTTAATTATTTGCTTAAGATGACTTATTTGCTCAAAATGACTTATTTGCTTGAGGTGTTACAGTGTGGACTCTCACAAACAAGATTTCTTTTAATTTAGCTATATTGTATTGTATTGTATTGTATTGTATTTTCCATGCATTCTGGGTTTCATATTGTGACTGATGTCTGACTTTTTTACTTCTGCTGATAAAAAAAACATATTTTTTTACGTTCTTGTATTAAATTGGAGGGTAAATGTCAATACATTGGGTTAAAATAAAACATATAGGTACGGAAAAAGCGCCATAATAAAGAAAAATGATTACAACTACGTGATTTTTTTGAGAGAAAGCCTTCATTCAGATACATACGCTCTTCAGAAACTTCTTCTTGAAAAAAGTATCATGTGAATATGGTAGCCTGAGAGTTGTAGCTGTAGTTGATGCGCCTTCTTACCTGGTTCAAAATTGCCGTTCTCTTTTTTCCCCTTATCATGCGAACAATACGAAATTTTTTCAGACTGAATTTCAATTTGATGTCGTCTGAATATCCTTGCACAATTGTAATACGCACCCCTATATGATCATTGTCCTTTTTGTGTAAAAGTGACTTTGTAGATAAGGGAGTATCTAGATGTTAAGGGGGTTGACAAATGAGAGCTGCTTCATGTCAACCTAACAACAAAATTTAGGCTCTCTCCACTTCGGAGAGAGGGTGAGTCCGGCCTTCTGCAGAAATGAGGTCTTGGTGTTATTTTTCTTCTTAGAGAAAATTCTGAGTATTAGGAATTATTAAAACCACTGAAATAACTTAAAAAAACATCTATTTCCCCAAAATACCCACAAAAATTTACTGAAGTAACAAATTAATTCCTACGTCTGCACCTCAGACTATATAAATAAAATTTTCATGAAGAAAGTATAAGTTTTCCTATTCTATAAGATTACTTAATTACCCAGATTTCAACATGACATAATGCTAAGAAATTACACTGTGAGCTGATAGGAGATGGAAGATGGCAAGACTTTTGGACTCGACTATTCTCATCAAATAACATTAGAAAATTCTGACCTTTTTATCTCCCGCGCTGGTATGAAATCCAAGTTTCCTGAAATAAATCACTCCGGTACGATTCACTCCCGTTTTCGCGAAACTTTACCCTAACTACCGATCGCGTTTCCCGACTCGAATATCCTAACTGAACAAAACGTAAAATTTCCCTTTTTACAACAACTACTACTTCGGTTTCTTTTTCTCGAAGCTACCTAGTATTTCCGTCAACTACGTAATAAACCTTTACCTTGTTCCCGTAACGTACCTACTCAAACCGTTTCAGCCTTCGAAACGACCTATAGTCCAGTAAACGAAGGTCTGAAATCACTTTTTTGCGGAAAGAGCTGCATTTTGGATATAATGATTGTCACTAGAGTAGGAACTCATGGTCAAAAATGCAGGTTCCCAAATTTTCAGGAACCTTGGAAAATTCGTGAAAATATGGAAAAAATTACGTTTTCTTGAAAACTAGAAGGTTTATCGAAAAAAGTTTCAAACAAAAGTTGTAGAGCGGAAAATTTTAGTTGACATGATGGCTTTTCGCATTCTCGTGGTGTTTATATTGACTATTTAGAGACGGATTCTCAGTTGCTAACTTCATTACGTACGAATTGCCGAAGAAGCGGAAAGGAAGCAGGTAGTTTTACCATTCTCATTTTATTACGTTCATGTTTGTAAACGAAAATAACAAGGCTCTTCTCATCCCGGACATCTCTCAAATTATTTCGAGTGCAAGAGAAAATGTTGGAAGAAATAATCATTTTTAGATGCATTTCGCGTTTTGTGTTATGTGCATTGAATTTGACTATATCTGATTCATCTGTATTTTTTTAACGAAAGGTTGAAGTTTGCGAAATGCAAACCAGACCTCTCTCTTCGATCAGCGTTGATTCAAAATTTTGTAGAGCTTCCTAATCGAATGCTACCCAGAACTACTGTTGAAAGTTAAATTAATTTAATTGGAAATGTGAAATGAGTGAGAGACATGCTTGATTTTTCCTCTAAATTGAAGAACGACTCCCCATTGGAACTGTAGTATGAAAGTATGAAACTTAGCATAGCGATTATATATTCGCTTTTGCAATCATTGTGATATTTCGTACAACTCTTCGAAAGAAACTCAGAACTTCCATAAGGATGGTCCAGAGATCGATTGTTCCCACCTCGAATAATTATTGGTTCGACCATTAAATAACAACAGCTAACATTCGGCGAACGACTAGTTTTTCTATCGAAATCGATCAAAAAACTTTGATGAACTAACTGAACAATAATCAGAACTTTTCTGGCTTTCAAAAAGTTTTTCGAAGAGTAAATGAACGAGAATGATTGTTTTTGTCATACTTGAAAATATTTTGTCAAAACACACTGAGCGGTTTTCAGAAATATATGTATATATATTATATATACATATAAATATATGTATATATATTATGTATAATTAATACATATTTCGAACTTTGAACATCATAATAGCTAATCGAAGATTATTTTTTTTCGGATTATTCCCCATTCGTCTTTTGGTTGTGTAGATCCGCAGAATGGAACTCAGTTCGATCTCTTATTCAGTCAAAAAATATTGTACTGACTCAAAGGCGGATATAGCTTTTTTTCGTGGGAGGGGTAATAATCATTGAGAACGAATAACTAGAGACTTATGGTTTTTTGAGCTTGAAAGGTATTTGCTTACCACAAATTTAGGAAGTTTTTATTGATATTATCTTTCGCGAAACAATTAAGATATCAGGAAGAATTTTCAAATTTTTTTTTCAACAGACTGTATCTCAGTGAAAAATGGTCGTGAAGAAAATAAAAAACCAACTTCTGAAGCTTGAAGAATCTAGTTTCAGAAATTATTGATTAACAATAATTTTTCAGAGTACCGGTGGTCATGCAATCATAGGATAAAGCACGAAGAAAAAATTTTGAAAAGTTTTCGAATTTTTATTTTTTTGCTCTACGCTCACGGAGATTTTTTTCTTGCTAGACCGATGAAAATGTCGTATAACCTGATCATTCAGATCTAATTTGCTTTTTACGACTTTCGACATATTCTGTTTTGAGTGTAAAAAGGTCCTTTTTCACCCAACTGCCGATATCTCCGGATTAACTGGTCGCCTAGCAAGTCGAAAGGCTATCTCTTGTTCTACAGAACATTTTCTACGAAAATCTGTTTGGTTCAATAAAATAATTTTTTTTTCACCTATCATATAATCTTGGAAAAATAGCGCACAAATATCATTTTGTAATTTTTTGGTTAATCATCTTCAATATTGGGGCAAAGCTCATGTTATAAAAAAATTTCGCAGCCGGATGTTCTCCAAAGTCACCCCAAATCGACCGGTTCAGCGGTTTTCTTGGACCTTTTGATGAAACATTTGAAAAAATTAAGAGAACGAGGTTTTTCTTCCTTAAACTTGACAAAAATCTTGATCCCTTAATTTTTTCAAAATTTCAATCAATCGGTTCAAGAAAACCGCTGAACCGATCTATCTGCCGATTTAGGGGGGACTTCGGAGAACATCAGGCTATATATATATATATATATATATATATATATATATATATATATATATATATATATATATTCTTTAAAAAAGGAGAGCTAAAATAATACATTAAATGTTGAAACAAAAAGTACCTAAGCTGAGGTAAAAAAAGAACGGGGTATCATAACATTCTTTGTATGATACTATAGAATCATACGATACTATCAACACTACTATCATACGATACTATACAGCCAGGGGAAAAAACCTCAGCCGAAAAAACCTGCCTTCCCGTAAACAAAATAACATAAAATATCAAATATCAGGAAAATCCTGAAAGACATCAGTGTGATCATCTTCATGTTATCCGTCGATGGGCTCGGATGCACAGATTCTTCCCAAAACGACTCGTAATTCTTAACCTGAAATGAAAAGGGACAAAAGCAGAAAAGAAACCGATTATTCAGAATAAATCGAATGCATTTTGGAAATGCATTTGCTACTTTAAAAAACATCAACATTAAGATTTCTTGTCCAAATAATGTTCGGAGGTTTATAAATATTTATGACAGAAATGTCACAAAATTTGAAAGAAATGAAAAAAAACTCCATCAATTTCCCCTGTCCGAATCTCTTGAATGTTACGAAACTGATAATTTTTCAACATAACAAGCTAAACTTGTAAAAAATCAATTAATACATAACCTTTCAACTGTCCTCTTTCACGAGGATTTTTATTCTGTTGCCGTGTGGGTTTCTTGCAGAAGAATCTCTTTGATACCATGTTCATCAGCTAATTTGGAGACGTAATCACACTTTCCTTTCGAAATTCCTTCGATATTCAAATTCCACAAATTGTTGCTCTCTGGTCGTGAGGGTTTTTTCAAACCAGATACGACCTTCCAAGTGATGATTTTTCGGCACTTCAGATGTTTGAAGACCGCTACGGGACCCCAATGAAAGGCAATCATCTCCCATAGATAAACCAAACATGTTATAACACAAGAAAACAGAATATTTTTCAGGAGCAAAAACTAAAGACATATTACGAGAATTGTCATTCTATAAAATTTTTTCATGAACTAAGCTTTTCCGCCAATATTGAAGAAAGGATAAGGTATATATCGCAATAGGTATATCACATTCAATTTAGGTAACGGTGAGTAGCATATTTTCTGTAGTAATGTAGAATGTTAATCTTTATTCACTGCTATATGAATAATGACATTTTCGATATATTTAGGAGGAGATTGAATTACTTTAAATATAAAAATACATTACTTCATCAAGGAGTTAAACAACTCAAACTTCTACAAAATTAGCGATCTTCTCACATCGGAATCATTATCTGACCTTTTTTTAATCAATCCGTTGAATGCAGAACTTTCAGATAAAAACTGCTCTGTTTAGAGCAGAATATTCCTTTTGAATTTTTCCAAAAATTACTATTTTTCTTATTACAGTGTTAAGCTTAGTGAAATGATGAGCTTCTTGAACTCACTTTTATCTATATTTAAAAAAAAATTAGATTTAACTTCCGTGATTGTATGAGTTTTGTACATTGTGCATCATATTTCTGAAAAATTTTTGAGGGTGTGCCATCAACAATTTTTCTTTCATTTTCTTTATTATCTAAAATTCCAAATGACAGATATTTCGATGAAATTTTATATTCTTGCATGGAATGCTAACATCTGATTACCCGGTAACATCCGATTAAAAAAAAAATCAGGTATAAAATCACAAGAGAAACAAATATAAGTGTAGTTTTCGGGCAGATTTGAAAGAAAATGCTGCTTAACGAAAGCTGTCTTCATTCTTGAACTCGCATAGCATTGGGTAAGGGTGCTGGCATTTCGCCCAGTAGTTCATAAACATATACATCATAAAAGGGAATAATAAAACCCTCGGCAAAACCACAAGCTCTCTTGGAGCGTCTTCGGCTCGGTCTTCGGCTATCCGAACGTAATGAAGTTAGCAACTGAGAACGCCATTACATAAATGCACCTCGAATTAGTCAATATTAACACCACGAGAATGCGCAAAGCCATCATGTTGACTAGAATTTTCCGCTCTACAACTTTTGTTTGAAACTTTTCTCGATAAACCTTCTAGTTTCCGAGAAAACGTAACTTTTTCGACATTTTCACGAATTTTCCAAGGTTCCTGAAAATTTGGGAACCTGCATTTTTGACCATGAGTTCCTACTCTAGTAACAATCATTATATCAAAAATGCAGCTTTTTCCGCAAAAAAGTGATTTCAGACCTTCGTTTACTGGACTATAATAGTTCCCCAAGTACCAAAACTTGAACTTTACCGATTTCTGGCGGCTTCTCCGTCTTCCGAGTAATCTAAGGATATCTTTCGCGACCGGAATCCCTAGATGCACTACCTAACTCTCTCCATGAACAGAAATTTAAAATTTTTTCTCCACCACTTTGGAGTGATACCTCAAACGCGCCTCCCAGAACAGTTAAATCATATTCATCTTCCTCCTTCATTCATATTGACAATACAAAAAATGGAATGAGATGCATGAAATTCCAAGTTAACACTATCTCATCAGTCTAGGACCGCCTTTATTCCACTACCAATAACCTTTTTGTCTCATGACCTATATCTACCAATCCGAATTTCTCATGGGCGATCTCCTGATCTAGCTTAGTTCTTTCAATTAATTAATCTTCGAAGTATCCCAATTAACAATACGGCACTAAATCAATCTTCGAATAATTCGAATCTGCATGGATAATAATTTCATCGCAATTAATCATATTCAAACATCATATATCTAACTTTCAGCGGACCTTTATCAAGTCTCTTAAAGTCCCTAAGAGCATAATTGCTTCGGAAACTTCAAGAGCCACTTATTTCTCATAATTCGTTACGTGAATATATTGTCCCGCTGAAATAACCTAATTGATTTGTCTCGATCGCAATTAAGATGATTTCAATTAATTTTCACGCGTCTCATAATTATTCGGATTGGTTGCATTAATTCATGATTTTTTTTTTGATATCCCGGTCTATTACACAATCTCTTTACTCTCTTTCCTTCGAAGATGCCATTATTTTCGTATCGCCTGTTTAGAAGAGGTGATTCAGATTCATAATCGTTTTAATGCCGCTTTCGAGAGCAAATGGACAATCTATAGTTTATAGAATTGAATCGATTAGACAAAGGATTCAACGCAATATTCCGAGTGAGTCCCCTTGAAAAATTCCTCGATATATTAGAATCGGAACATCGGAACTGAACCCTCTGAGGCCTACAGTTTCATACACCATGATATGATTATACTTTACAAGAATTTGAATTTGATAATACTGAGATCAATTTTTTGGATATTCATGATAATCACAAGCCACACGAGGCATTCGTGAGCCATGTAGCTGTAAGATGAATGATAGGCTGCTCTTTGCAACTTCTTCTGTCTTCATAATAGCCTTTCTGTTGAGTTGCGATGATATTATTTTTTTCACAATGGGCGTGAAATCGCCGAGAGATGCATGACTATTGACTATTACTTTGTTCGGCAGACATGTTATGTATTTGAGGGATCTCCTCTCGGGTCCCCTGTACTTTCGTAATTCTTTGCCAGTGAATAGTTTGTACCATGTGTGTGAAATTTTGGCATACTATTAGGATTATTCATGACATCGCTCATTGCGGATGTTAATGTTTCATACCAGGTCAAAATTTATTTATCTAAACATTTTATATTCCATCTGTCCCTGGTGCTTTCCACTTATGTATTCCTATTATTACTGATGCAACTTCTTCGATTGTGAATGCTTCGGTTTGCATATTTTCATAATTCTCAGCATCATAATTTTTTTCAGTAATTCAACTCATCCACTTACTGCATGTGAATATTTCCCGAATATCATTATGAAAATGAGGGTATGTTACTTAGATTTTCATTATGTTGTAGTTAAAATTTGTTGAATTTTCCACTAAAACAAATTTATGGTTATCATACCATATCAAACCTTGTCTATAACGGACAATACGGTGATTTCGGGCTCTATGAATTCAGACAAAGCTGTGGTTGAACCACCTCAGAGGAGTTTCGACGCAACTTTTTTCATATTTCATAAGTTGTTTAGAGTTCTCCGCCAACTCGGTTCCGTTTAGAAATAGATCGACAAGCTCATAGCGAAAATTCAATCGCCCGTAGTATAACTACATTGTGATGAATCTGTATATTCAAGTGGGACCTTGTCAAAATGACTGACATTTAGATATATTTAAAAATACCGATGTTGAAATCAATCTGAGAGTGAATCAATACCAGGTTCATTTCTGAACTAATAATATTAATCTGGAAGAAATCATTGATTGTTCAGATCCAGCATCATAATTAATTCAACAATCTATCTGATCATAAAAAAAAGCTTCACCTATTATTTTTATTATATCGAAAAAAATATCAACACCACATTATTTTAGTCTGGAATTTTCGAATGCATTCACAGCCAATGTTCTATTTCAAATTTTTTACATATTCGAAGAATCTCGAGAACTATATCAGCTTGAACAAGAAACATTTCTCTCCATTTTCCTGACTTATCCGGATCTTGAAATAAGAATGGGCCATCACTAATGATTTTAATAAAGTATTTCTGGTTGTTTAACCTGATATTTTTAAGAATTTAGAATTTATCAAACATAGACTCTATCTGAAAATTCAATCATCTTGGGGCAAATTTCTTGCTGTTTTTGTTTTAAAAAAATGTATCATATGTAACCATTCACCCAAATATTTCAAAATAAGACATCTTGTTGCGGAGTAACGTAAAGACGAACAAACGAACAAATTAATAAACACACGGACTGTTGCACTGATAACATTAGGAAGAATAACTTTTTTTCTTTCCCTTCTGTGTTTTGCCATTCATAAATGTTCTTTATTTTCATAAAGAAATAATGTCGTTTAGGAATTCTTCAATTCATGTACGACTGTAGGCTTCATCTTGAACGAACATATCTTGTTTTTAGTGTTGGGTACTTTTTACAAGAAGCGGCTCATGTGTCTCATACACAACAATGAAAGAGTGCCTCACTCTAAAAAACTGTACCACCTCAATTCGAGTAGCCCAATAGGCTACTACGCATCGGTGGGGTGATCGAGGAAAACGGTCGAAATTTCGAATTACGATTACGGGTGAGCTGAAAGGAGCCATAAACTCCCGAGATCTGATGTGTTTTGCCGAACACTCCAACTGAAGTAATGAAAATATATATTTAATTGCTTTCATGTTGATAGTTGCTACTTCTGTCTTTCTTTTTCACCCGTATGTCTTGTTAGAACGCAGATGTCATAAATCATTAGATTTGTTATTCCTCGCAATAGAATTAGTAAAGGCAAAGTTTTTTTGAGGCGGCTCTTTCGACCGCTCTTACCCACCGAACTTACAGGGATTTTGTACTCCAATGAGAATATTTTTTATTTATAGAAGACGAAATCATGGTCAAATAACCCTTATGAATGTTATATTTGAATTAGGTATCGCAAATTAGACAAGAATTTCTCGTCGGCATAATGCAGCCTCAAAGAAAGACCATAAAACCCCAAATGTTTATAGCCTGGATTTCCGAAACGTGCTCCTGAAACCAGAATAGAACAATTCGTTTTTAAACGAACAGACAAACTGTTTATAATGTACTTCAAATTTTTTGGTTGAATGAGAATATATTATAACGGTAAGTTTCAATTATTTCGTACAACTATATACTATATAGAAATATTACGCGTCCTTCCATCTCACTCGCTAACCGTCCTTTTATTTTCAATTCTAACAATTCAAGTTTCAAGTTTATTGGATCATTATAACTTCCGAAACATAACAATTCTCAGATATACTTATAAAGATACCATAATCAAGAAGGTCACAGACACCTAAGCGCATGTGGCTTGTATCGTGTCCTGTCCCCCTCCTGACATGGCCTGATCATATTCACACACTTAAACAAAACAAAAACTGATGAACAGTCGCTAATCCATTATACATTCCAGTAAAAGAAAATCATGAACAGGAATGGACAACAAAAAAATAAAGCAAACGACATGCCATCTAATTCAGAAATAAGAAGGCGCAGAGAATTAATACGCATTCTAAATTTGTAGCTTCTCTATCGCTTCAATTTTAACTCCAACGTATAATGACGTTATCCACCTTTTGCATCGGCTCATTTGCGAGTGACACAGCTTACTACTTATAGTAGAACATTTTTTGTCCTGACCCATTTTCGCTTCATGAACGCCCGGATCGTTTCGCCTCGTTTGAAGTGTTACACTGTACCGCTTGAGTACAAAAGTGAGGCGCCTCTAAAAATACGTGTACTACCCAACACTATCTTGTTATCATCTGAGGCCCAAAGTTTGGCATCAACTACGTAACTCAAGAGAGTTGAATTTCCGCTTCGCAAGTTGATAGATATTTGCCTTTTCCTAAATAATTTTGGGGGGTTGCTGCCATGAAAAATGATGAAATTGTGGTTATTTACATAAAGTCGAAATGAAAACAAGTATTCTTATATGAACCACCATATTCGCCCAAAATCGAAACATAGGGCCACGCTCTTAACGAGCGATAAGGAAAGAAAATCTTAACTCAGCAATTTCAATTTCCGGAAGTAAACATCAGTATTTCATCATGATATAATAATTAAAAAAACCAATTTAATGTATTTTTCTTCCAGGCTACAACGAAGATGCAATCGTAATTCCAAACCTACAGAAAGAGAGATACACTTTGATACGTAGTTTAAGAGACTACGCGATAACCATTCCAGAAGAAAAATCAGTTGGAGAATATGAGGGTTTAGCTTATAGAAAGCTGAGGGAATTCGAGAATGTAATTATAGATGCTTATTCGAAAGATAAATTAATTGTATCCAATGGTGGAGAGAGGAAGATATGGACTTTTTTTAATGCAATCGTATATTGCAGTACAATTTATACATCGATAGGTGAGTCTCTCGGTGAACTTTTCATTCAAAATACCGTACTTATATACAGATTGTTTCTAAATTGATTCGAAAAATTTCAATTATTGATTCTTTCACAAAAATTAAGGGAGGTCTTTCATATTCCCTCCAAGTTACATCCTTCTTTTTCAGATGTGAGAAATGTTTGAAGTCAATGTAAAACTGTCTAGAAATCAGAGCAAATCAGGACAATAAAACTATTTCCCATCTATAGTAATATTATAAATGTGAATGTCTGTGTGTTTGTTTGGCCTCTTAGGCTCAGGAACCAGATGAATGAATTTGATGAAACTTTCACTATAATGTAGAGAATTTATTTCGGGTTCATGTAGTTTTAATGTAGGGTAAACATCTATATCACGAAGAAATGAGAAAAAATATCGAGTTTTCATGAAAAAATCGGTAATTAACCCGGTTTTTTCCAGGCTTTCACGGCCGACGCTGGGTAAACTATAAGAGATAGAGATAAGAGCCAGAGCCAATTTTGTAGTGCTAAAAAAGTTCTATGAAAAAGTTCGTGAGGGCATATTATGTCTTACTGCTGCGGACAACCCACGATAACCATTTTTAACATTTTCAGTTCAATTCAAAATAATGTTCATTTTGAAGAGGACTGCCGACGGCCATAGAATGAATTCATTTAAAAATTGAATTGATTATTATCTGCTCCATTCATTTCTGATGAAAAATGCTTTTTACAGTATACTTCTCTGATGGATACTTTAAAATTTACCGCAGATTTGACGAATGCAAATTTGAGCAAGAAGTTATTGAATAAACGCAATATCGCTTTGTCACGTAGTCACGTGCCTGACTCTCCTTGGATATTCTGGATGTGGGTTCGCAGACCTATCATTTCCGTTTTGAATTGAAATAATACGAGAGCGTCTTACTCAATTTTCTGTTTGTGACTCTAGAAACATATTGTTTTTCCGCTTGAAATGAACTATTTTGGACATTAACTCAATAACTCAAATCTGATAGATCATTATCTTATTATACACTACGAATGAAGTTCTTCGTGATGGTGAAATTTTGTATCTAATAATTTCCTCGTCTACACGAAATATCACGATAATGCAAAAACCTGTTTTTCATCGACGAAAAAAACAAGCCCAAACGTTGAAAACAGATATCCTTTAGTGTGAGAAAAATGCAATTATTTGTTTGGATGGAAATATTCAGGAAATCCGGTTATATTTCACATTTAAAAAAAGTATGTGTTTCATTTTTGTATGGCAACTATTCATCGGAAGTATATGTATTGGAATTCAGGGAAATTAGATCTCAATATTATTGATCAAAAAAATTACCTTTTATTTTGCGACTATTGATCTTAATTTCAATTGAAACTATGTCTGGGGTCGAGTTTTCAGTTCTAGTATACGAAAGAAATAAAACTCAATCAAATAATTTCGAACTAATACCACGTAAATTTCTTCACTGATTTGTTCGGAGCAAATCCATTGGAAAAAATGTTTGCTTCGAAATAAACGAACATAAAAACAAATCGATAACACAGAGTCAATAATTATTTATTTCTTTCACTAATTTTAAAGGAGCAAAGTAGCTGGAAAACATTGTTATACCTCAGATTGAATGAACAATAACTTTTCGAACTATCAAAACAACGTGAGGTTTCAGCGTCTATATCAGACTCTCTCAGCAGACAACATTGTAAATCTCCAGAATCGTAAATTTTCCACTTTGTCGTTTGACGTTTATCACACATATAGACTCGAATGGATTTATTTATTTCAGATATTTAATAATGTTAGATCTTCTTCAGATAGATCGATCCAGATAGGTCTACCCCTACCAGTAGCGTAACGAATTTCGACCGGGCCCCCCCGCCGAATTGGTTTTTTAGACCCCTTATACTTGCGTGCGTATTTATTGAAAAAAAACTTTATTTAATGAAAGTATGTGGTTTACGTGTAACACCACCAAAATTACTCCGAAATATTACTGGAAGAAAAACCTATATTTTATTTATTTAAATATCGTTCAAAATTGGCAGTAAATAATATACATAACTGCATCTTTATTTCAAATAGTTTTCGCCTTGTATTTCAGAAACAAAAGTAGTTGGAATATTTCTGTTTATGGATTTAGGAGTTATACAAAAAAGAGACATAAGGTCGCGAAAACGGTCGTCTCTATATTCAATAAGAGCTAAGATACAGTGCAGTCTTGCCCAATTTGGGACACAGTGTACACTGTGCCGTGTATTCGCAGACCCACTTTTTGTATAACTTTCTAAGCCACCTACATAAATATTCGAAATACTTTTGTTCCTGAAATACTGGGGCTGAAAAAGTAAACATTTACTTTTGGAGCTGAGATACAACGCGGTTTCAACAAAAATGGGAGACAATGTACCGCATAAAACAGAAGGTTGAAATGGATGAACGTTGAATTCTATAATTGTTGAAGAACAATTATCCTTAGGTACCACATCTCATTTTAAATAACAGAGATATATTTGCCGAATTAAAGGAAGGTTATGGATTTGACTTTGCTTGCCTTCGAGGCACTGAGTCAATCGACCTTATAAGTCAAAAACTGGTTTGCCTGCTACGTATTCACTCGATGGAGCACAGTTCCTGCTTTTTACTTCATAAATTGAATTTTCACGTTTTTCAACGTTTAGTTTTTGTTTATATAGATTCCGAAATATTTTGTTTTTGAAACAGTTGTGACGTTGACTTCGGAACTGTATCTACACAATTTTTCAAGAAGAACCATAAGAAATTATATTCTATAAATTTCCTCGTTCTTCACAGATGATCCTGAAAATCGTTATGATTTAATAATAATAATAAGAATAATAAACTTCATTCATTCACAATTATTACAAATATGTGAAGAAACGGCGAAGTACAGGGTGGGCAAAATTGGTATTACTTGAACTACAACTTTTTAACCGTAAGAGATAGAGGAAAATGAATGACACGTTACGGTGGTCTTTGTTAGAGAAACTCATAATGCCATCAACTGCATTCCTCTATCTTTTTTTGTTTTCGAGTTATAGGCCAAAATTGAAATTTGCGCGATTTCAACTTTGGCCATTATCTCCGTTTCTGTTTGTGCAAGGATGTTGTAATGAAAACATTATACAGGCACTTTTTTCATAGCAATCCAGTAGCGTACTTCGTTTTTTCCCAAGAGGTTTCCTTGCTGAGCTATAACATAAAGTTGTGTTTTTTCTTATGGAAACAATAGTTTGAAATGGCTTAGAAAGAATCGCTATTTTTTCTCGTTTCAGAAATATATCATACATCATACATCGCCCTCAGATTCATTCATATATCATGAAAAATATAGTTTGTATTTGAAATCTGAATTATTGAGTATTAAGTAGGCTGAATCACAGAATAATGCCTCTACGCATGGTGTCATTATTATTTTGCGATTGAATACTTGATTTAATTCTCCGTGGTTTGATCTCAGTTCAGAACAACTGTCAATTCGAAGTCATTATTGCCGTTAAAATAAAACATTTCAACATATCATATTTCTCGTAATTTTCGAACATTTTCATATTGCCGGCAATAATGACTTCGAATTCTAATAATTGACAGTTATTCTGAATGGAGAATTGAATCAAGTTTTCAATGGCAAAATAATAATGACACCATGCGTATTATTCTGTGATTCAGCCTAGTAAATACTCAATAATTTCAAATACATCCTTATTTTTCATGATATCTGAAAGAATCTGAGGGCGATGTATGATGCTTGATATATTTCTGAAACGGAAAAAAAATGGCGATTCTTTCTAAGCCATTTCAAAATATTGTTTCTATAAGAAAAAACACAAGTTTATGTTATAGCTCATCAAAGAAACCTCTTAGGAAAAAACGAAGTACGCTACTGGATTGCTATGAAAAAAGTGCCTGTATAATGTTTTCATTTCAACATCCTAGCACAAACAGAAACGGAGATAATGGCTAAGGTTGAAATCGCCCAAATTTCAATTTTGGCCTATAAATCGAAAACAAAAGAAGATAGAGGAATGAAGTTGATGGCATTATCAGTTTCTCTAAAAAAGACCACCGTAACGTGTCATTCATTCTCCTCTATCTCAAACGGTTAAAAAGTTGTAGTTCATGTATCACAAATTTTACCAACTCTATACAGCAAAGCTGATTTTAAACTCAACCTGAAATAAAAAAACGAAAATAACATATATCGAATGATCCGAAATGATAAGTGATACACAAAGAAAGATAAAGAAGGAAAAATAAATAATAACAAGAGCAGTAACTGAACGTGAATCCAAAGACTATCATCATCAGACCGAGCCAACCATCAAGTCGAACACAATAGACTTTTCAATTTTTTTTTTAAATTGAGAATAGAAAAATTTCAAAATGGTTTGGGGAGCGAGTTGTAGCACCTGGCCGCATTGAAGGAATAGCAACGTCTGAAAAGAGCTGTTGAGTGTCTAGGGGTTACCAACATAATGTTTTTTTCCTTGTATTCACCCGATTGAGTGAACTAAAAGTAGTCAACCGCTTCCGAAGATAAAAGGGAACGCCCATCTTCAGGACTTTGTGAGTCAACGTCAGCAGATGTAATTTTCGCACGCAGTCCAATCTAAGCCAGCCCGACTGCATATTGTATTTATGGCTTACATGGTCAAACTTACGCATACTTTACGCAAATCTCGAACAGGAATTTTGTATCCGCTGAAGACGTGAAGCATCAACCTGTAGGAGGGCAGGGCCATAAACGCTATCACAATATGACAATCTAGATAAGATCAGCGATTGACAAAGCTCCAACTTAAGGCCAGTAGACAAGATATCACGACTTGGATAAAGTTGCCTCAAGATGCTATAGGAAGTCTGGCACAGATAGGACCCATGACGAGAAAATCGTAACTCGGAATCGAGCCACAATCCCAGATTTTTTGACTCTTGCACGATACCCAGGGAACAGCCCCCCCAAGTCCCAACCTAACATCAAAATCTGAAGCCGCCAGATCACATTTACTTTTTGGACCGAAGAACATAACAGATGATATCAATGGATTAAGGACCAAATTGTGGGTGGAAGAAATGTTATATCGGATCGAAAGGTCGATTTGTCATTTCTCCCACTAATAGTCTAAGATCCTAGGGTCCCAGACATTACTTATTTTTTAAGTAACGAATTTCACAATATAGATAGTCTTACCTACAGGGTCTTTCACGAGGAACCTCACCCATATTTATACGGGAAACTACTGAACGTATTTTCATGAAATTCAGCACTTATGAGTATTTCACGATGCTGATGAAATCTAAAATATTTTCAAGGCATGAGCACCTCCGGTTTTTCCGGAAATGACGTCAACTTCCGTTTTTCAAATTAGAACACCATTTTTTTTTTGCAGAAATAGATTCCTTAGAAAATTTTAAGTTATTTTGATGTAACATTTTTCAGTTTTGGTTGGAAAATTCTCTCTGAGCGGGAAAATTCGAAAAAAAAATCGAAAATAGAGCTCCGCTGAAACAAGAATAACTTCGAGGTTTTTTGATGGAAAATTTTCATTTTTGGGATTTTTCAAGATGTAAGATTGATGTATTCACTTTAAGAATCGAAATCGCGATTCATGATACAGGGGGTGAAAAAATCGCTTTCAAAGTTAGGGATGACAAAATCGTGAAAAATCAATTTTTTCAAATTAGAACCCCATTTTTTTATGGCAGATATTGAATCTACGTTAAAAAATAATGTGAGTGTATGCATCACACCCTTGCCCTAAAATGGATATTTTCTGAGTTATTCACAAAAAACTGTTTTTCGTCTTGAATTTTCAGCTATTTCTTTTCCCTTCACGCCAAAAAGATGAAATTTTCAGGAACTTTTATTTGAACCATGCTGTAGATTTTTCACCCCTTCTTGAAATCGAAGTCAAGTTACTATTAGGAGAACCATGGCAAACTCTCGCAGATATAACTAGAGAAGATGCTCAAAGTTTTGACCGTTAATTTCTAGACATTTATTTATACGTCTCAGGAATGCTTCGTGCGTTGCTCTTCTTATTTCATCGGGAGATCTGCAAAAGTGTTTAAAAACCAAATTGAGTTTCAAAACTATGAATCTAGAAATCTAAACAAACCTGAACGCATTTCTGACTCGTTCTATGTAGTCCTCTTTATCAGTCAGGGGAGTTGAGTAGACAATATTTTTTATCCTACCCCAAACATAATAGTCTAAAGGAGTTAAATCGGGAGAACGTGGTGGCCAAAGATGTGGACCATTGATCGCCAACCATCGATCTTCAAATAGCCTGTAGAGGATATTTGACACATTGAGTGAATTGTGTGGAGGCGCGCCATCTTGTTGATACCATAAGTCATTATGGTACTAGCGGCTCAATTATTTGAGTCAATATGTCAGAATATCTATCTCCTGAAAATTTCATCTTTTTGGCGTGAAGGGAAAAGAAATAGCTGAAAATTCAAGACGAAAAACAGTTTTTTGTGAATAACTCAGAAAATATCCATTTTAGGGCAAGGGTGTGATGCATACACTCACATTATTTTTTAACGTAGATTCAATATCTGTCATAAAAAAATGGGGTTTTAATTTGAAAAAATTGATTTTTCACGATTTTGTCATCCCTAACTTTGAAAGCGATTTTTTCACCCCTGTATCATGAATCGCGATTTCGATTCTTAAAGTGAATACATCAATCTTACATCTTGAAAAATCCCAAAAATGAAAATTTTCCATCAAAAAACCTCGAAGTTATTCTTGTTTCAGCGGAGCTCTATTTTCGATTTTTTTTTCGAATTTTCCCGCTCAGAGAGAATTTTCCAACCAAAACTGAAAAATGTTACATCAAAATAACTTAAAATTTTCTAAGGAATCTATTTCTGCAATGAAAAAATGGTGTTCTAATTTGAAAAACGGAAGTTGACGTCATTTCCGGAAAAACCGGAGGTGCTCATGCCTTGAAAATATTTTAGATTTCATCAGCATCGTGAAATACTTATAAGTGCTGAATTTCATGAAAATACGTTCAGTAGTTTCCCGTATAAATATGGGTGAGGTTCCTCGTGAAAGACCCTGTATATGTGTTTAATAGTGTGTGCATACGCGCTATCCTGGCTAGGCGGCCCGTTCACAGGTAGAAGGTAGAAAAGATAGACAAAAACATACCGAACTCTTCTTAAATTCGAAGAACTGATTTTTATATATGCCATTTCGCAACAATGTTTCTAACTGTGATTTTTGTTATTGAAATTTAATGCGTCTGGGAGAAATTACAGCCCACGGAAACGGTCTGGCAATATGAAATATTCATTTATTTATAATATTTTGCGTTACATATATAAAAATCACTGCTTCGAATTTAACAAAAGTGCTGAATCTGGCCATTTCGCAACAATGTTTCTAACCTGTCATTTTTTTTATTGAAAGTTGAAGCGTCTGGGAGGAACTATGACCCACGGAAACGGTCTGGCAATATAAAATTTTCATTTTTGATGATATTCGCATTCGTGTTGGAATTGCCTTCTGCAACGAGTAGACAGTATTTTCTCTATTTCAGTCAATTTTTTTGAAATACTCTCGAAATTCAAATGAAAATTCAGATTAGTGACTTTTGTATTGTATCTTGGCAGTTGGTGTGACATACGAAATTTGACAGATCACGGAATTCAAATTGATTTTATTCGAAACTTGATCGGAGGACAGTACTGACAACCATAAAACAAAAAATATAACTGAAAACAATGCTGTAATGAGTTTCATCACAGCACTACTTTTAGTACTGTAATGAACTCATTACGATACTGAAATAGAGAAACTATTATTTATATTGCTTGGTGTGGATGAATGAGTCCTATAGAGTATTTAAACTTATATTTATACATGTTCTTGCACTCACTCAATTACTAAAAAGCAAATTGTTCAATGGGTTCTGGGTTTTGTTTGAGAAACTGAGTGTGAAAACACTGAAGAATGCCAGCAAATGCAGAATCTCTCCAGAATTCATTCCAATCCGAAAAAAGTGGAATTGAAAATTATGACCAACAGCAATTAATATAAGAATTCTTTATATCAAAACCCAATTCAACTATGCAGTTTAACTATGAGGAATTGAATCAATTTCAAATATAGAAGTTGAAAAAGTATTCTCACTCAAATATATGTATACTTGTATGTCAAGAAATTGGGTTAACTAACATGTCAGCGGACGAAGAGGTAGGTCACTGAAACTGAAATGTTGGCAACATTTCATAATACAGTTCCCCGGTTCCGATCTAAATATAACTAGTCTGAATAAAATGGAATCGGAGGATACACCTCTCGCGTTAATAACTGAAAAAGATGTCGATATATCTAGAATAAAAGCGATGGTAACACCCGAACAAGTCTTCAGTGCAGATGTGGCGAGAAGAAGAAGAAACTTAACCAGAAAACAATCCTCAAATTCGAATAGGCAACGAGATCAGACTCCAGCTAGAGACCTGATTGGTGAGAATGACGCAAATGATGAAATTTCACAAGCAGCAACTGTCAAAATACGCCCGAAAACACCCGAAAGACCTCGACGTAAGACGAGATCGATCGAAAGGAATGGTATGTCCACCAATTCATCCCTTAAAAGTGAACCTTCAAGCAGAGGCTTAGAAGAAAGGAATAGTGTCCCGAGAAATTTTCTAGAGGATCTCAAAGACAAGACTGAGAATTTGGCTGGACTTGCCCAGCATGAACTGAATGATATACTTTGTAAAACGAAGAAAAGCATTTCATCAGCAGCCAATCATGGTCGCAGATTCAGAAAAAAGAAAACAAAGGAAGAAACACAACGCAGCTTGTCCGTTCCATATCAATTCACGGAGGAGGAACTTATGGCTAGTTTACGAAAGAACCAGATGATTAACGGGGTGAAAAAAAGTTCTTCTTACAAGACTCTCTCAGATTCAAGTCCAAGATCTGACAGTTTCGAAGAGGAACGGCCAATAACGAGAACATTCAGACCGGAAGTACAAGAAATTATTCGAAAACGCCGAGAGATTAAATCGAGAGCCGAATCCAACATTTCTAATAAAATAATCGAAGTTTTAGATCCCAAAACTAAAGTCGTGGTTTATACAAAAACAATTGTAGGACACGTAGGACTGAAGGAGTTCCTTGTAGTGTTAAGAACATTCAAAATATTGGAGATTCTCAGAGAGTACAGTAAATATAAGGAGGAGATGAAACTCGAAATAGGAATTATTAAAACTTTGCGAAACAAGTGCATCAACGAATTATTTGTCGTTATCCTCTTCTGTGGGATAGGAGGCTTCATTTTCAAATTCACTGAAGGGGCATTTGAGAATTTTTACAAGTGTGGAGTGAAGAGAGTGAAAAGGGACTTTATCGATCTCCTATGGGTTAGAAGTCACAGTATGAGGGAAGATGAATGGAAGTCCTTGGCAAGAAACAGGCTCAGGATTTTCGAAGAAGAGTTGCATACTGCTCATGAAGCAGGAATGACGAGTTATAGTGGACAGCGATCGTGGAGTTTTCTGAATGGCATTGTTTATAGTATAACAGTCATATCAACTATAGGTGAGAGTCCTAGTGCTACGAAAATGCTTTGATGAGCTGCCAATTTGATTCTTTGTCCGTGAAAACTATTTCATAACTATTCATATCATGATCAAAAACAAGTATGGTTAGCAGGAGTAATATTCGAACAAATGTTTGAAAAGCTAATTCGATGAATCGATCGAATTCATCCAGATCGTTGAGTAAATACTTTTCTTTATTTTTTATACATTCTCGGTTTTTCATGCTTCGATGTTGAATTTGAGGAGGAACATTTATTTTTAATAAATCCGAATGCAAAAAATATTTCATTGTGTCAAATCACGAAAGATGCCACTGTGCCTGGAAATTAAATTCGTACATTTTAAAGTTTGCCTATTAACGTTTCTCCACACATAAATATAGGTAGGTACATAGAAATTTCAAATTTGAAATTTTCTTATGTTGATATCTTTCTCCATTTATTAATTCAAACAGGTTCACACCTTAAAAACAATTGGTTACATTATTATCATCATTCAGCAAAATGAAACCAAAACCCTTTTTTCAAATTCATGTTTTGTCATTTGAATATATTTGTTATTCGGATGCATCATGTGATCACAGGTATTGAAAAACTAATGATTCCATTATCTGCAATTTACTAATTTTTCTATTTTTATTGCTTTTTTTGTCATCACAAATGCAAAGAACATTGATAACACCCTATGATTTAAAATGCAAAACTTTGTGAGCATGTGAGAATGTTTTTTACTTTTTGACATAAACAGATACACGAAGATAATGTAGGTACCACTGGTTTGTTTGTCTCAAAAAGTTCTACATAAAAGTCCGTGACAGCATATATCTTCTTTTATGGAACCTTTTTATTCAAAAAAAGGCAGACTTAAATACAGTTGAATGGAATATCCTTCTCACAATCCATATCTTGAAGTATTTACTGAATTTATTCAGCAATTGATACTTTTGTCGCTTTCAGTAATCAATCCATATGGACTTTCTGTTTTACACAAATTAATTCGGACGAATAGTGTAAGAGTTGACCGGATAAAAAATTGATCTGAATGAGGAATGTTCACAGGTATTCAAAATCGATCGAAACTTCGTCACAGTGGAACAGTGTATATGAAATCACCGGTTTTTGTTTCAGTCGAAAAGACCTAGTAGTTCGGATTTTACAACCCCGTGAATATTCAATTCCTCGCGGCGATGTGACGTCATACTACATTCGCAAATCGAACTCCGTGAGAAGAGAGGCCCTTATATTGGACCCGGCTACGTACTGAACCTCGCAAGTCGTTGGATGTAAAGTGACGTCACACGGATCCATCGAACTCTTGTTTATAACTCGATATGTCGGGCGCTATTTGCAGTATTCAAATAATTTTTGGACACAATATTTTCATTTTCTACGGAGAATAGGAATATGTAGAAATTGAAAAATGTGAACATTCCTCATTAAGAACAATTTTGCGCATACGATGCCGGTTCGGGAAAAATAGCGCAGATGAGACATCGTTGACGATAGTGTTCATTTTGTTTTTCATCTTATAGCTGATGCAAAACTCAAAAGGACTTATTGCTTTGTGAAGCACTAGCTGTAGATATTATTTAAGTTCATTTCTTAAGTAGAAATATGTTTTACTTTTGATTTGGATCTCAATCGAATTACAATTGAATGGTTTGTTATTTTAATCATGAGATTAGTTATGAGGGTATAGGTTAACTAATTTCTATAGAAACTGCTATTCTGTTGAGCCTATTGGGAAGATATTTGATATCCTGAATTCCTGTCAGAAACAAAGGCTACTATTCCTCAATAAGCGGACGAAGGAACACTAATATTTTTTCATTATATTGTTTTTTCTGAGAATTGATTATCTGTAATAAATTTTTCAAAGAAATCACCTTCATTTTTTCTAATTTCGGTAGTAGAAGAAAGTCAGTGTTCACCGAATATCTATTTTATCACAATGTTTCAACATTGCATGTATAATTTTAGCTCTCTTTTTCATAAGAATATATATATATATATATATATATATATATATATATATATATATATATATATATATGTGTATATATATATATATATATCACTCCTTTATGACGAGAATAATTATTAAGATAAACATATATTCCTGCGCTTTTTATTTCCGAAATAAGCTCGTTTCAAACAAAATTATTTCAAAATTTTATCATCAAAAATAAAAAGTTGTTAATTATATTCCCATTCCATTGTCAATTCAATTAGAAACTATTCTGACTCAACTTGATCAGAAAACTTGTGGAATATACATAGCTAGTTATATACACCTTCCTTACTGCTAATTATTGCTTGAGAACTGTCCCAGGTTATCATGAAATCTTGAAATCATTCAAATTATTAATAATATCATGAAAAAGAGTTAACAACGATATCTTTCACTATAGCAAAGCGAACTCTCATTCATCCATTTATCTTTTGCAGGTTATGGACATATTTATCCCACAACGATGACCGGTCGTGCCTTAACTATAGTTTATTCTTTGATTGGAATACCCCTTTTTCTTCTGGCGCTCACAGACTTCGGAAAACTCTTCACGAGGTGTATAAAATTCTTATGGTCTTTTGTCAGGAGACTATATTACACAGGAAGCTGTAGAAGTGTTCGAAAACAGGCGCAAGTTCAGGTGAGATTTCAATAAGTATTGAAATGGTCAAACTACGACCATCTCCTTCCTTCAATGCCAATCTTTGTTCATTCAGATAATAATAATTAATATTATGTTGCTGGGAGAAGATCAAGATCTAAAAATGACATCAAAAGAGTATTCCGGGGTAATTGGCCGTGGTCCATAAGGCTACCTACAACTGCGGTAGGCATCTTCAGAGGATTCGTGGTCTTAGATTGTAACTCGAACGCTGAATTACTGACATTGACGTGTTCGAACCGGAAGTGTCATCTATACCCGGCTAATGGCGGGAAAAAGTGATGAGTTTACGCGCGCTATGTTGATTCGCCCATCGCTTGCGTTTCGTATCGGCTAGATCTTCGTTTTTTCTACGATCGGCAACTAGTTACTATGTAAGAAAGAGGTTTCCTCTTTTCTGTTCTTGTTTTTTTTATGTGTATAAAGTTCAATGGCTTCCATGTTCAGCCTGAGATAGTTACTTCTGATATTCGGAATAATAATATCACGTTCAAGCACGTTTACGAATTCAACATACAACAAAACCTCAGAGTGTGAAACTAAAATTGAAAAAACATCTCCAGATCATTCACTGTGTGAATTCATTCAACTTTGTGAAATATGTAAACACGAAAACTTCATGATAGCTTCGAAAGTACATACTACAAAGTATTCCGTGATGAAGTTTCATTGTAATATATAAACAACAAAAAAAGTTTTTGTCTGATAACAAAATCCAATTTGAATAATGAAACATTAGATGTTTCCTTGTATGTTTCTTGTTGAGCTTCAAAACAAATTGATTCTACAATTCACAAATTATTCATTCATTATTTGAAATTTTTTAGTTGAATTTGCTTCATAGACCGGGAGCTACAACCGAAAAAAGTTGTTTCTAAAAATGGAGGATACTTCCACATAAATATCTAACAGTCTATCAGTTGCATGAAAATATATCTGGAATCAACTGATTTTATCGATTTCGCTTCCAGTGGTTTTTGAAATATCAAAATTATAGTAACACCTCTCACAGAAATAAATTGATATCAAAATAAAAGAGCGAGTGCCACCTGCGCAGATAAATATTTCGATTAGTTGGAATTAGTGGTCAAAATATCATTGATGGAGTTACTGATATTTTGAGTCATGGTCCGTTAATATGAAATTTACATAAATGAATCATATTTTCTTTTTTGAGAAAATGTTGATGTTAACGTTCGATACACAAATATTCGAATATTTTCATTAGAAATTTGTATCATCATCCCGGCAGATGTCTTTCGCCGAAAACAAATGTAAAAATAACTGCATGAATTGGCATGATTAAAGTTGGTATGCAATTAATTTATTTTTCTCTTCTCTAATTTTCTACGTATTTTCGGGTATTCTTTCAAAATGATTTACGGATAAAACCCAAGATATGATCTATTGATTAATTGGATGATAGTCTCATTTGCATTGTCTTGACAGAAAACAGGCACATTTTCAGCCAAGAAAATGTTTCAAGTTGGGTCTCATGAAACTTTGATTGTATGATCAGAAAAATACATGTGAATTTTACACAATTGAATCTCGATTTGAAATTTAAACGAACCTCGGTGGCTTTGTTCAATGTGACAGTTCTTGATCAGACAATAAGTGTTTTATGGAACCAACCTTCATTATTTTATCACTATTTGATTTTTAAAAATATTAGCAATTCTCATGCTTTTAATGATTCAAAGATCTAAAAGATTGAATGAATAATTTCTTTATTTCCGAAATATTTTTATTACCTACTTGATGTGTAAATAGAAAAGTTCACAAAATCAGTTAAACAGAGTGTTTCAAAAAAAAGTGTCCCTCATCTCTATAGAAAATTGAAAAATAGTTCTGGTGCTTCTTAAAAAAAATTTCGTCACGCCCTTTGTATTCAAAATAGATGGTGTTCGAAAAAATAGACACATTTTCCTGCGATTTTGCCGAAACAGGCAAGATAGTAATGAAATTTAATACGAAGATTTTGGAACCCATGATTTTGTTTTTATATCTAACTTTCCTAGAGGACGTTAGTTACACTGCAAATACCACGTAGAATGGAACATAACTCTTTTGCGGTAACATTTAATAATTACAATTGTGAAAGGTGAATCTCAACATAATTCAATTTTACACCAAAAAGATTGGTGATAAAACTCGAACCTGTGTAACGTTTTCGGAATATTCTGTTTCGGAATTTCTGAAGTGATAACCGATGCTGATATGGAATTTATTGATGAATTAACAATTTTTGCACTTTTAGATACTCATTCAAATAATATTTTCAATTTGAAACCTTCTGCGCAATGATGATATATGCGCCCAATGAATAATGATCATTCTTCAGGTCTATTAATCGCGGACAAGAATAATGACTATCATTCGAAATGACTAAGATTCGAAGACTCTCATTCGATGCGTGGTTTCTACCAAATATTATAGAGTATGAAGATAGGAAGGATATTGGTTATGTAGAAAACCGACTTCGATTTTCCATTGTTAGGAAAAGTTTAGATGGCGCTGAAATAATGCTAACTGAAATTAAAATTCGACTTTGTCGGGCCTAGAAAATAACATCTTGTGCTACAAAACCGAAGTATTGACTAAACAATTTCTACACTAGTCCGGAATTGAACTGGGACCTCACAGTCCCCAGTCAACCACTCTGAAAGCTGAACTACACTACGTGTTTGGTTTCTACAGTGTATATTTATGTTTGTAAGCACTTCGGTTTGCACATAAGTTCATTCATGATAAATGTACTCTAGCGAGAAGTTCAGCCTCCTGCCTAAGTTTTGTATATATGGTCATTCTAGTTTCACTCAATTTAATGTAAGGCCTAGAAATTTATTAGTATTGTTTTCACCACATCGAAAACAGTCAATAATCAGAAACATTTCATTCGATATTATAATTGCGATGGCCATTAGAAACTGAAAATTTCACTATTTCAAAGATTTTCAACAGCCGGTATTTTTTCATGTCGAAACTTCACCTGTATAATAAGATAAAATGAAGGAATTAGTACTAGTTTCAATATACCCATGGAAAACATGACAAAAATCAAACAATACGAACATCAGACATAAAAATTTAAATTAATATCAGTTAAGTTATACAACGGAAGAATCGATATCCGATTTTGAATGATTCTATTTATTTTTCAGCAATTGAAGGCACTTGCAAAATTAAAATTATCATTTGAGGATTCATTATTTTTGGTTCTGATAATTTTTGCTTCGTTTCAGGAAATCTTCAAAGGGGCTCAAATGATGTACGACATAGCGACGTTCAGACGGCCATCAGCGGTTTGGGATCCAGAAGATCCAGCAACTGGTGCTACCCCTCATGAAACCCCCACAACACCAGCGTTATCGAACTTTGAAATAGACGATCAATTCAATTTGCCCATTTCCGTAGCTATTTTCATTCTCCTCATGTATATATTTTTTGGAGCCTTCTTTTACGGAGTCATGGAAGGATGGAACTTCTTCCAATCGTTTTATTTCGTGTTCATATCGATGTCCACTATCGGTTTCGGTGATATGGTACCTAATAATCCATTATGCACAATTATTTCGATAGTTTATCTCGTTTTTGGACTAGCCTTAATGTCCATGTGTATCAACGTAGTCCAAGAAAAACTAAGTGATACATTCAAATCGGCGTCTGCAAAAATAGGTGCTTCCTTTGGGGTAACCGTGGCTGCAGAAGATGGTAGTATTATAACAGTACCTCCCGATACCGTTGAAATGCCGCCTGTACATGACAATGGAACAGAAGACAAAATTTGCGACGATGATCCCGAACAAGAAAAAAAGAATAAAATAAGTCTCGAGGAGGGTGACAAAAAAACAATCGAAAGCTGAGGAGCTGTTGTTCTAATGTTCTTCGACATTTTTGTTATTTCTCACACAATCCCGGAGATGAAGACATGATACGTTATCTAAAATCCCGAATAGATCCTTCGAATGTATGTTTTTAATTCAATAAAAATCTTTTTTGTAGATTTAGAATTGAACCATTTCTTTTCAAGGAGATATTTGTATTCGACGAACAATTTAAATACAAAAAACATATTCATGACCCAATTCGAATCATATGCTTCGAACTGATTTAGGTTTTTAGAAAAAAGAAACCATTCTGACGAAAGAATTCATGTCCAAAATTTTCGAATTTTATTTGCCTTCATGAGTATAATATAATATCCTTTTCATTCGACCGCTAAGAACAGATGGTCGATTATCCTTTCATAAAATCCTCGATCAAATTTATCATTTCAAGATCATTATGAATCTGATCATATAAAAATGTGAAAGACGAAAATAAATGAGCATGAGAAATTGTAATAATTGAATATATTCTGATGATTAGAATTGAAAGAAATTCTCGTTAACTATTTCAACTAGTGCTCGAATTCAAATTATAATTCAATTACGAAATTTTATTTCTTAAAAAATTTCGAAAATAAACAAGCGAACCGGATATACTTGTATTAAAAGAGTCTTCCGGGCTTACTGGCCGTGGTCCATTAGGAATAATTTAACCTAACGTTCCGCCTACAACTTCGGTAGGCATCTTCAGAAGATTCTCGGTCTGAGATTAAACCTCGAACGTTGAATTTCTGACAGGTGGTGAGTTTAGGTGCTCGATGCTGATTGGCCGATCGCTCCCGACTGTTTCCTACCATAAGGGTCTCGTGTGGAACACATCCAAAACACAATCCATCGTTATTGTCACTAAAAGAAATCTGAGTAATAAATAATGGTAATAAACATGACCATGAAATTGTCCTCTGTGGGGTTTAATTATTGATAAGACGCTTGATTGGGATCCTCAAATCACCAGTATGAGTGAAAAAGGTTTTACCACTACCTGCATCAACTACGTCTTCTGAAGAACCTTATACCTTTACAAACGCTTATTCTTCTCTCTGCTGCTCCTTATTCTGGACAATGCAGATGTGGTCTTCATGAGTCTAACTGAGATCCAGTTGGGAAACTTAACTCTGAGCCAGCTCGGAGATGCTCGCAATCTACCACCAATTGATCAGCGTCGTATATGGCGTATACATCGTCTAGATCTCAGACAAAAGGCCTAAGATCTAGACCATAGGTTATTGAAATGTTGGGTACCCTCGGTCTCTCGAGGGTGAGGAAATTGTAAGCCCATTCCACAAATTCTGCTCAAAACAATTCCTCTGTAAGGTTCCTCCAACAGTTTAATCGAATACCATTACAGATATGACTGTCACGTCGTTCAAATTGAGCCTCAGAAGACACTTGATGCGTTCCGTCACATACGTGATGTTCTGTCCTATATTTTTCCCCAATTTTTCTTTTTCAATCCTTCCTTTCTATATTCCCAACAAGAACACAACCATTGTGTTCGCCTTTTTCTCAAATTTCATTTGTAAGAACATTGAATGAAAATCCTGAATTTGCAGGAAAGCATCTTATTTTGCCGTTGCACATTGTTTAAGTACAAACCTCAAGCCTTGGTTTCCTCGAAAGCGGTACCTACAAATTCCTTAGTCAATAATAAGGCAAAATCAGGTTTCTTGATGACAGCAATTAAATATGAAAAGACTTAGTTATTTCGAAAACAGTTTTCTAATATGAAGACAATCGAATTTACAATACTTCATCACCGCAATCACTGACCAACTGTTTCTTGCCGTAATGCCACTATGCCGAAATATTACGTGACTGTGAACGCATCCTTAAAACCCACTGCTGATCTTATGCATGGTACAGTTTTCTATGACGTCATTTGCCGGTCGCAATTTGTCGAAACTGCTTTCGAGGAAACCAAGGCTTCAGTAAATGTATTGATTCAGCAAAATAGCATTCTTATAATTATGATAATTAAATAACTCCCAGTTTACCAGATTTCTTATTGCAATTGAAAACTATCAATGAGCTATCATTATTATAATATATTTATTTAATTAATTGAAAGTTTTGAAGTTTTTCAACAAGGTATAATTGAATCTCGGGAAAACAGTGTGCTGACGGGTTACTTAAAAAAAAAACTGGTTCCCTTATCATGGAGGACTTCCGTGTCAATTCAATCTGTGGCCGATTAAGAAATTTGAATTTGATGAACAAATCTACAAGAAAATAGTGATATTGTAAAATAGCTTTGGATGAGATGTGATGAAACACTTCTGGGTTCATGTGAATTATCAAAAATGCATAGTTTGGTGAATGCTTTATCAATGCATACGGCTTCTTTCAACTACAGTGGATACTCAAGTTCATCATTAGGTATTAGTGGTTATCCTGCTTATCTGTAATAAATCTCAATAAAAAGCCATGAATGTATCCACCCATTGAAAGGTCGATGTTCAATATTAATCAATTTTCGTTGTTTATGAGAATATCGCATAATAAACAGAATGTAGTGGTGAAAGTCACTAGTATTCGTAATCCGTTCGGGAGTGTACTTCATTCACGTTGCCGGATCTATGAGGTTTTCGTTGAAAATTCTATTTCTCTGCCTTCAATAAGGCATAGTGCAGGGCATAGTGACGGGCCGGTTTCTGGGTTATTATCCGATGATAAACACTTGGAGCCAGACTGCCTCATACCACCTAGGAATTGAGAGATAAACACCGAAAGAGGCGCATAGCGAATGACTGTCCAAGCTTCATTCCACGTGGTACTCATAAAACAGATCCCTGCGATCATGCATTTTCTCCAAACACACCTCTTCACAACTAGATAGCTCTTTTAGATCTAATGTGGTTTGCCCGACTTAAACTGAAAAAAGTTTTATCTTTTAGAAAAAGCGCTCGATCGAAAAAACACATTCAACCGTTATTATTTTACATCTTTTCACACTTTGACAGTGAGTTCTTGAATCGAGGTCACTTACCTCTGCTAGAAAACAATTTTTGTATGTTATACATATATCTGTTGTATTGTGTTTCAGCTGACCTGATGATGGCAACAGCCGAAATCGATCGCCGAGAGACATAATGAAGATTTGAGTGTTTGGTTCTTTCTTTTCTTTACTGATCCAGATTGAGAGCTGACCACAGAAAACGTGCTTTCATCGAAGAGAAATAATGATAGACCAGTTTCTAGGTTTCAACTTGTCATCAATGCCACATAATCCCTCAGTGTATATCACTCAGAATGTGACTGCTAGCTTCTTTGATATTTTAGCTTCAAGTATTTGTTATTTAGCAAAATGAATTTTGTGGCACTGATGATGCGTATGCGTACTAACCTAAGAACCGATCTGTCTCTATTATCCGCTCGAAGACGTCACGTTTTCCGTACCTTTTAACCAAGATCTCTGACATGGTCAGAGTTCGAAAATTAATTTTTTTTACGACCGTGCGTTTTCACCTACTTTCCCTTACTCATTTTAGTTCAGAAAGTGTCACTATCCCGCATTAGTGAGGGAAAGTATTAGCAGGGGTTTTTTCCGCAAACTTTCATTAAAGAATAAACCGAATTATGATATGTCTCTATTAGAGTAAGATCCCAGGGCCGCCAGACCTTACTTATTTTTGAAGTAACGAATTTTATAGTATAGACAGTCCTATATGTGTTAAATAGTGTGTGCATACTCGCTAGCTTGGCTATGCGGCCCGTTCGCAGGTAGGAGGTAGAAAAAGTGGACAAAAACATACCGAACTTTTCTTAAATTCGAAGAACTGATTTTTATATATGTCACGCAGAATATTATGAAAAATAAATATTTCATATTGCCAGACATTTTCCGTGGGCCGAAATTCCTCCCAGACGCTTCAAATTCCATTAAAAAATGACAGGTTAGAAACATTGTGTCCTTTTGACAACTTTCGGAATCAAACGACAAAATTTCTAGCTCCTCCAAGGATGGAGGTTTGGTCGTTGGGCCAGCAACCCAACACCAAAAAAGTTCACAATGTTGCTGAATTTCTCATTCAACAAGCCTCGGAATAGGACTGGTAGTATTCAACGACGTGAGTGAATAAACTAAAAATGAGAATGATTACTTGAAATGTACAAGGACTATTGAGCACCAGGAGATCATTTTTGCTGGAGTTGTTTGTTACGTAAGAGTTGGATTGGAGATTGAAAATGAAGTAGCAGCACAGTTCGGAGAAATAAAAAGGATTGAAAGGCTTGATGAAGAGAACTGGGTATACGTCATCAAGCTGTTTCTTGATGATATGTATTGTAGATTGCATATTGTTAAGCCCAGAATATACATCTACATACATACATAGAAACATTGTTGCGAAATGGCCAGATTCAGCACTTTTGTTAAATTCGAAACAATAATTTTGATATATGTAACGCAAAATATTATAAATAAAGGAATATTTCATATTGCTAGACCGTTTCTGTGGGCCGTAATTTCTCCCAGACGCTTTAGGTGTTGGGTTGCTGGCCCAACGACCAAACCTCCATCCTTGGAGGAGCTAGAAATTTTGTCGTTTGATTCCGAAAGTTGTCAAAATAACACAATGTTTATAACCTGTCATTTTTTCTGTTGGAATTTGAAGCGTCTGGGAGGAATTTCGGTCCACGGAAACTGTCTGGCAATATGAAATATTTATTTTTCATAATATTCTGCGTGACATATATAAAAATCAGTTCTTCGAATTTAAGAAAAGTTCGGTATGTTTTTGTCCACTTTTTCTACCTCCCACCTGCGAACGGGCCGCATAGCCAAGCTAGCGAGTATGCACACACTATTTAACACATATAAGACTGTCTATACTATCAAAGATTATAGAGTATAAAGATGGGAAACGAAGCGACTACAGTGATGTCAGCGACATCTGTTTTTCAAAAGTAATCGATCTATGGTTAAAATATTTAATTGAAGAGTGGAAATTCAAAAGGGTCTAAGTGCCACTTTCATGAAATCTTAGATTTCATTTGTTATGGGGTCTATGTGCCAAGGCCAATAGCCTACGAAACGGTTCATGTGCCATCCGCTTCAGGCAGTCATCATTTCTAATGAAAAAAACAATTTTTTTTAACTTCTTTCATCAGTTTGAGGGCGGGTTTCACAAAGCTTTAACTGTACATTAAAAAAACCTTACCTAAATTCGAATCAATCGAATCACCCGTTTTGAAATTTCAACGAATCGGGATGGCTCCAATAAATTTGACGGTACAATCAAAGTTTTGTTAAACCGACCCTGAGACATGTTTTATGTAATATCTCAGTTCGATTTTTTTGGCACTTAGACCCTTTTGAATTTCCACTCTTCAATTAGGGTCCATTTGGCATAGATTATATAGAGATTATTAGTAGGCTGTTGTCAATTTTGAAAGAAATACTTGAATAAATATTTTTGCTGAATGATGATTGTATTTTCTCGCGTATTTTCTACTGAAATAATTCGAAATCTACAAGTGTACCAACTAGCTCACTTCATAATCTTGGTTCGTGTGTTTTTCTGTTATAAATTTTGTGTTAAAAACTGGCCGACATTCGAAATGCATGGTGATTAATTGCAGAAATAATAATCTTGAATGTGCATTCTTTTCATTACCAAAGAGAATAGAAATGTAAGTTTTGAAACTCTTATCATGTAATTGTCTTGTTCATTGCTTTTTATTTTCAGTGTTGTCAAATGGAAAGAGGTTTCGGGGTAAAAATATATTGTTCTGGATAATTTGTTTGCGAACCGAATTTTCTTCGGTCTCATTCATTAGATCAAAAAGTTCCACTCATAAAGGCAATGGTGGTCAGAAGAACGACTTATAGAGGTGGTGGTTCTCTTGTCGACCCTTCCAGCTGTTCGACTCATCTACTAGACCCTCCTAGACTCATTGAGGTTTAAATACACTGGGTAAGATATGTATGAATCGGGTCCAGAACAACTGTTTCACTTATCCATGTTTGATTTATCGAGAGTTCACTCACAATAAGTTCTTGAAATTGTTATGATAATTCTCTAATATGTGAAAAAAATTTTGAAATGTACTCAATTTCATAATTATTGTATTGCAGTTGATTTTACACAATCATTTCAAATAAAAATATAAAGAATCCAGAAGCGTATTTCATTTGATTCAAAGCAATATGCAGAAGAAAAGATCTTCTTGATCAAAAAGCGGAGCCTTCCTTTTTTTTGTCGATCAGGATATTTTTTTAAAAGCTCCACAAAGTCTTCAATTAAATGAAAATTTATGAGAAATGTGTTTCGAATTTCGCGCCTATTGAAATAGTTTTCTGTACTGAACAATGTTTTCAGCGTCATCTATGTGTCACAAGTAAGAAACTAGCCAAAAATCGTAGTCGGATTTAAGTACCACAGATACAAGGGCGTTTCCTATCTTTCTAACTCTATAATCTTTGTATACTATAAAATTCGTTACTTCAAAAATAAGTAAGGTCTGGCGGCCCTGGGATCTTAGACTATATGCATCGAAGGTCAACGATGAGAGTACCATGGTAACGACATGTAGAATTCATGTGTATTATGGATTTTCATGGAATGTTTTGTATGTTGAAATAAAATATATATTTTCAATTCGTGGTGGTAGAAAAAATTATGTTCCTATCTTATGCAGAAAGCAACTTTCTCGTACTCGATTGCGATTCCGGACTCCGCTCGTACGGAAAAGTAAAACTTTCTGCAGTTGATAGGAAAATAACTATTTTGATGGTATGCTCTTACTGAAAGCGTGGAACTTTTCTCAGTCAATGACAAGCGCAGATCCAGGGGAGGGGGAAACGTTCTCCCCTAATATGGCCTCAAATTATGCTTCTCTCTCTAGAATCTGACATTTTGAGGATAAAATCAGTACATAAATATTTAAGTGTACGGATTGAAAGCTATTAAATTTACCATAGCCCAAAATACCCGTACCTTGTGGTCAATGATATATGTTTATATGAAATTATTCATATTCGAATATTGTCAGTTTATGACAGGGTAGAAACTTTCACGTGCATAAAAAGTTATTCTTTCTAGTATGATCAAAATAACTGGAAAAATAAATTGCAAGAATATTTCTTTGTTCGATGAAACAACTTTACCTATGGCAATATAAATAAATCGAAGCAGATTATTTGAATCTCAATTAGATGTTAATTCAAAAAGAAACGTAATGTCAAACTCCTACACCATACAACATCTCACGTATTCAGTGATTTAAAATTTTTCTCCTATCGAAAATATGTGTATGAAATAGTTATTCAAAGATCTTATCATTATATATTTCCTCGACGAGCGATAAATTTAATATTGAGACATTTAGAAATATGTGTAGAAATATTGATTTCATTGATATTCTTCATAAATGCGATTACTTTTGATGGAGACTGAAAATATGAGATATTCTTCTTATGTACTAAGAAGCAAAAATTAATTAAGTCATCGCATAATTTCATATTTGAAATTTTCGATTAATATCTTTATCAATGTGTTCGGCTTCATTCTCAGAAAAAGGGTTATAAAGCAAAAACACATCATGTGCTGAAAATCTATTGTCGATCGATTGGCGTTCGTCATCAAGGCAGCTGAAAAATTTGAATTAGAACAATGGCAAAGTGTCTGCCTGGAATTTGAATATACAGGGCCCTGCAATAATGCGTTAGGCTTCCATAGCTGCCAATCCAGACGTTCTAGGAATTTAGTTGAAGTTGTACTTCTGCATCTGAGTAAATTATTTTCTGATATACGGGTGTTCCCAAATAAAATAATTCAACGAATGAGTGTTTTTTATGAATGCAACACCCCTCATATTTTTGCATATTTTTAATGCTCTTCAATACCCTCATTATGATGCAAAATATAAGGAATATTTTTTTAACGGAAAGGATCTAATTCAGAAAAAACTGTAAAATATCGACGAAACAGTAGTTCGGTAAAAGACCTTCACCGATTTCCAGAAGCGATAGAAACATGAATTTCATCAGAATTTCTTTTTACTCAACAATTTGCCTAGTCATCGTTCCTAAATTATAAACTTCCCTTGTACAGGGAGTCCGTTATCAATGTTCAAATATAAAAAATTTCAAATTGTTTGTTCACCTTTTTTTAAATGTAACACCCTGTATTCTTTTCCAAGATTATGTTTATGTACACAGTTTAAAACCTTATATTTTTTCAGAAGCAACCAAAGGGCTATCTCCAGTCCTGCGTCCAGCAGGCACGAAATCAGAACGGAAAATTTTTATTCGAATATTGGATATGAAAACAAACGGGCTTTGAAAAATGTTAATGATCCAAGCAATGGGAGAAAAATGCATGAGTGCTGGCTGATGCCTCAAATAAATATATGAAGCACATATTTTTTCAAATATTTTTATCATTACCTGCGTTAGTGATTTTAATTTTTTTTGATATTATTATTTTTTTTTCACGTAATGACCCCAGTGTGGGAACTCCGTTTCCACACCACTACACCCCTGAACATGTTGATGCTCCTAAAATTAACAATTCTTGAGTTATTTCGGATTTCATGTCGTATAGCGTCAAATTCAAAGAATCTGTTTCCTATCAACAATGACCTTGATCATGGAAAATAAATTATTCCAATAATATAGTGACAATAATATAGTGACATACCTCTTTTCTGAATTCATTTATATTGTTGATATGGAACAGATTTAATGAATTTGACGCTACGTTCTGATTTGAGAAACGAAAGTTATGAGCAATCTTGCTCAAATTTTTTGACCCAACATCTGGAACACCCTGTGACGAGTCTTTTAAAATTCTGAACGTACTAAATTTCCACTGTCTTCGATTACAAAAACTTGAAAACCATTTGTGCTTAAGATATCTTGATTAGAAATAACAAATATAATACGGAAAATATTTATTTCCCTTTTTCCTTTTTTTTGATATTTTGGAAAGTATTTCGACGAATGCAACTATTTGAGTACGAATGTATTGAGGATTGAGGATCAAATTCAAAAACAAAAAATCAAAAGAAAAAAATTTCGAAACAAATTGTTTTTTTCACTCCCTGTATAACTGAAAGTGGCTAGGCTCCAGAAATATTTTAGCTCGGTAGATCATGTCATACAATAACATTTTCCTAATTTTTACATTTCAGGTCTAGTTCCCCAGAAACGCCTAACAGGCCGTTGAACTTGGTACACAATGTATAAGAAAATAATTTCTAAAGATGCATAATTGAAAGTACAAAGGATATGCTTTTCAACTAAATTTCTAAAACGATTGGTTTCGCAGCTATGGAAGCCTAACGCACTTTTGCAGGACTCGATGATTTTGTTTGAAAAGTAGCAGTAATGCAAGTCATAACTCCCGCAAATGAAGGCGAGTGCTGTAATAAACTAACAATAGTAAGTTCCCAGTCAGTTTCATTCTAAGCTCTGATCCAAGCTTCCTCTCTTTTGAAATCTTTTGGTGAACTGAAATATAATTTATTATTTTAGAAAGTAGAACAGAAACAGGGCACAAGCAGAAAAACTCCAACTCTAATTGACTCAACATAGGTTTTTACTACGCCTATGACTAAGATCATTGAAATTCATTTTATATGGAAAAATTTTAATCATCCAGATTAATGTACTCACCGATTAAATAATATTTCTTTTTTTGGTGTTTTTGGGTGCTTGTGAACAACCAAAAGTCATACAATTGAGCATTATCAAGTATATCATGTATATGTCTCAACGAATAAAGGTACCTAATTCTAACTATGAAAACTGAAATTATTTACTGAACATGAAAATAGCACAACACAAATCTTTCAAAACACTGAATAAATTTTCAATTCCAAACATTATGACATTAAACGCTGCAAAGACTACCAAATCCCGAACTCAAATTTGACAATAATTGTCAAATGAATGAAAATTGGTTTTTGCATATGGCCGATTTATGTCGCAACCGTTTTCGTGCTGAATCGTCGACATGCTCCCTCATTTATATTCTTATTTCTATGGATCTACCGATTTCTCCGCTTTTGATGTAATTTTTTATGGTTATACTAGTTTATAATTTGAAAAATTCATGAATGGAATGAGGTATTATTATTTCACCATAATGAGAAAAATTCAGTAAGGTTAACGATGAAATGTATTAATTTAAAAGAGGAAAATGGGCATGATTTCGTAAATGAACGACAACTTACAAGAAAAAACAGAAAATGAAATCGTCGAATAAATCACAGACATTAATGGACCAAAAACTGAAACTAACATAACAGGTTCTTCTTCTTCTTCTTTTTGTTTCCCAATTTCTAAGGAAGCCATGGGCTCATCCAGTGGACATGCACCCAGTTTCAAAAGTTCATGTCATAGACATACATTTTCTTTATGGTTTATGTTGAATTAGAGGAGTCGATGAATTTATTTTATAGTTTCATTTCTGAGTTTTTGAGAAATTCAAGAATGATTTTCGTTATATCAGGAAAAAAGCTAAATATGACATCGAAAAAATTTATTGGGCGATGGAATGAAAATTTTTCCAATTTGGAATAGAATTGTGAACAGTTTTCCGCATTCAGTGAACATTCGAAGAAAATATGTTTCAAATCACCAAGTTCAACGCAAGTAGATTTATCATCTTTTTTAATTTTTAATTTATATAAATGTTGTGGTGATTGCACATGTACCGATTGCAGTCTGATCATCGTTGTTATGGTTTTTCTTGATAAATTAGTTTCAATTAGTTCGTTTTTTGTTAAATCATTTTTATTTTTGTCATATTTATTTTTCCCTTATTCTTTTTCATTTTCCTTTATTCGTCTCCTCTTTATTTATCTCTTCACTTCCTGTCTGATCATATTATAAACATCCTGTTAGAGTATCCCTTATATTTTGTCGTACTTTTGTTTCTACCTTCATCTGCTTTTTCATTACCCATGATGCCCGAATGGCTGGTGATCCATACACATTTTATCGTTACTCCTTTCTCTTCTGCTTCTAATATTAATAATATAATAATAATAATAATAATATAATAATAATAATTTTATCAATCGTTTTGGACATGTGAATACATGTATAGGATAAGTCGAAATACGAAAATGAACTAAGTTCTGATACAATCATACAAGTATTAATTCACAGTGTAATAGCATTTTTCTAACAATAATCTTTTAACATTTTTCTTAAACTCGTTATAATTTAGATGTCTTATACTAAATGTCAGATGATTGTGAAGTTTTATGGACTGATACGTAGGAGACATTTCAAACTTAGCAGTCCTATGTTTAGGAATATGTAGCAATCCCTCGATTCTAGTTTTTCTAATTATGAAAGCTAAATCTAGATAGTTTAGTCATGTCTGCTTCATTTTCTTTCACATGTAGAAGACATTTGATTATGTAGATAGAAGACAAGGTGAGTATACAACTTCCAACAAATAACGCTCTGCATGACATAACATTGCTTTAACTCTAACTTCCATTGCGTCAATGTCTGTTTTAATTTTCCGATTTTTCAACTTGAGGATTGCACTTTTCGAGTCTGAAAAAATAATATTGTTTCCAAGGTTGTTTTTCAAAAATTCTGCAGTATACACTGATCAATGGTCTGGTAGTCTTAGGGGTGATGACATATTTTTTGGGTATATTCCAACTCCCACACTGTGAGATGTATTATATTTTGAGGCATTAGTATAAGTGGAGTAATATGGATCTTTTAATTGTTCTTCACGAAAGGCGTGGAGCTATTATGATATCATGATCTTTGATATGTTAATCTATGTGCAAATTGTATATTGGTTGGAACATCGAGGAAATATAGGATTATCTAAATAAAACTTTGAAAAAAACTGAAAGAAGATTTTGGAAGATGAAACCTCAAACTCAGTGCAGAGAAATGAACAGCAATAACATTTGCACGTAGACCAATTTCACAAAATATAATATAATATATCATATAAGTGAAGAAAGTTGTGAATACAAGTAGATATAATGAGGATTCTTCAAAGCTTGCACCCTGTGTCAAGCAAATTTAAGATTTTTGGCTTTATGCTCAAAATCTTTACTCTTATACTTTAAATCTTGGGTATTGATTCACATCAATATAACACTTGCAAATGAATAGTTTCAGGAATATTCAGGGGGTAATTCCTTATCAAAAAGTGCGTTGGGCGTTTCATATAATCCTGTCCTCAGTAACAGCCCCTAAAAATGGAGCTGAAAAACGATTGTTCTCATAGAAATCAAGAACTGACAAGAATGAAATCAAGCAAATACAGGATCAGTCAGAAAGAACGAATGTTTTTCGAATGGGTAGAAAAGTCGAAATAAGAGTGACGAAATCATTATTCAAAATACTCAGGAATACAAGCCATTTTTTCCAATTGAACAATTCAAGATCTGAAAACGTTAACGGCCAAATGACTCCTATAAGCCAAATTGCAGGAATCAAGGACCATTGCGTCGGCCAGCAACTGTGCTGGAATTTGAGTTACTTTTTTTCTTTCAAATCGGCCCCTATTCGAAATAGGAAGAGTAGTCACTCAAACTAAAGCACAGATGTTAGACTTGACTGGATTCATGCATTTCGGCTCAAAGGGGTCATTTGGCCGGCATACTTTTCAGATCTTAAATTTTGGTTTACTGCAAAATAGCAGGTATTTCTGAGCATTCTGTAGTAAAAGTATTATTTTTTCACACCTATTTCTACTGTTCTACCAATTCGAGAAACATTTTTTCGGTCTAGAAGGCATCAAAACATTTTTTGTGTATCTCCAATTCTCCATTTCATAAGAATTTATATGACTAATATGGTCCTCGTAATTAAATTTTCTTTCTTTCTATTCTTCCGAAGTGTACTTTCTATGCACTTAATATGCTAATCAATTCGTGGAATTGTGAACGAGATATTCTTGATAATGGAATATTTGTTGGTACATTATTTGGGCTATTTCCATTATCTATACTGTTGGAATTTACCGACGTTTCGGCAAGCATTCGCCTGCCGTCATCAGGGTGTTGTTGGTCCTGAGAAGGACCGGTCTTTGCCAAACTTGTTCCGTTTGGACTTTTGCGCTCCATACCATCCAACTGAGTTGTGGGAATGCAAACGCGAGCTGTCAGAGGTGCAAACTCCGTAACTCAACCCACTCTGACTAACAGACTATTGAAGTAGGAGTTAAATGAGAATTTCCTTCTCAGGACCAACAACACCCTGATGACGGCAGGCGAATGCTTGCCGAAACGTCGGTAAATTCCAACAGTATAGATAATGGAAATAGCCCAAATAATGTACCAACAAATATTCCATTATCAAGAATATCTCGTTCACAATTCAACGAATTGATTAGCATATTAAGTGCATAGAAAGTACACTTCGGAAGAATAGAAAGAAAGAAAATTTAATTACGAGGACCATATTAGTCATATAAATTCTTATGTTTTGTTTTATTCTTTTATTTGATATTTATACCTTTATACTAGTTCCTATTAAAATGTGAACTTGATATACCACTACTGGATGAATTTAAGGTCGAAAATAAATCCAGCCTTTTTGAGTCATGCGTATTATCTGTTGAACTTTTTTCTTCTCAGAAACAGTTAACTTCAGAAGAAATTACAATTAAATTCATTGAGCATAGGTCAAGCTATCCAAAATTATTCTACTGTCACGTCTGCAAAATATGATAATGGAAGAAAGTTTCTCGTGGAACTAAATTTGGGGGTGGCTTTTTCTACGCGTTTCAATCATAGAGAAACTCCACCAAAAACCTTTTTCAGTATCTGCTCAATTGCGTATTTCTGTCAATATTTTTATTTTCAAGAAAAAAATTCTCGTTAGGATAAGACTAAGCAGGGGGAGCTCAAAAAATGACATTTCATAATGTCAGTATTGTTTTCTAGGTTTTCAATGAATTGCGGGCAATAGTTCAAAACACAGAGATTTGATTATGGTTATAAAGAATGCAGAGAGTTCTGGTTAACCTACAATCTCTCGACTCGTATTAAAAGTTGCAGTTCTTCCAAATGTATTCTTTAATTCCCAATGTCGCGACGAAGAGAAGAAGAATAATCTTCTATGCATATGTGATGAGAGTTGACCATATTTTGTTGTCAATGCATCGTTCTCTCGGAAAGTTGACCGATCTGATCGTGTTATCATTGTTATGTTATCTTTTACTTTCAGGTTCTAGCTTCAGGCGGAAATGTTGAATCTGTATCGCGATAATTCAAGCCAGGAGTTCTGCGAAAATTGTCAACTGTTTCAACCAAGAGTGTAGTGATCAATTCAACACCCGAATAGGTTTAACACATAGGCTATTTGAAGAAGCAGTGAAAAGCAGTTCCTCTTCTTCTGGTTTCAATACATTTCAACTCTTCGGTCTGTTTCATAGAACACCCAGCATCTGTGAGATTTATCAAATCATGAAAAACAGTCCTCATATTAGGGGGCTAAATGATTCATTGTTCCAATAAAAATACGATTCTAATAAACCATTGAGTCGAAGAAAATGTTGGAATTAACATGTTGCGAGGCTGAATCAAAATTTTTCAACGATCACAAAATATTATATTTTTTTTCTGTTTCATACATCGATAATTCTTGCGAATAAGGATGATGTTGTCAACTTTGACAATCAGCTGATGCTATTGTCAGTTTCGCGAAGGTAAGGTTATTATAAATAAAATGCTAAGTACTATTCCAATATCGAATATTAAAGAATTAGAGGGTCAGGATCACTTTAGAATTATGTAAAACATTTTAATTTGTCATATTATCGACATAATATTGCTATGGTTGCATGATTTGTCACGTATAAGTCATTCCTGATTTGAAATATCTGGTCAGTTTGTCCAGGTATTCAAGATTATCCGTACAACGTGACAACATCGCTCCGCATGCCATCAGTTCGGCGGAGCTCGTGAATGGCATTGAAAACTACAACCAATTCATAAAATATATGCACCGACAAACTCGAGTAAACTAAACAGTCGTCTGCCAGTAACTTGGAGTGTACGCTGGAGTAGAGGACGGAAAATTTTTTTCTCCTTGTCACGACAACGTGTTTGTGGATGCTTGATACCTGTACTGATTCGAGATGAGCAACGTCATAGGAGGCATTGAGGGGTGAGTGGTGATTTTTTTCGAGCTGCCTACTTCGCTTCTTACCCTTCGTTTCTTCGCGTTTGAAAAATCGAAATTCGAAAACATTCTTCTAGATTTAATTATCACCTAAATGATTTGAAAATAATGTGTGAATATTCATGATGAATAAAATATTCCTGATGTTATCGAGAATCATTTTATTTTTCTTGGATCATTTAGAAATCAACGATTTCAAAATAAATTAAAAATGTCAAAAACAGCTGTTTAGAGAATCTTACTCGAGAAGAAGTCTATCCTTTTATCTCTTAGAAATGTAGAAAACTACTTTATCTCCTGTTTTGAATTGGGTCGTTTTGTCATTGCTCATTTCATGGTGTCACATTTTCTTTTAAATTTTTATTGTTTTCATGAGAGATATTGAATTTGTTCTTACCAATCCCAAAATTTTTAAAATTTTGTTTATACAAACCATGTCTCAGTATCAAATGAAATGATGGAATTTAACACAATCAACAAAAGGGCTAACTTACACCACAAAATAAGAATTGTCTTCACTAAAATCCTGTGTTCAAATTGAAGTATCCTCTTCTGGGAGCTTTCAAATTTCTCTAAAACAATGGAAGTACATGGAAGTATTATCAAATTTGAAATGTAAAAATGAAGAATTCTTTATTGTTGACTGAATACATTCCCAAAATGAAGAAAAATCATTGGATTTAATTCTGGACTCAATTTTTCAATAATGATGAAATTTTTTGAGCTAACAAGGGGGCAGAATACCGCTGTGAAGAAATTTAATTTACGAATTTATGACCCGAAGTTCCGTCAAGTTCCATTAAACCTATTCAAACCTAATAACGGAATAATAATTCAAAAGTGACTGCAATAAATTGAATGGGAAATAAGTCTTGTGAATCAACAGATAGCTTGGTTACTTCGTACTCTTCAACACAGGACGTTGCTTTTATACGTAACCATAGGAAACATTATATAACACTGAAGATTTGGCGAAAGTCTTAAAAGTTCGAAGGCAGCATCCAACATGAGAGAAAAGTGCAACGACCTCGGTCGATAAGTTGAGCCCATATTATATACGTTCAACTTCACATAATTATCAACGATAATTCTTCACTAATTCCTGAATGTCTGAATCAATTGCAATTATAATGAGTTTTTCGTGCTACTCGGGTTATCATATAGTTTATGTTGGGAAGTTGGCTGACGGATCATGATAATTGAAACAATGGAATTCCACTAGAAAATTAAAAAAAATTGTTCTTGCACCTACATTCTCTATATTAAATTGGCTTGTCCCACTTTGGCATAAATGAAAAAATTCAAGGGTGATTATATAATCAGCCTTAAAGTACCCTGTATATACAGGGTATTTCATAGTAGAGTGAGCATAAATCAACTGCGAATGGAGGACACATAAAATATTGCAATTGAATGATAGTTAGAGGGCCTACGGAGCCTATTATACCAGAAAGGCCGACGTTTCGATTCATTCAATATCTTCCTCATTTGTACAAATTAATATAAAGGTCGTCATACAACTCAATAAGTAATAATATTCAGCCAGATTTGTCTCGAATTGGAAAGCGTTAATCAATGAAAATTGCTACAATTTGAAAATACTATCTTTCATTATCCAATTACAATCATCTGGTAAATTGAGGAATTTTCCTATGTTGCCAGTTTAACTTCGTCTTGTCGGGGTTTTAACAACTCTTGCATGTTCAGCCATTGTAGCAACAACTTTAATTTCATTGAAAATTTGCCACAAGATCATTCAGGAGAGTTCATCCAAGTTAATCTGACGAACCGCAAAATTTTGTTATGACGGAAACATACCATTAATGCAAAAAAAAAAAACGAAATTTTATGTATGGAAGTTATGGGTTGACATCACGAATCAGGTAAAGTGGGTGACTCATGAGAAAGACAACAGGATATTTTCTGAATCTCTGGGCTTTGAACAAGCAAAAACTTGAGAGTAGTGATTGAAAGAATGAATTTCTCAAAACAGTTCCTATGAATGAGAGACATGCAAATCCCTCCAAAGTGGAAATGGAGCAAAAAAATTTTGCAATTTATACCCGGAGATGATTTCGTTCGATGTGCAGATGAGATGAAAATGCCATAAGGATAAATTTATGAACAGATTTCTGCATAATTGCATAATAAATACATCCCAACATAAAGGACAAATAACAGGATATCTCACAAAGGAGTATATCGTAAGTTTGGTCTCAAAAATTTGAAACAAACTCCTTCGAGTCCTCTTGTAGACCTTCTTCTTTGCCACATGGTATCACCACACCTTATCAATAATTTGATTTGAAATTCCTGATGTAAGTGAGCTACAATAGATCAATATTCTAAAACTTTCAAGGCTACCTTCTCTCGATATAAAGACTGATGAAAGATCATGCATATCTTTATCACATAGGGTGATCGAATCTCAAGAGCGGAAAATTCATAAGACGATAAAAATCAAGAAGTTATATGTATTTTCTTCAGGAACTTTATAGGGGAAATGTTTCGTTTCAAAAGTACGGGGCATCAAAGTTTGAGGAAATATCAGAAGTAAATAGGAATGATTTCAGATTAATTTTGCTGGGCGGTTTGGGATATTCGTGTGGAATTTTCCATAACTCCATTTCCAGCCAGCAAAGCAGCAAGTTTTATGATGGAGAATATTTTGTAGTGACACCAGTGGCTTTCGTACTAGCGCGGGACTAGACATTTTCGAGACAAACCTTGCCAAGCCACCCCTATTTTCTCAGATAGACATTTTTCTGAAGTAAACAGTGAAAATTGAGAATGATACAAGGCAAAAAAAATGCGAATTATAATTGTGATGACCTTCCAAGTAGATAATTTTGTGTTAAAATTTTCGTTCTGATTTCATCATGTGTTGGATGTTATAATATAAATTCCAAAATTCAAGACCTTAATGTCTTCGAAAATTTAGCTACGGGCTACGGTTTCCCAATGGACAACAGAGAGGCCTGAAGTCATTAATTTTTTCCACTATTGAATATCAAGGGCGAAAATTGTTAGATATGGATATTCAGAGCTTCATGAAGCCCTTCACTTGAGAGCTAAATGTGCAAGTTGAAGTTAAAGTGCCACTGAAACTCATAACAGGAAAAAATTAACAGAATACTGCTGACGAGCTTGTTATTATGGTTGATACCTCTTACCGACCCTGAGTTCCACTGACGTCAATTTTGATTCATAGATATACTTGAAAATCTCTTCAGAATGACTGACTTTTTTGGTGTTATTTTCGGTCATTACCTATTTTTTTCTAATTTTTTTCACTTGATAAGGTTGGCGAAAGTTCAAGAAGATGTATTCAATAAATTTCAATTATGCTAGAAAATCTGAAATAGACCAAATATTCCGAAAGAGCTGTGTTACATGGTTGTAGCTACCAACATTTTTTTGAAAATAGTTATAACTATTGAAGAGAGTCAAATTCGGTAGGGTGAAAAATCAATATTCTGTGATTCGTAGAAAAAACACATCTCGATTTGAATACATTGAAAACGAAAGATTATTATGTTTCAATTCGAAATATGGAAAACATGAACAACATACTGTTTCCTCACCAATGAGGTATAAATTTTTGTATATACAAGCTCTGGACGCTCGTAGAATTTCACGTAGTCATCGAATAGGTGAAGAAGGCTCACAAACTCTGAAAAAACATGATAGATACCGAAAAACTTTTTTTTTAGTAACTGAGGCAATCAGTTAATTAGCAATTAATAAGTTTTTCGAAGAAATGAAAAGTATATTTCAGATTTTTTTGTCATTGAGTCATTCACAAGATCCACAATATACCGAAACCTAAGTGAGCTCCTCCCGAACAAATGATCTGTATCCATAGCAAAAAAAATAATTTAATCGATATCAGTCATAGACGTCATCGTCAGCAGACGCTTTTTTCGAATATAAAATTATAATTTTGAAATTTACATAATGTAGGTGGGGTTTTCTGTATTTCCTAATAGTTTGATGATAATCGAAAAGTACTTGATAATGAACCTGAACTAATAGAACACAAGATAACTGATAAACGGAGATGTGTGCTCGCTAATCCTCACATTCCTCCTAATATTTGCGTCTTCATTGAGACGATTGTGTTATCTGGCGAAAGATTTGAAGATACCTAATCTCAAAATTTGAGATGAAGAATAATCTGAACTATTTCGCCAATTTATCTGGGCAGATTTACATTTATTGATTTTGTTCAATTGTATGCGAATGAGCTTGTTTTTCCTACATATGATAGTCCCTTGGATCTTGTTTACGTCAACTCGAATAACAAGTGTACTACACACAATTCCTAGACGTTAACAAGAGGAGTTTGATTGACAGCATTTTGCGATGAGATCTCACAAGTATGAAAAACAAGGATTCATCTCCCCTCTTGAACATAGATAAGGAAGGAATTCATTTTCGAAATATACTATTGAAATCGCAAGTCACATTATTTGGCACATATACAGGGTGTTTGAAAAAAAGGAATAGAGAAAAACTGAAAAATAATTAGGGTTTGTTCAGTAAAAAATTTTCGTAACCCCATCCGTATTCAAGAGTCGGAGAAGAAGAATTATACATATTTTTTATGATTATGCCGACATTAATGGCATCTTTGTGATGAAATTTCATGCGAATAACTTTTGGAAGCTGATACATCCAATAAATTTGTTTTTAGGTCTGACTCTTATAAAGGGCGCTAGTTATACGGTTCATACCAAGTAGGATTGAATATAATATTTTCAATATTAGATTTATTGAGCAAAATTTCAATTGAACTTGAATGAACATCATTTAATTTTACATCAAAAGGGTACTCTTGATGAAACTGGATAATGTGTACCCTTTGCGGAATATTTTGATTTGAAAATTAACCCTTATGATTATTTAAGGTTTCTATCTATTCAAGAGGCGAGATCATCTTTTATCTTATATCAGTTTTACAAACTTTTTAGTCAACCGCCCATTTCTCCATAGTGCAGCTAATAGAGCAGATACGCTTTTTTAATAAATAAACATAAAAATTAACTCAAATAAAATGAAAATTGTATCACATTTACAAAAAAAAATTATGTCTCGTTGTTTCCAAGATAACGTGACTATACTTTGTTCAAATTTAAGCGAGCAATAAAACAAATTTCGCGCAGCGGTAGGAGGGCCTTCGGATAGTTACTTTTCGTCCAGAGCCGAATCGTGGAGATTTCGCACAATCGTTCAGTTTTGACTGAATGGAAAGGACCCAAATCTGGTGTTTCCCCTCGTAAGATTCCGACCCAAATCTCTAAAACTCTGGTGTTTCCTGCAATTACCATGCCGCAGTCTCGAGAATAGTTCCGAGTACGATCCTGGCAATCTCTTAGGGCGGTCGGAGGGAGCGTTGTTATGACCGTTTGACCAATACGCGCTTTATTGTGCGCAAACCAGACGATACTGTTTCTATTTATTGCTCTCGCCTAAATTTGAACAGAGTATAGTAAAGTCTCACTCTGATTGGCTAAACGGCAAATGTCTGCTTTTGCACCTAAGGAGCTCATATGAATGTCTGCTTTTGCATCTGAGGCTAGATTTGAATTAAGAATAAAGGCTTTCATGTGTCCATAATCAACCTGAGGGTGAAAGAATCATATTGCCGTCAACTCATTTTTGTGGAAAGTTTTAAATGTCTGGTTTTTCATTTATACGTTTCATTTCATGATATATTTATTAATATATTGATTTCATAAGCCTACATGCATTAACACATCGAGTACGATTGAATTTAGAGTACTTGCTGTGTACAAAATCGGGGTTGTTCTGATTTTGGAAAATAAAGTTTAGGACTGTATCCAGATAATTGAGTTAGAGATGGTATTGTAAAAACATTTATTGACATCATTCACAATCATAAAATGAATAAGTCACCCGCATGAAGTTAATACAGTAAAAAATACAATATTAAAGTCATCTTTAAAACTCAGAGTGAAATATCCAACTAAAAACAGAGGTAATCTAGAGAAGTTCAAAATGAGAGGTCAGATGAAGTCAGACTTAGACTTTGAGAGAGTTCCATTAATTCCAAATTAAACACAGAGTTTACAGTGATGATGCAACTGAAATTTATTGCGAGAGCCTCTTTATCTCATCAGAAAAACAAAAGGTTCAATAGTGAATTGTTAGAGTAGTCTGAGTTGTAATAAAGTGAGATTAGGCCTTAGAGGAGTACATGTATTGAAAACTTAATAGTCTAAGTCTGGTCTTCATTGAGAGCATTACAATATGAGAATATCAAAGTTGAGAAATCAATAATTATGATCTATAACGTAGTTCTGTAACGAGAAGGCTAATTAATCAATTGAGACAAAATTTACAGTGACAAACTACTTTTAGCAAGCAGGGTTAGTGTTCATCAGAAAAATAAGAGTTACAATTGATAATTATGAGAAAGACAATATGAGAGTACATTGTATGAGTGTAAATCACCAACCCTTTGATTTGTTTGAAGCTGAAGGCTTGAGTTGCCACTTGCTCAATGTTTCCAATGAATGAACTTGAGAATTTCTTAAATATACTGAGAAGTTCATACCAATCTAATCATGTGGCAGTACTTGAGGAGACTGCTCAAGGTGAAGCAGGGATTGAGACTGTCAATCAGGTTCAATGTGTGAATTATTTGATCGTTCAAATATTTCAGAGAAGTTGAGTTGAGTTTATTGAGAGAGAAGACTGATTCCATGATTCACCCTTATGCTTGAGATTGTTCATTCATCTGAAACTCGAGAAAATAATTAGCAAATTTAATGAGAAGTGCATGATTGAGAAATGAGATGACTACACTGAGATAATGAGGTGCACATGAGAATATAATGAATCAAAACTCATTACCACAAATAATGTTCATTTTTGGAAGCATTCAACTAGTATTTCCATTGTGAAAAGTCTAGAGAAATCTGAAAAATCATGAGAACAGCAAAATATATCAAAATATGCATCTTAGAGGAGTCAATTCCATTAGTTAAATGCAATAGAGATTTTCTGAGAGTACAATGATAGAGGATTACCAGTATTTTTATAGATTTTATGATCTAAAACGTGGACACATTTTCAAACTTTGTAAAAGTAGGAAAATAACATTAAATATGCATTAATGAGAGATGACTTTGAGAAAGGTTCACTTACCTAAATGAATACTTCCAAAAATGAATGAGATGTACAATTAATTTGCGAGGTGACTTTTGAGAATTCTAAATTTCACAAGAGAGGTCTGATCTTCAGAGAATGTCGATACAGAAAGGGAAAGATTGATTGATTGATTCAATTAATAACGAGCATGAGTTGATCTGTCAACTGAGTAGTACATAGAATTGAATTAGGTTAACTTGAGTTCACAGAGATGAGAAGTCGTCTTGACGTTTCGGTGCGTTCGGACCATAGGCGTAGTTGAGGATGACGTCTGAGGGGCTCAATTTTTAACATGCTGGTTTTTCTAGTGATAAATAATATGAAATATTTACAAATTTCTCAATTTCTAATAATTACCGAGGTCAATTCTACTGATTCAGCAGAATTTCGAACTCGGGAGACCCTCGTCTATAGTATAACCTCGAACCGAATTCGAGTAAAAACCTAATAAAAAATTGAAACAGCTTATCCTGCAAACTGATGTCCAGTTAGAAAATCTAAAAAATCCTGTTTTTGTGCAATTTTTCGTAATTCTGTACTTTTGATGACTTCATGGGTCTTGGAAATTTGCAAATAAATTTTGATAATGAAAGCAAGGATTTAGTAACGGGATATTATTAGCTCCAATGAACCTTTCAGATATTTGGCTCAACAAAAATAAGTAAGAATTGTCAACTTCTTTTCGGAAATCTCGATTAGATATTGCTAACAAATTTTTGACTCCATGGATTTGTCACTTGTTTCCTCGAGCATTTCTTCCGTCAACGTTCATTCATTCTCAACGTTTCACGAATACGAGTGTCTGGCATCATCAGGAGTTTTTTTGAAAACTTTGATGGATTTTAACTACCAGTTTCTGTAACATAATCAATTGAAAAAATCAAATGATAAGTTATTAACCATATAATATTAGTTCTAATGATAAAAATATTCTTGCCCTTATTTATCAGGAGCATCACAATCAGTAAAAAAAAATATCAATTCTAATTCTAGAGACTGGAAGTGAAAATCTATATTTGTATTTCTGGTCTAATTTCATGAAAACCTTCATATTTATCAGTTCCAATTCAATTAAAAAGTATGAAAATAAATAAAAGAATTTAAGTATACTTACATTTATGATAGTCATAATAATTAGGACCTCGAAATGATCTTTGCATCAATATACGGTGCTTTCAGCTTCAAATGGATCGAACCTCTCATAGGAACTGGAAAAATCAACTGTTCCTGTGTATTGGTAGTTGTGTTGTTGAAACAACACATGACTTTCACGTTCTTTGGGAGATCTCTTCTTGTAAACCCCTACAAGAAAGAGCTACGTACTGAACCAGTCAAATAGGCCATCGCCAATCAGGAAACTCAGCCAAGCTTTTGAGCATATACATAACACGTTATCTCAGACGTTATTTGACGTATCCAAGAAATTTTTTCACAAAATATTTTAATTCGAGTGTCGATATGGACACTCCAAAGTTAAACAAACTTAGTTTTTCAAAACATATGATAATAGAATCTCTGAAATATTTTATCATTTGGATAAAAACTCATCTTACAACTTTTTCGGAGAGAATTTTTAATAGCCTTTTTTTATATAATATTTTTGCTTCCATAGTCCCAATATCCTGAATAGAATGGTATCTATCGAACTAGCATTTTGGTAAAAAAACAAACTGATATTTTGTTCACCTCATCTCATATTTAGCTTCCAAACCAGCTTTTAAACGCTAACCATTGCTTCTGGCAAGATACTCATATGATAGAAACAAGAACCCAGCATTAAAAAGCTGGTATGGATAGCCGGCTTTTTCCAAATTTTTCTATGAATCTGTTCATAGATGCCTTTATTTTTCAGTGGAGCCACCCATTCAACACTTATACTAATAGACATTTCTGGCAATGTCATAACAACCGTAAAGTCAGAAGGAACAAATCACCATCTCATAGGGATGGACGAATGCAGAAGGAGAATAGCAGATTTAGTCGATAAGGCAAAAACTGAGGCAAAAATACCATTAGATATTCCACTCTTGGCTCTAGTGAGTAAATGCTAAAACATAGATGAAGTATTTCAAAGATGTTATAAACTTTTTTAAATGAGTAGGGTAAAGTAGGGTAATGGGAGTCAGCAGGTAATGGAGTCACCCTTATATCCACGAAATATCACATGCGAAAGACATGTAAACGGTTTTCCCCCACAGAGCTGCCTGAAGCGGCTCAAGTCAATCAGCTTTGCTCCATTGAGATATTTGAGTTTCAGTTTTTTTTTATGCCTAGTATTCAAAAATTTTGAAAAATCAATGAGATAAGGTTCACCTCATATGGACTATACAGGGTGACACAGACTCATGGTACACCCGCATATTCTCCCTTGTTTCTGTAGCTATATTTCTGAAATTTGGAACATTGAATATACTCACTATAGGGCACTTTTTGACATGTTTAGAAAAAAATCCAATCCAAATTCCGGTTTTTTCCGGAAATGACATCAACTTTGGATTGAACCGAGAACCGAGAACCGAGAAGATTGTCTAAACTCCATTATCGTGTTCGTATTGGTTATACAGAAAAATAGTTGATATGGATGGATACCCTACCGATGGTACTTTCGAATGACGTCAGAGTACCATTATGCTACCATTTTGGTTTACTTTTCGAAACACGATACTTTTTAAATCGAAATTACTATAGGGTAACGTTATTTTGATTATTTGGAATAATTATAGAGTTCAAGGCTCGCTAGATCGAAAAATAAAATAGGCGTTCTGACGAATGAAATATCAACTATGAGGTATCATTAGATAGAGAAAATTATAGAGATTTCAAAAATGTAACAATATACCGGGTGTCCCATTTGAAAATCGAAAGTTGATGTGATTTCCGGAAAAATCAGCAGTTGGATTTTCTTTTCTGAATATGTCAAAAAGTGCCCTATAGTGAGTATATTCAATGTTCCAAATTTCAGAAATATAGCAACAAAAACAAGGGAGAATATGGGGGTGTACCATGAGTCTGTGTCACCCTCTATATGGGCTCACAGATATACACGGGGTCGAACACAGTTGGAATTTACGTCTGCGATATGTGTTAGATTTTCGTTGGATCCGATTAAACCAAGGGTGACCACTATTACCCTCATGTTGGTGTACTAAGAGAATCTGTTTTTTTTTTAACTTTCATGATATCAAAAGTTGACCGCCGAAGAGAAATTATTTCTTATCATAGTTAATTGGGCAAATTATGTTTCAAGGCGGTTTCAATGTGGAGTTTCTTCATGATTAAAATTTCACTTGATTTCTCGCTCAAGTGACCCCCATAACCCTCTTTTCCCCTATATTAATGAGCAAATCAGAACATACTTTTGAGCTGTTCAATACAGCTGGCATCAACTCCAACAAACACTTTATATATTTACGTTCATTATTTCACCTTGATTTTTCAATTCGGTACGGATATGAACTTACGTGGTGGTCGATTCGACTATTTGCTCTAGTGTACTCGGTGATTAAAGGTGCCTGTCAAGATTATTAATCTCCCTTCCTTCAATAATTCAGTTCTACTTAGATATTTTTATTTATGGAAAGAGTAGAGTTTCTTCAATTGATTATCATAGTTGGCTATTGTTTACATGGAAGCGTTTCTTTCTATATGGAACTCAAATTTTTGATAGTTCGTTTATTTGGGACACTGGTGATGACTTACCTTCAGGGAGGTAAATAAGATCACATAGGCACACGAACTATATCTACTACCCCACGACTAGCTCTGGGGGTCTCCACGTTGGGCGACATATTACCCATATCACCAATCCTCAAGGTAGTAAGCAAGACCACACAAACCATAACTACGACTAGCTCTAGATCTTATGTAGAGCTCCACTTTCTCAGGAAAAGTATTAATGAGATATAGCGTCAGGGTGTGGGGTTCGATAATATAATCGAGAAGAAGCCTTGTACTTACCAAACATTCTGATGTATTTCGAGATAGAGGTAGTTGAAAAAAAAAGAGCAGGGATTATAAAGGGAACGAAACTCAACTTCCATTAACTAGCTATAACCTGGACAATTAACGGTAAAGTCAGGAATCAATAGAGTATCGTATATGTCTACATACTTTGTATAAAAATGTACATACGCCAACTGAAAGAAAATGCCAACTGTAATTTGGAAATAATAACTCATTAATAAATATGATAATTCTCAAGAATATCTTCTAAGAAGTCCCACAACGTCAAACTCTCTACAAAATAGTAATCAAACTCACCTTGAAACGATATAACTTACATATACAGACGGATCCAGGAGAAACAATCGAAAAGAGCAATCAGTCCATGTTTAGGACCTTCGGCCACTGAAAAACAGGGATCAATAAAATTTAAAAAAATTGTAGCAGAGGCTGACAATCATTTGTCATTTGGCCAACATTTGGATTTTTGGATATAAATAATGTCTTCATCAGGGCACTGTAGTAAAATTGAAATATTCAGGGTCGGTTTCACAAAATTTTAATTGTGCTATTAAAAATCCTTACGTGAATTCGAACCAATCGAATCACTCGTTTTGAAATTTCAACGAATCGCGGTGGCTCCAATAAATTTTAGGGTACAAACGAAGTTTTGGGAAACCAATACTTGATATAATACCATATTTAACAAGGGTGAAAATAATACATATACAGGGTGATTTTTTCAAGTGTTTCATTAGAACTCTCGGGGAAGGAATTGAAATACGAATTCAAGATTTTGCATGATTGTTTTAGAGTACTTTGGAGTTCTGTTTCCTACACCCTGTATTTAATTTCTTCAGAAGTTATACCAGCAACGGCATCATCGTACTATATTTTATTCAACTGTTGCGAAAAAAACATTTCAAAACGAAGGATTTTGAAGATGAAAAAACAAATTTTTGACCACCTTTCTGACAAAATATTCTACAAATAGGCTATAACTCAACAATAGCTTGCGTTGTTGCGCATGTTATAGATCAAATAAGTCTAGATTTGAACGAAAAATTCAAATATGTATGTTGAAATATGCGAGGTGTTACATTTGAAATAACGAAGTTCAAATTCGTTTTCGGTAGAAGCGGAAGTAGATTCTGCACAGTGGTGTCCGGTGTCCCTTCTGTTTCATCATGTATTTATCACGTATTTTTTTATTTTAAATAGACGATTTCACGAGAAAAAAGTCGATATTTCACACTGGACTCGTTTAATAAACTTCTCGTTAACTTATCGATGCCAATATGAAGACGAGCTCCTTGCATTATCAGATTCGAAGGAAAAATTCGTCGCGATATACACTACCTGAACGGCGCATGGGGCTCTGGGGTTGAAATTTCAACCCTCAACCTTTCGGGTCGTGTTTCGATCATATTCACCGGAAAAATTTACTTGGACATCAACATTAAATAGCGCAAAAAATAAACGACTTCCGTTGGTGCTCTGGGGTTGAATTTTCAACCCTTAACTTTTCGGGTCTAGTTTCAATCAGAACTCGTGATCCTTGCATACTCATATTCAGATTAAAAATTCACTTGGATATCGTCATCAACCCTTAATTTTTCGGATCGTGTTCCGATTTGAATCCGATTTAGTAATAATGTACATTTTCAGGGTTTGAGCTTGAGTGGTTGCGAACTAGAGGAGTCAAATAATCAACTCGCTGATGGGATCAAAGAAAAATATCCACATCTAAGTCAACAAATTGCTATCGGGAGTGATACCGATGGATCAATCGCTGCAACTTCCAATAGTGGTGGCTTGGTATCCATTGCAGGAACTGGTTCCAATACTCTCCTCGTAAATCCTGATGGGACGAGGTCACAGTGTGGTGGATGGGGCTATCTCTTGGGAGATGAAGGAAGTGGTGAGTAAAAATTAAAAAAAAAACTAAATTTTTTTTCATGATGACTATTGGCAAATGAGACGAGTCTAACACCTTCATAGCTTAGTAGAAATTGAGTAACTTTTCGTTGACTGCGATACATATACTCAGGGCTATGTAATTGGTCTGAACTCAGGTGCGATACATATCCCGGGGTATAAGTATGTAGCATTTGTTATTGAATATCTTGTTATAACACCACCATATCGAATTGTAATTTTTTCAACCTAATCGGAAAAAGAATAATTCAACCTATCACAGTTAGGGGCATATATCGGCTACAAATATAGAATATTGGAGGAAATAAGAACAAGTGTGAAAAATTTGTCCACTCAGAAAGACTTCTTAAAAGAAGAACACATTTCAATAAAAGGACGGAAACAAATTTTTAGTTAAAAAAGGATTCTTATTGCTTGACCATAATGAAGCATGGCAGAGATACATACCTTTATCCGAAATTCAGGTCATTTTCGAAATATGTGCAACGTGCTTTATTCTCGTCGGATAACGGAGTTAGTTCCCAGTCTTTTCTTCTTGATTTCAGTACAAACTTGTGTACAACAATAAATGATCAAGGAGAAATGGATCGCTCAGGATAAAAATTGTATAACCTACCCGTGTGCGGCACATATTTCTGGGAATATGTACTAGGGAGGTTAAAATATGATCGAGACAAATGCACGTTTATATACACAGTTTTTCTAGGTTATTTTCCCCACTTGTTACGCATTTTGTCTAACTTTACTGAAGCTTTTTGATGACGGTATCGAAGAATTCCTTGGGCAACTTGAAAAGCCAAAACAACTCGTACAGTTAAAACTATACGTGAGTGGCCGGCCTAAGGGCACATACTCAAGCAACGACCTGCTAAACATGCATGCGCACCATCTACAGTATCTGTCTCCATCATTTTCGAACCACCCTTGTATTAGGTAAACATTCGCATTGAAATATTCTTAAAAAAATTCAAAGCAATAACTTTAAAAGCTTTAAAAACTAACTGTAGCTTTCGTAAAACAGTCGATTTCTCTCAAAAGTGTTTTCCTCATTTAAGGAAAGACCGGGGATATGTACCGTAGTTAAAGTGATAATAATAATTAAAAATACTGATATTATTTCCTCGTGGTATGGACGAGTCAACCTCCTTAATTTTATACAGGCTTGATGACCCGACAGACCTTGATCTGTTAAACACCATTGAAAGAAGGCAGCTCCATAACTCTTTTTTCATCCAGTTCTGGCAGATATCTATATGAATGGGTCATCTGAGCTCATTGTCAGAGTGCTCAAGCATCCACTTACTATAGTTGTATGACACTTGTCATCAAGTCTCCTTCAACTCTTGTTATTATCAGAATTCTCCGACTATTCAAAATATTCTGAGCTTTTTTATTTCTTCTTTCGGTTGTCTTTCAGTTCAGTATTTGTTCGAGGAGCCTCTATTGTTCCTCCCACGTTACTAACATAATTTGTCGGCTTATGACTGAAGTCAGAAGTTCATTTCTGGTGCTAATAGGCGACGTTCCAAAATCAGTCAGCAGGACTATGCTTTTAAAGACTATTGTCTCTAATGTGACAAGGTTAACTGAGTTAACTCTCACAATTTCGTATTCGTAGCAGAAAGTTGTCATCTAGTTGCCCTAAAGCTGAAGGCTCCTCTCCTCTGAACCGTAGCGGATGGGTAGCCCCATCCTGCTTTAACGAGCGATAAACCCATACAGTGATCTTCTGAGAGTTTCCTTCTGTGAATTTCATTTTTGAATCTTCACTGGCATTCAACTTTCTATTTATATCGATGTTTCATTTTCAACATATATTTTCTAGATTCCTGAGTTTCCTACAATTCATTGAAATTCAAATTCGAATAACAAGAGTACAAATTACACTCGAACGAAAAATATATACTCATTGGTCTTGGCGCTCTGAGTTTTCTTGATTCCTATGAAATTAGTCTTTTATGTCAATTTATGTGGATTCCCCAAAAAATGCCTTGGTTACAAATTGGCGAATGCGTTTGAACATCTTTAAGTTTTCTGGAATTTTCTCATGTCCCGTGCAACATTTTCTTTTTTTTTCTTCTACAAGAACGTTTTCCAGGCAATAAAAAACATAACACAGGAGGAAACAGACAAACTGGTTCAGTCGTTCACACTTGAGACGATGACAACGCAGAACAGATTATAAAAACTCAAACGACAAAATTCAGGAGGTGAATGCTCGTATAAATTTCAGATAGGTTTTTCCTATGACAATATTTTCTCAGCCCAACCGTTTCCGAGATGTCGACGTTTAGAGGTTGTAACTAAAATTCAGTTTTCGTTTCATTTCTAAATACTTTGATAAGTATTTACGTTCGTGTATTTTGGCTGGAATTGGTAATTTCTAGCATTTATTATAAATTCTTCCACATTTTACGTCTTCACCTCGGTCTTCACTGTTTTACACTCAATTCATTAAAATAATAAATAAGGTATTGCTCATAGAAAAAAATTTCTTGAATTTTTTAATAATATAATGAAATTTGTGAGCAAAGTAAGGATTTTTATTTATAATTTTGTTATGAATGTTCATTTCGAAAAGTTTCGATATGAAATGAAGGAACGGTGCTAATTTCACTCCCATGAAATGTAACAGGAATATTGAAAAAATCCTATGTTCAGTTCTTCACGAGTGAACGAAAATAAACTGATTTCAAGTTTCTTGCTCTACTGGAATTTAAAAAAATAAAAACTGAGTTTTAGTCACTACCTTCTAGGGGTAATATCTTGGAAAGGCGTGGGATGAGGAAATTTCAAATTAGTTTCACCAAGATAAGGCATTGTATGTCTTTCTTAAACATCAATTAAGTGAACGCGAAAGGGTTTAGAGAAGTAATGGGGAAATTTTGTTATTAGAAAGACCCATCTTGATTTCATACGAGCGAGCACCTCCTGAATTATTTCGCATGAATTTAGGAACACACTGTATATAGACCACCGCCCAATTCTTTGTATACATTGTAAAATTCGAAAAAAATAAATTTATATCTTGGTTTGACTAATTCGAAGTTTATCTCTGACAGCAGATAAGTTTTCAATTCTTTTCATTTCTCGGATTTCATCAATTGTCTCTAAATCGAATCTTCGGAGTTTTTCTGAAACATAAAAAAACCATTGTCCAGATCTTCCGCATTCTTTAATATCCGTATCCAACTGGAACGATATTTTCATTCTTTAGAACTATTCATCACAGGCTTGAGCTGAGCAAAGTGAAACATTCCACATGTAAATATTATCGATGCAGTTCAGTACCTGAGATTAATGGCCACTAACCATTAAATCACGGTTGATAAAGGTGTGCTAAATATACCACGTACTTTCTGACTTTCGAGACTCAGGTCTAGAATAAATAATTCGTTGAATAACCAAATATGACAGCTTCGAAAGTGCAACGGAACCAATGGTTATAGGTTTGAATTGAATATCCTGATGTATATTCCTCTTACGAAAGCTAGTTATATGAGAAGTATGTAAATATGAATAATAACTCAACCTTCATATTCTCATTACCAGCCAATAATAACAAAATATCAGAAATTCAAGATATCCTGCTAGAATTCCTATCAAGTAGACCTTGGACCTATCTAATTAATATCTGTTTACCTTTTGTATTTTGAAATATCATACATGCCTTGTAGTAGTTTTTTCGATTCTCTTCGAATATTCTCCGGGAATTTCTACAAAATCAATTCAGGACAAGCTTCGATATATTTCAATTTCTTGCGATCTCGTTTTGCACCAAATGCAAGATAAAAATTAAGGATTACTTCGGATGGTTGGGAACTTGACAAAATTCAGCTCTAACTGAACTGTGCTACATGCAATCCAATAGTTCAATTGAATTCAGTAGTTGAATATACATTCATTGCCTATAAAATCAATAAAACTTTCGACCTTCAAAGGTGTTTTCTTGGTTGAAAAATGAATTATACATATTCATTGTGTAGATGATGTTTGCAATAGGATAAATAACTGAATATTTATTAATGTTATAGGACAAAACATACGAAAAGGGCAATCTGAGTTTTTAATTAACTTCTTGGCTCGAAAATTATGTTTTTGAAGTTATTCATTTTCAGGGAGAGACAAAATACAGTGTTTTCAAAAGTGTTCTTTTTTTAGTTCTGCTGCCTTATCAGACGCTTCAACTAACCTGGACGATGAAAAAATTGGTACCTTAGATAACAATTAATTTCAGAAAATGATACATTTACTGCAAGAAATAAAAATTTTCGGGAACCTAGGGTTTCGTGCACTGAAAAGAACGGAATTTGCCACAAATTTTGCTACCCTTACTATTTATCACTGACACCAAAGTGTTAACACTTTGTACACTTTGATTATTTTTTGACACACGAATACTCTAGTAGGATCATTTTCAAGCAGTTATATGCAGATGTTAATTGTTTTTGTTACATATGGCAACATGTGCTGAATTTTCTCTGCTGTTTTGAATTGATTTGATATTTTCTTCCATGAAATTTTTTTTATTTCTAACTATAATGATGACATTTCCGGAAATATCTGTTATGTACTGTATGAAGTTTTTACACCATCATTTAAATACGTTATACCACCCAATAAAGTATTAAAATAGAATAGTCATTGAAAAAAAGGTTATTATAAATTTTATAGCCCCGTCACCGATCTTAAAAATATTTTGTACTGTGAATCTATAGGACTTCCTCATACTACAGTCTCAATCACAGCTCTGGGGAGGCAGTAATTTTCGAGAAAAAAAAATAAATGAAACTCATAAGTATACTCCATTTACCTCGGATTCGACTCGGATATAGTCTTATATATAGTCTATATAGTTTAGTTAAACAAGGATAGGTTAGGTTCGTTTTCCCTACCAAAAGTTGAAAATTTTTTTTTTATTTTTATTTATTTTATTCATAATTACCGAAAAAAACTATATTACTACATTTGGTGAAGAACGGTTCACAGAACTCGTGCTTGATGTGGCTCGTCTGACTAGCGGCCGTGTTCGTTATATATTTAGCAAAGATTATAGAGAAGAAAGATTCAAAACGAAGCGACACACTCACAGTGCCATCTAGTTATTCCGAGTTCATTAATATGCGACATGATGATCAATAACACGTAGTGTAGCTCAGCGGTTAATTCCGGGCTATTGTAAAAATTTTCTCGTCAATATTTCGGTTTTGTCGCACAAGATATTTTTTTCTAGGCACTTCAAAGTCGAAATTCAATTTAAGTAAGCATGATTTCAGCGCCATCTAAATTTTCAGAGTTCTTATCAACGGAAAATTGTAGTCGGTTCTCAACATTACTGATATATGGCCAATTTCTATCTTCATACTCAATAATCTTTGATCTTTATTCTAAGGATGTATTATTGTCTACATCTCAGTTGTTTCTCTAGCTTTGACTTGCGAGGATTCGCTTCATTTGTAGTCTTAATTCCGTTTCCTAAATAAAACTCAGAGACTCAGAGAGCAACCAAGAAAACGCAGATTGGTGAATGATCTTAGTTTTCAAAAGCAGGAAAACATATAGTTGAAGTAATTTAACACTGCTCTGTAATAAGTTCACCGGAGAAAACTGTTTCATTCAAAAATGTTCGAGTAGTTTGTTTATTCGATTAAAATCCCAATAAGATTACTTTCTCGAAGATTTGAGGTCATATTATAAAAGTTTCCTAGAATCTCCGCCATTGATTAGATTTATTAGTCAAGTTTTCATCACCAGACGACTTGGTTTCTCCGCAAATATACTAATAGATGATAAGTAAATTACAATGTCTATTATATTATGAGAAAACGTTTCTGTGGGGGTTAACACATGTGAGCGTTCTTTCTTGAAAAATAAAAAAAATTAATCTTCATGTACGAAATTTAACTTCAATCCACCAAATTTTGACAAAGCTGTCACAAATTCATTAGACTTCAGAGATCATGTTGGAGAGCAGCTTGCGCCTGAGAAGTGCACTTTAGGACCTATATTAATATTCAGTTTTCTTCATAATTTGATCTCTGGAACTACTCGTCTACGCCCAATGAAAGATGAATGGGGACACCTGTAGAACGAGTTCATTTCGATGGATTCAACTGATCAATGTTTTTTCTCTTTTCAGCTTGGGATATCGCTCACAGATCGATAAAAACATGCTTCGATGCAATAGATAACCTCGAAACACCTCCACATCCGATAGACGCTGTGTGGACGAGAATACAAGAATACTTCGACATTGTTACCCAACCAGACATACTCGACATATTTTACGGTCCCTTCTGCAAAGCAAAGATAGCAGGGTTCTGCAAAGAAGTGGCTAAATTGGCCAGCTCAGGAGATCCCCTTGCACTTCATATATTCAGAGAAGCAGGAAGATATATTGCGAAGTCTGTAGCGGCCGTGTATCCAAAGGCATCACCACAATTGACTGATAGACCTGAGGGCCTCCAGGTAGCTTGCGTCGGCTCTGTTTGGTTGAGTTGGAACTTCCTCAGAGAAGGTTTTGTCGAACATATTGAGAACAATACTGATATCCCGAAGTTGTCGCTCATCAGGGTGATATCTCCTGGAGGTCTAGGTGCTGCATACATGGCTTGTGATAAACTGAATATAAATGTTCCTAGAAACTATGAGAAAAATTACGAAACACTTTTCCGGTACCGAAGAAATTGCAGTTCTTGTGAATGTTCACGCAGCTGAAGATGAAATGGATAGAATCCTCTGTAATTATATTGTCCACGTTCCTGGATCAGATATTCCGATCCTTTGAAGAATTATATTTCTTACTCCTTCCTATTTTGTACATTCGTGCCATCATCACGCAGAAACTCTGGTCCTTATCCTCATCCTCATAACGGTTATGTTTTGTTATGTCGGAAATAAAAGTATTGTTTTTTTGGAAAGTTTCGTTTATTTCGATCGTATCACTCACCTCCCTTTGAGTAAGGGAGCTTGTAAAAGACTGATTTAAGGCAGAAGTCTAGCAATGAGAGTTGGTTAATGAAAAATCCCCCTGCAGGGACACTCGTGCAGATGCTCGAGCAAAGGAATTCGTCATGTTTTCACCGCCCTATAGCAAAAAACTCCTGAAGCTGCCACGAGCTGAGCTTTAGATCAAGATGGGATATGACATACTAAGTTAAAAAAACTCAATTTAGCCTCCCGAAAAACTTTCGACTGAGTTTGACACCCTCTGTTTCCGAAAGCTTGCGTCGCCACTGAACCAGACGGATTGGTGTAGAAATTATTGTTACGAAATGAGTTGAAAGTCTGAATGAGTGGATCTAGCTGGTGTGAAGTTCTCACAAGTTCACATCGAAGTCTCCTGCTGTCCTTTCCTTGAAACGCGCATCCACCAAAACAGTTCGTTATATATAATATTCATCATCATATTTGTTTTGTAGGGGAGAAAGGAGATATATACATTGATGGTAATGTTCAGGACAATTACTTCTAAAAATAAACTATTTCCCCTTTAGAACCTTCCTCACCTCGAACACAAAAATTGCCCTTCTTTCATATAAAAACAATGAAGTTAAGGAAGAAACCCATTATTCTCTTCGTCATTTTTTCATTATTAGTTGGTAGCCTTTGGTAATGAATGAATTTTTTCAGAAGCAAGCTCTTCCTTCGCCTTTCTCTTGGAGGATAAGAGCTTTTGAGTGTAGATAAGTTTGTCACATCTGTTATGTTGTATATGTTTTCAATTTTTGACGTTTTTATGGATATGACTTCATCTTTCTTCATTAATTCAATTGTAAATGGTTATCGAAGATTTTATTCATACTTACTTTATGTGTGTTCGATGATTTTTATTTTTAATATCTTGAGCCTACAACAATCAACTTAGTATGACATTGGGGGAGTCTACCGGACTTTTTATCCGTGGTCTATTGAGAATTATTTCACCTAACGTTTCGCTTACATCTGCTGTGAGTATCATCAGAGAATTCTTGGACTGAGATTGTAACTCGAACGCTGAATTTCTCAGGAAAGACGGAAAAAACCGTTTTCAGCTGCTTGACTGAAACTTCAAGGACACTGATTTTATCCAGGAAACTTGTTGCAGCCTCTGGGACACCAAATCCTGTTTTCCATCAGCATAAGCTAGTTGAGCTTAGCTAAGCTCACTCCTGCCCTGGGATGTTCGATATGAAGAGAAAGAGAAAAACATTATATCATCTCAAAGTAACACTAAAAATCGTTTTCTAGACTGCATCATAATGTATTCTTTTATCGCCCCAAACTCTACAACCTCCCTCCACTAGTAGTTGAGGGAGAATGTCAATGTCAAAAATGAAAAACATTGTAATAAATCAAAGTTTAAAGCCCATCACTCAATTAGTTTCACGGCAGCAAAATATTTTTTGTTGAATAGTACTTACTCTGGTGTTTCTTTTCCTTTAATATGATTATTGATACATTGAATTTGAGTTATTATGATATTAGTTTCTGGGTGTTTCAAGTTTTCAATTTTGCTGTTTTTGTTGGAATGCTCCATTATACCAGAAATCTTATGACTAATAGCACACGAGCAATATCTCGGGCCGTTAGAATTATCATTCATTAGGTCATTGAGAGTGTATTTGTTCTGAATGTGAGGATGAATAAATAAATAAAATAAAAAAAAAATCCTATCTTTATTTTATCTTTGAGGTTCAATCACATAAGGAAGGTGTTTTTTTTCCTATTTCATCAATGCCATCATATGAAGCAACATATCAATCTGTTCACTCACTTCACAATCATAGCGTTTTAACGTTTTCCAACTTGGACTCATACTCGTACCTTCTTTTTGTATCACTTTCAGTCGCGTTCCACATTGGTCGCACTCTGAAGGGCCCTCTAAAATATTAAACCACGTGTGAGTTAAGTGTGTGGACTTCTCAGTCGACTAGCTTTTATCTGGTTTCCACGAACTGTTGGCTTAACTGATATTCTCATTGGGGACAACTTAACGTTTTTCAAGTGAGACGGGGAATTTTCCATTCTTCTTGCCAATGCTCTTTTATTTTCCTCTTGATCTGGAGGCTGGCTTTTTATCCTATGAAGGCTTTTCTGATGGTTTGGTCCATAAGTGCCTCTTTCGGCTGCTTCATCTCTTGATTGTTTTCCCATTATCTCGATATGGTAGGGTAGGTATTATGGTAACCGTTGGGTAAAATAAATTTTGAGTTTGTTGGGCTTAAGGGTGTCTGGGATATTATTATTATCATAGCTTCATTGGAAAAACAAGAGAAATTGTTACAAAAACATCATACAAACTGCGTTGCGCATTTTAGCTTCAAGCTACTCTACTGAACCACAACATCCGAAAAAAAAATAAGTAAGATAAGGATTCACATCAATATCAGACAACAAGAATCCCCAGTTAATTGCTTCAAAATTAAATAGTTCTTTTCTAGAACTTGGTACCAAGTTTCAATCTCGAAAATAAAAAAAAAATAAATAACTGTATTTCATTTGGATGATGCAGGATATAAATTACCTATATTATAGTATAGGTAGGCCGAAAAAATCTGACAACTATATCTACTGAAAAACGTCATGCTAGGCTCAAAACATTCACAATTTGAAATAGGTGAATAAAGAAACCATCATTCATCAATTGGAAAAAAATCCCACTTTCAATTAGCCGATATAAGTAATTTCTGAATAATATGGCAAATAAAGCTGATCTCTCGCTTATTGTACGTATTATAGATTTTGCACTCGAAATGTGATTGGTCTTTCAAAAGTGCTCGTCTGACGAATGGCATAGCGCCTATTCCCGTAAAGTGCCAAATGCGGGTACGGAATGTCTAAATGCGACCCGCCTGATCCAGCACAAATACTCCACGGGCGCGATAAGTCACGATGAGATCTCTTCGGGCACGACGGTACAAACATGATGAAAGACCAATCAAATTGAGCCTCTCCTCTTACGTTTGATGTATAATACCGAAAGGAATTCTGTTAGCCCTCTGCTGGACCGCTTGCAAGCTTTCACGGTCTCGAACGAGCAGAGGCGCCCAGATAGGACAAGCATACTCCAGAATAAGCCAAAAATGATTGCCTGATCAGATAGATGAGTTTATTGTCTCTACTCGCACACCATTAATTTGTCGAGACCAACTGAGGTAGCCGGTATGTTCCAAAACCGGCAATCACATGATGGATTGGAATGGAACAAAAATCCTAAAGCCGAAACCTGATGGTTATAAAAGAAAAATCAAAGAGTCAGCTTGTATTTTGTTGGATGAGGCTAATAATCTTGCCAATTGTTCAGTAGGAATAGATCGAATTTGGATGGATAAAATAACGATATCAACATCTAGTAATCAATATTGATCTATGTTCATCATATATTGACAAATGTCAATCCAGAAATCAAAAAATTATCACGATTCTACAAAGTTGCATGAAAATCAGTTATTGTCTGACGAAGGATTCTGCTTTAGACTCCGAAACTTTACGCTTAAGATTTCAAAGTATTTTCATTTTCTTTCTGTTCATTGTTAGGCACCAATTTTTTCACGTAAATTTTTGGCCCCTGACAAATCAGTGCTCAAAATTTTCACGCAGGGGCCTTTCTTATATTATTAAAAAAAATTCTAATTCTTTCTTGTTTCAGAGACTGGGAGAGAAAACTCATATTAAGTTTTCAGGAAAAAAACAACAAATACAGACTTGTACGCTGATGATCTCAGAATTAGTGAAACAGTTGAGAATATGCACGATTTACTGTTGTTTCAGGAAGATCTGAATCGTCTGTCCTTTTTCTGTGAGAGGCGATATCTCAAATTAAATATAAATAAGTGCAAGCATATAACTTTCACAAAGAACTTGGTTCCTTTCTGTTTTCCTCTATCTATTGGTGGGCGTATTATTCCAAGGGCAAGTCAAGTAAAAGATCTGGGTATAATTCTTGATGAAAAGCTATGTTTCGTGGCTCATATCTATACAATTGTCATGAAGGCTTCTGGAATGCTCGGTTTCGTGTTGAGCACATCTAGGGAAGATTCTATATTGTATCTTGATATGAAGCTGTTTGGTGTACGTGACACCAATTTGGACACAATGCTATTATAAATACATTATTAAAATAGATAGAGTACAAAAAACGTTTCCCAGAGCGTTACTTTGTAGATACGAGCGGAGGTCGATCGAGGATGAGTTTCACTAAGCTTCTGCCTTACATCGTCACAGTATCTTGTTGTTGGAGCATAGGAGGGTTGTTTTCGATGGCGTTTTTCCATATAAGATAATAAATAATCATTTAAGCTCAAATATAATCGAATTTTTTAAATTTCACATCCCTTATTAACAGGGACGGGAGAAGCATCTCTTTTTTGTTCCGAGGGCAAGAACCATGTTTCATTATCACTAATTTTTTTTTAGGATTGATGCGATATTACAACTGGTACTTCCATCTTTCCTTTTCACCAGTGTGTCTTGTCATAAATCACCGGATTTGTGGTTATTCCTCATAATAAAATTTGGGTTGTTTTTTAGAGGTTGCTTCTTTGACCGTTCTCCCCGACCGAATTTGCAGGAAGTTTGTTCTACAATGAGCGTTTCAACCCTAACGTCTAACGTTACGACATTATCCCCTTTTTTATCGGTCCAGCTGCGCGAGGCCCGGAATGCCTCGCCTCATTGGAAGTGGTACAGTGTACCGCTTAAATACAAAAGTAAGACTCCTCTTACAAACTCAATTTTGAAATGTGCACTACCCAAAACTACACCTTTTACAGTTGTAATTCAGAAAATCAAAGTTGAATCTCAGAAAAGGGAACATGTATTTCAGAATAGGAATATGTAATTCAGAAAACAGAAATTGAATTTCAGAATAGTTAATTAAATTTCAGAAAAGCGAAATTGAAATTCAGATTAGGAAGTTGGAATTCAGAAAAACAAAGTTGTAATTCAGAATAGTGAATTGAAATTCAGAAATGGCAAATTCAATTCCAGAAAAAGAAAATTGTAATTCAGAAGTTATCAATTGAATTTCAGAAAATGTAATTTGTATTTCAAAATAGTATTAGATATATGTATTATATAACATAGCTATAATAAATAAGTACATATTCCTGTTCATTATTTCGGGAGTACATGCAAACAATTCTGAATGGCAATTTTTTTTTTCTGAATTACAATTTCCCATTTCCAAATTTCAAATCACCAATTCTGAATTACAATTTATATTTTCTGAAATTCAAATTACCCTTTCTGAATTACATATCACTATTCTGAAAATCAAATTACGCTTTCTGAATTACATATCACTATTCTGAAATTCAAATTACCATATCTGAATATCAATTTACTATTCTGAATTACAATTTCCATCTTCTGAAATTCAATTTGCTATTCTGAATTACATTTTACGTTTTCTGAATTACAATTGGAAAAGGTGTAGTTCGAATCCCACTCCTGTCACCATTGCAGCATTCTCAGGGTAATCCAATTGTCACTGTGTCAGAAGTCAAATTTATTTTCACAAATATGACACTGAGGGTCGGTTTCACAAAACTTTGATTGCACCGTTAAATTAATTGGAGCCACCGTGATTTGTTGAAATTTCAAAACGAGTTATTCCATTGGTTCGAATTCACGTAATGTTTTTTAATCGTACGATTAAGGCTTTGTGAAACCAGCTCTAATTCATGTACACAATCTTCTTTCAATTTGTTTACACAATTTCTTATTTATTTTCACCAATATTCACATCGATGATTCCAACTGTACGCGATTCTTTTCGGATACTGATTGATTTATCCTCGCTAGGGGCCCCTCCTAATCCCGTACGAAAAAGTTGTGTTAGTCCGAGTCGAAGGCTCGGGATCTTTCCAGTAAAAAAAATTCTGATACCTAATGAGGAAACCCAAAGAGCTACTAGTAGAACTGGCTTCAGTAGAACTGGCTTCGCCACTGTATTCGCCACTTCTTCTGGTATAATAAATAGAGTCGTACTGAGAACTCCACGTTGGATTATACCAACCAAGTTTCGTATGAAGAGCAAGATGTTTATAAAATTCTATGTATAAAGAATCTCATTCTATCTACAGGTCATGTTAAATGCCTCCTCTATGTAGAAGAATACAGCTGAAACTTTTTCTGCTCATACAAATATTTCATGAATGTAGATTCCTGAAGCTATGATATTATGAGTGGCAGACTTTTGCTTTCTGAAACATTTTTGTTGTGAGCAGAGAAGGTTTTACTCTTCTAGAAGCTATGAAAGGCACTCGTTTTGTATGTATTCTAGTTATTTAGACATTGCGCAAGTAATCTTGATAGGTGGTATAAGAAATCCTCAAATTTTGAAAAAATGTTAAGAATGTGTTCTTTGCCGTTTTTTCCATTGCATTGTTGTTGAAGGAAATCAGTTTCAGCATTGATTGGGATATTAAAATTTATGATGAAAAATATAATGTAATTCAAAACTATGACTCATAGTTACATATCAGCACCCCAGAGGTAAAGTGTGTTATATCACAATATCCAAATTAGATAATTATTAATTATTTGGCAACTTGATATATCTAGGGAGTTGAAAATGTGTTCCACTGGCTAGAATCTACTTATGTAAATCCAATACTGTGAATAGTTCCTGTCTGAAAAAAAGTGACTCAACACACTTCAACTCTGAGGTGCTGATATGGTTACACATAGAGACAATAAGCATGATTGTATCCAGTGGCGTAACTGGGCGTGGGCGACGTGGGCGACCGCACAGGGCATCGCGGCCCAATGATCCTCTTTTCCTCAAAGATAAATCATTTAATTTACAGAAGAATTTATATGAAGACTATTTTTCTTTGTTGACGACGATTTCTATTCCGTACCTCTCAGCTTACTTATCAACTTTCTATAGCGCAATATATTTGCAGAAATTCACATGAACCTAAATCGTGAAAGGAATACTTACATATATCATCAGTTTACTCTGGTCGCCACCTGAGGGTGACAGGAGCGTTTCTCCACCGCCCTAAATATTTGACTATGAAAGCAGCGATGAACCTGTAGAGGGCATCCTAAATTGCTTGATTTTAATTGTTTTTGGTTTTTTCCTCTCTAGATAGGGAAACATTTTAAAAAGAGTCCTGGGCTCCATTTTCGCGAAAACACCATAAATGGAAACCGTTTCGCGATATCTTCATGTGTTTCAGGATATAATTAAATTTTGATTGATTTCGAAAGTGTGCCATAACATTTTTATTTATGAAAATATGTGTGACAATGATTGAAATTTTTACAGGCTTTTTTCATGGGAAATAATACTCCTCAATTCATTTTTTTTGTCTCTTTCACTGAGGGTGGAAAAATGAAATTTTTTCTTTTAAAAACGAACCCATTTCTCATCTTATATCATGAAAAAATTAGAGATGAAAAATTCAAAAAGAGAGCTTTAGTCCCAATGAAAAAGTGCTTGTGAAAATTTCTAATCGTTTTCAGATAATTTTGGAAAATTAAAAAGTTATGGCACATCTTCGAAATCGATGAAATATCAAAATTTGGTTATATCTGCCAAACAACTAAAGATATATTGAAGTGGTTTCTACAACTGGTGTTTTCACAAAAATCGAGCCCAAGTCTCCTTTCAACTTCTTTACCTATCTAGTACCAGAAACAGCAAAACTCAAGCAATTTGGAATACCCTGTACAACTGTACAGTCTTCATTGAAGATGTGAGATATTTTCCTCCAATATATAGCAAAAAACTGCATTCAAGAAGTTTATCCATTCGGATTTTATTGATTATACCTGCTGAAAAAAGTTTCTCCAAATTTAAGCTGTTAGAAAATAATCCGTGAAATACAATCTGTCTGAAAAGACTTTCTGCTTTGGTAACCCTCTATATCGCAACAGATTTAACATCCCAGCTCGACTATAATGGCATAATTAACCAGTTAAGTGAGCGTAGAAACAGACAATTTTTATTTGACTTTTACTTTATAATTCATCACAGAATATTTCATTAAATGTTAGACACTTTCGTTTGTTTCTTCTGAAAACCTTTTTTCATCAAGAGGCCTCGCAAATTTTATCTCGCCCACATATAATTGAGTTCTTGTTACGCCACTGATTGTATCCAACCATTATTCTAACCATTGCATGGTTAGTTAATAGTAATAATAATAATTATAATAACACCATTTATTTCCATAATCTGAATACAATTCGAAAAGGAAATGAGTCGAACTAAACATACATATGAAATAAACAAGAAAAATATAGAAGAAAATGAAAGATGAGAACGATCAGACTTGAAAATCATAGTAGAAATAATCGGTTTTTGAGTATGGTTCAAGCTTTGTCAAAAAAGTTCTTACAGTTTCATTGAACTTTTTTCCTTCCGATATGGACTGAATATTTTTCGGTAGATGGTTACAGAACTTTAGACACATATACTCTACATTCCTTTGCGACAGCGTTAGAGAATTCTTCGGAAGATGAAAGAAATTCATTCTCCTAGTGTGATTCGAGTTTTCGTATTGCTTAAAGTAGTGACCATTTTTTCGCAGAAAAACAAGACATCTGAAAATGTAAAGTTCCACCGTTGTTAATATCCCCTCGACTTTAAACCTCCCACGACATGAAGCTCTAGAAGGCAGCCGAAACATAACTTTCAAACGCGTTTTTGAATTATAAATTTCTTATTGATATCCGAGATGTATCCCCAAATAATAATGCCATACGATAGTATCGAGTGAAAATTTGAAAAATACACGGTCTTGAGTAGGTCCAGGTCAGCTTGCTGAGATAAAACGCCAAGTGTGTAGAGAACAGAAAATTCAACCTTCGCTGTAATAGTTCGATGTGTTCAAACCAACATAAATGTTGATCCAAAATCACACCCAAAAATTTTGTACTGTCTCCTATATTCACGGTAATATGAAGAAGAGTGACAGTTTCAGGCCTCGACCACCTTGCATGCATTGTAGAAAAAAACACACATTCAGTTTTGTCCACGTTAATGGTGAGATTATTTTGTGAACACCAGTCTGCTATACAGGGTCTTTCACGAGGAACCTCACCCATATTTATACGGGAAACTACTGAACGTATTTTCATGAAATTCAGCACTTATAAGTATTTCACGATGCTGATGAAATCTAAAATATTTTCAAGGCATGAGCACCTCCGGTTTTTCCGGAAATGACGTCAACTTCCTTTTTTCAAATTAGAACACCATTTTTTTATTGCAGAAATAGATTCCTTAGAAAATTTCAAGTTATTTTGATGTAACATTTTTCAGTTTTGGTTGGAAAATTCTCTCTGAGCGGGAAAATTCGAAAAAAAAATCGAAAATAGAGCTCCGCTGAAACAAGAATAACTTCGAGGTTTTTGGATGGAAAATTTTCATTTTTGGGATTTTTCAAGATGTAAGATTGATGTATCCACTTTAAAAATCGAAATCGCGATTCATGATACAGGGGGTGAAAAAATCGCTTTCAAAGTTAGGGATGACAAAATCGTGAAAAATCAATTTTTTCAAATTAGAACCCCATTTTTTTATGGCAGATATTGAATCTACGTTAAAAAATAATGTGAGTGTATGCATCACACCCTTGCCCTAAAATGGATATTTTCTGAGTTATTCACAAAAAACTGTTTTTCGTCTTGAATTTTCAGCTATTTCTTTTCCCTTCACGCCAAAAAGATGAAATTTTCAGGAACTGTTACTTAAACCATGTTTTAGATTTTACTACCCTAATATGCAAGAGAAAAAAGTTACAGGTTGTTCCTAAATAGATGGCGAATTTTGATTCGAATTTGTATCCGAAACCTCTTTATTTCAACTAATCGGCCATCGGTTTTCTCTCCAGTGATAAATAAATAATTCCTTATGAACCATATGCAAAAACTTACCATGTTTTACATTCCTTTTTTTTAATGATAGATATCATTAAATACATCTGCCAAATTCCTCTTTATTCAGTAGCATTTTGTGTTTACTATTAATTTGGTGATAATTCGTATTAAGTTATAAAATCGATCACTATGCCTAATTTTACCAATGAAGATTATTTAAATCTCATTCTACTTCATGGAGAATGTAATAAAGTTGTAGATAGAACGATTCGACTGTTCATTGAGAGGTTTCCTGACCGACCCAGACCAACGAGAGATACCATTAACAGAACCATGACAAACTTGAGAAATGTCGGATCTTTCGTTAAGAAAACTATACACAGAGAAAAAAGTGTAGTAGAAGATGAGAACAACGAAATTACAGTTCTTGCATATTTTCGTGTGAATCCTCAAAATTCTCTCAAAGATGCCGAGATTGATCTGGGATTATCTCAATCGAGTGTTTGGAGAATATTAAAAAAACATAAAATGCACCCATATAAATTCAATAGGGTACAGCATTTGAAGGAAACTGATTTCGTCAGGAGAACAGAGTTTTGCGAAGCTATGATGATTCGATTTCAAGAGAATGAAAACTTTTTGGACTGTATAATTTGGACAGATGAATCTAAATTCACAAAGAATGGTTCTTTCAATAGGCATAACAGTCATTATTGGGATGAAGAGAACAACCACCACTTCAGACAATGGAACTTTCAAGAGACCTGGAGTTTCAATGTTTTTTGCGCCATCAAAAATAATGCAATTCTCGATGTTCACATTTATGATGGGACTTTAACTGGTAAGATAGAACACTACACATGTTTGCATTATTTAAAGAATGTTCTCCCTTAGGAGATAGATATTCTGACATATTGACTCAAATAATTGAGCCGCTAGTACAGAACCATAATGACTTATGGTATCAACAAGATGCCTCCACACAATTCACTCAATGTGTCAAATATCCTCTACAGGCTATTTGAAGATCGATGGTTGGCGAACAATGGTCCACATCTTTGGCCACCACGTTCTCCCGATTTAACTCCTTTAGATTATTATGTTTGGGGTAGGATAAAAAATATTGTCTACTCAACTCCCCTGACTGATAAAGAGGACTGCATAGAATTAGTCAGAAATGCGTTCAGGTTTGTTTAGATTTTTAGATTCATAGTTTTGAAACTCAATTTGGTTTTTAAACACTTTTGCAGATCTCTTCCTCCCGATGAAATAAGAAGAGCAACGCACGAAGCATTCCTGAGACGTATAAATAAATGTCTAGAAATTAACGGTCAAAACTTTGAGCATCTTCTCTAGTTATAACTGCGAGAGTTTGCCATGGTTCTCCTAATAGTAACTTGAAGTCGGTTTCAAGAAGGGGTGAAAAATCTACAGCATGGTTCAAATAACAGTTCCTGAAAATTTCATCTTTTTGGAGTGAAGGGAAAAGAAATAGCTGAAAATTCAAGACGAAAAACAGTTTTTTGTGAATAACTCAGAAAATATCCATTTTAGGGCAAGGGTGTGATGCATACACTCACATTATTTTTTAACGTAGATTCAATATCTGCCATAAAAAAATGGGGTTCTAATTTGAAAAAATTGATTTTTCACGATTTTGTCATCCCTAACTTTGAAAGCGATTTTTTCACCCCCTGTATCATGAATCGCGATTTCGATTTTTAAAGTGGATACATCAATCTTACATCTCGAAAAATCCCAAAAATGAAAATTTTCCATCCAAAAACCTCGAAGTTATTCTTGTTTCAGCGGAACTCTATTTTCAATTTTTTTTTCGAATTTTCCCGCTCAGAGAGAATTTTCCAACCAAAACTGAAAAATGTTATATCAAAATTACTTGAAATTTTCTAAGGAATCTATTTCTGCAATAAAAAAATGGTGTTCTAATTTGAAAAACGGAAGTTGACGTCATTTCCGGAAAAACCGGAGGTGCTCATGCCTTGAAAATATTTTAGATTTCATCAGCATCGTGAAATACTTATAAGTGCTGAATTTCATGAAAATACGTTCAGTAGTTTCCCGTATAAATATGGGTGAGGTTCCTCGTGAAAGACCCTGTAGATGACAGGGTGTTTTGTGTCATTGTAGTTCCTGGTGGTATATCAGATGCAGACACCAACGTATTTGCATCATCAGCGTACATAAATACATCTACCTTCTCTGAAACGTAGTTTGGGCTCATTAATGTAGATATGAAATAGTATTGGTGATACAATACCTCCCTGTGGAACACCATCCTTCATGTGCATATTAGTTGATACTTTCAGTGAAGGAGTCATGTGACATATTTCCCGATAAAAAAAGTCGATGACATTTTCACGGCCTTAGCAATGACCTTATTTCTTTCGTATGAAAGTCAAAATTTGGGTAATCAGAAATATAAATCTGTTTCAGCATTTTCATGAAATATTGGTTTCGTAAAAAAATTGATTAATTTCATACTTTTCGACCATACAGTAAATCATTTCCTGTAGGCAAATCATCTACTTCGTTTTTGAGCCATGTAGTATCTCTGTCATACATCGTCTATAATGTGTGTAGGTAATCAAGCATCAATCATCTCATAATATATTTCCTGAAGATGTGGCTTTGTAAAGAAGAATATAATTGAAAGTACCGAGTAAGTGGTTTATTATTAAATTGCCTAGCCATTTATTCATCAGTTACAGTCAATTATTCGACTCGTCGAATTCCACATAAGAAAAAAATGGATATTTTTCGTCCGGTGAAGATATATTTCTGATTTCTCTCATTTCTTCTTATTCTTTTTGATCTAATGATACTAGGAGAAAAGGTGGATTTAATGTATGTAGATTTGCTGCTTATAAACATACTACTTCCCATAGCATTTGAATTAATTCTCGCATGTCAAACCAGAAATCGTAATATCCATGAATTATTTGTTATGTGTCTATGGAAACTATAATTTGAAAATTGTAGGATAAAGATATGCAAGTGAGTGTTGATAAACTGAACAGATATCACAAAAAGATGTCGATACTCTAGCGGAGCAATCGATGAAATTTCAATTTTCAGTAGTCAGGAAATACACGAAGAAACTTTCACGATTCTTATTAAAAATTATCACTGTTGGAAATAGGGAATGAAATATTATTATAGTTTTGTTTCAAGACATTGCATGAAACAATTCAATAAACTCCAATGAATTTCAGGATATTTATTTTTGTTTTTCAGGAACACATAACACATCAAAAATCATGTGAAGGGCGTCATTTTGCTCATATTTATGTAGACGTTATAACTTTCTCTCCTCTGTGGCCACCTATCCTAAATTTTCAAATGGTACACCCTTTACATTATTCACTGTATTCTCCTCTACAAAAGTATTACAAAAATGTATAATACATAAGTGAAAAAACAGTCATGGCATTCTGCCAGTGTCTATAACGCTGATGTACGTCCGCGAATTAGTAAAAAATGTCGAGTTTTTGAATGAGCCTTCTGTACGTTTCCTGAGGACTCTCTATTTTCCCAACTTCCAGTCAGTCATGAGTTACTGCATACATTTTCGGAAAAAACAGTCGGAAGCACTATCTGCTTTCAAATTGCAAAATTGGAATTGCAATTAGGACTATTTTCAAGATGTAATATAGAGAGTTTTGTAGCTGAGTCTTCAGAAAAAATAATATTTCCACCCTCCATATACAATTCATATTTCTAAATCCACAATACTTTGAGAGTTTTGAGAAGATGAACACCTACAATACAAAGAATAATTTTCTCATATATCCTAGGCATACTCTATCATCAAGGGGTTGCACATATATGTGTTTAAAACAATTCGATTCACTTCCCGAACGAATAAAATTTTAGTCCTAATCTTAAGTCATTCAAGAAAGAGATTGAACGTTTGTTACTTCATTGTGGTCACAAAGCCATACATTGTAGATGAATTTTTTGTCAATGTCAAAGTAGATAGGTAAAAGAAAAACTTTTTAATTTTTTTCTTTGACGTTTTATTACTTTCAAGGGAATATTTTCTTAAATATTGGTCAGTGATTTCTGCATTGCAAAATATTCTTTGGCACAACTGTTTTCTCTATCATAAATTTGACAGGTAATAAATAAATCCCTGACAGGATACCAACCATGAATATAACCGTGAAAACACGATTCAATTCTACAAAATTTAGCAGAACAGAATGAACAGATGTGCCACAGAATTAGAGAAAATGAATTGTTTGTCTCTGATTCTGCTATTTTGCATCGCTCTGCTGTTTGTTACTATCTCTGAATTGTTATTATCCGGAACTCCCAACTGATTTACTTTTTACTTATGTATTATACATTTCTGTCAATTCTGTAAGTTGAGAGGGGTGGCCATAGGGGATAGAAGGTTATAGATATAACGCCTATATAACACCAAAAAGACTTCACCCTTCATACGCTCTTCGTAGGTGATCTCAATTTTTCATAAAAGTGACGGCTTCAAAATGGGCGTGGTTATTGCTCATTGAAATAAATAGATAGTTTCTCAAGATTATGAAAAAGAGCGATTAACATTTTGTGAAAAACAATTCTCAATTAAATATCAGATACTACAGGAAAAGCATTCAACTGCGACAGTACAAATTCGATTCGTTTATATGTAAATTGCATGGGAAAATTTCAAAGCATTTTGCGTTCAATGAAATCTTCATAGCAATTCATGAAATCTGCGTGATACAATCTCTAGGTTTGGAACTAGATTTTCGACATGAAAAGGATTATTCATAGTGATTTTCAAAAGAAGAACGTGCTTCCTCATGCCAACTTAATAAATCGATGCTTAGGCGTTCTCAGCAACTATATAGCTGCCGGCATACCTCCAGTCAGTCTTTACCCAACCACCAGACTAACCTGTAGAACTCCGCGATAAAACTCAACCCTTTTGTCGAAGGGTGAGCATCAAAAATCACTCCATACAGAATGGTCCAGATATTGATCCATTCATCTTGCCCGAAGGACCTACAGTTCGCGTCGTTGCCAATTCGTTCTTTCTCACTACCCAACGTTGTGAGTTCTACCACCCTAGAAGACATTCATAAGTAAGAGCTCGATTCCCAACGTGCTCGGCATTTGTGAAAAGTTGTCGGTGTGTTTGTGACAAAATGACGGCTAGTTCAGTTGACGATGAGACAAAAAAAAATGACGAAATCACTCTCAAGCCGAAGATGACCCTGATCAATGGGATAACTGTGATCGTAGGTTCTATTATAGGTTCTGGGATATTCGTGAGTCCAACCGGCGTTTTGAAGGAAACTGGAAGTGTTAATGTAGCTCTTCTGGTATGGGTGATTTCTGGGTTGTTTTCCATGGTAAGTATTCTTACCACTTTCCATTCATTCAGAAAATTATATTTACATCATATTACATTTCTATTGCTGTGAATTTTTCATTTGGAAAACTGTGAACTTGAAAACATCTAAGATAACAAGACAAATTTCAAAATTACTCTAGTTTTCGATGCTGAGATGATTTCTAAATTCGAAATTCTGTCCTCTTAACCAACAATCAAAAAGAGAAAAACTCAAAATTTTCCTAGAACTGTGTTCAAGTTTGGTTTAAGTAGATAAAATCTACACCAAAATTTCAAATATCCCTTTCAAATAATCAGCATCAAAAATAGTGTTACTGACATCTTTATATATCAGGAATTATTCTGATTGCTCGATGAAGACAAAATAATGAACTGACTCAAGGACCTCTCAATCAACCTATAAAACGAAAACCCTGACAATAAGGAGGATTAGGACAAACTTCTTCTTTTCGAGGTGATACGAACAGAGTAGTCTGGCGTTGCAGTCGGTTATTTTCTGAAACATTCCTGGTCACCTCGTTTTTTCTTGGATAAGAGCTGAAATGGTTGAAAATGAGAATTAATAAAATCATAATGGAATAGGAAATATGAGCAAAATGAAAAAAAAAATAATTGCGGATGCTTTGAGGTCCAAGAGTTGATGGGGGTATGCATTTAAGGATGAAAAAGGGGTTATCTTGAATTTCGGAAAAACTACAAATCCTACAGAGAAAGGTTAAGTGGCAGAGAGTTGTTGTGAAAGATCTACAATTTTTTGACATAACCTCGAAAAATATGCGAAAAATTCAAATGACCTTTTTGTTTTCTTCTCTTTTTTCACGAAATTTGGTAAGACTTACATTTTCATGTTACAAACACAGTGTTGTTTATCTATTCAAAACGTTCATTCTTTTCATTCAAAATGGTAATTTTTTCACCATATTATTACTCAATAATGAAATCGCTTCCATATACAGGGTGTACCAAGTTCGATGGCCTATTAGGCGTTTCTGGAGAACTAGACTTATTTGAAATCTGAAAATTGGGATTATGGTATTGTTTGACATTATCTACCGAGCTAAAATATTCTTGGAGCCTGACCACTTTTAGTTATACAGGGAGCGAAAAAAAAATTTTCGAAATTTTATTTTCCTGTTTATTTCTTTTTGAATTTGATAGAGTATGCCATTCTGAATACATTCGTACTCGAATCGTTGCATTCGTCGAAATACTTTAAAAAATATCGAGAAAAATCTGAAGAAAAAGAGAGAAAAGGGTATTCGGTATTATGTTTGTTATTCCTAATCTAGATATCTAAAGCATAAACCGTTTTCACATTTTTGAAGTCGAAGAATGTGGAAATATTGTACATTTCTAGAATTTTGAAAAACTCATCACAGGGTGTTCCAAATATTGGGTCAAAAATTGGGATCAAGATTGGCCCATAACTTTCGTTTTTCAAATTAGAACCCTATTTTTTTATGATTGCGTTGGATTGTACAAAGAAAAATGATGATAATGTTTTAACATGCTCTTGCTCCTAAAATTGATAATTCTTAAGTTATTTAGGATTTTCTGATTTTATGTCGTATTTAGCGTCAAATTCATTAAATCTGTTTCATATCAACTATGACCTTGGTCATAGAAGATAAATTATTTCAATAACTCACTAGTGACACACCTTTTTGTTCAGTTCATTCATCATTGTTGTTATGGAACAGATTTTATGAATTTGACGCAATGTACGACATGGAATCAGAAAATACTAAATAACTCAAGAAATATTAATTTTAGAAGTATCAACATCATAGAACATTATCATCATCTTTCTTCGCAGAATCCAACGCAATCATAAAAAAATAGGGTTCTAATTTGAAAAACTTAAGTTATAGGTCAATCTTGATCCCAATTTTTGACCGAACATTTAGAACACCTGTGACGAGTTTTTCAAAATTCTAAATATGTAAAATATTTCCATTGTCTTCGACTACAAACACGTGAAAACGGTTTGTGGTCAGGATATCTAGATTAGAAATAGCAAACATTATACCGAATACTCTTATCTACCTTTTTTTGTTCAGTTTTTTTTTTATATTTCGGAAAGTATTTTGACGAATGCAACGATTTCAGTACGGATGTATTCAAGTGGAATAATTCATCTTCAATGACCCAGGTCATAGTTGAAATGAAACAGATTAAATGAATTTGACGCTACGTACCACATAAATTCAGAAAATTCTAAATAACTCAAGAATTATCAATTTTAGGAGCATTAACATGTTAGAACACTATCATCATTTTTCTTCATACAATCCAACGCAATCATAAAAAAATAGGGTTCTAATTTGAAAAACGAAAGTTATGGGCCAATCTTGATCCCAATTTTTGACCCAACATTTGGAACACCCTGTGATGAGTTTTTTTAAATTTTAAAAATGTACAATATTTCCACAATCTTTGACTTCAAAAATGTGAAAACGGTTTGTGCTTAAGATATGTAGATTACGAATAACAAACATAATACCGAATACCCTTTTCTCTCTTTTTCTTCAGATTTTTCTCGATATTTTTTAAAGTATTTCGACGAATGCAACGATTCGAGTACGAATGTATTCAGAATGGCATACTCTATCAAATTCAAAAAGAAATAAACAGGAAAATAAAATTTCGAAAATTTTTTTTTCGCTCCCTGTATAACTGAAAGTGGTCAAGCTCCAAGAATATTTTAGCTCGGTAGATTATGTCAAACAATATCATAATCCCAATTTTCAGATTTCAAATAAGTCTAGTTCTCCAGAAACGCCTAATAGGCCGTCGAACTTGGTACACCCTGTATATAAGTTTTTCTCAGAATTACCATATTTGATCGCTAGGAAAACGAGTAGGTACCAAAGCTTAATAATTTAGTCTCAATGTAATGAAATGTGAAACATCATTTGAAACATAGTTTCTCGACTCCCGTTTTTGATAAATCTCATTATGGCAAAAACCATGATTTTTATTTGTTTCGATCAACCTGAGATATTCTCGAATATTTCAGTCCAGACTCGAGACAAAGAAATATGTAAAAATCCTCTGAAATTATTCACCTTTCAATCATCAGACTCCGATGGACAATAAATTTCAAGGATTCGAATTGTTCTTGTCCAATGAAATCATATTATTGCCTATTTTCATGATAGAAAGCCGAACAATTTTCCAGAAAGTTCAGGGCTTTATTTATTCAATTAAGTTCCCAATGCTGTGGAGTAGGAAATTGTAAAACCAATTATCATTGCTCCCATTTCATCTCGTATATTCTGCCGGAAAACTGAATTATGTCTTTGACGCCTACTTATGTTCACTGTCTGTGACATCAGAACGTCGTGAAAAGATCATTACTACCATTTCTACCTCTTTTTCTCGATCAGTATTAAATCGTCCTTCAGCTTTAGATATGGCGCATTGAAGACTCTATATCACGTATCTGAACTAACTAGTTTGCCGCATTTAATAATAATAATAATAATAATAGGTATACAACACTCATACCGTACACTAAAAAAGGCACAGATAGTATTAGTAGATCAAAAAATGGGGATCTTGTGCGTACAAATACTAGAGATCGTATCGTTTCTGATGAATATATCTAAGAAATCATAAAATTGAGTAGGTCAATGAATCTGTTTTATCCAATAAGCTTCTATTACCTTCCTTGTATTGAAAATTTTACCTATTCTTTTCGAAGTATGAAAGCCATGCATGTTGTGCATCATTAGTTTTATTCACAACTTCATTTTATTTTTTTTTTAGACGGAATATTAGATTCTGAAAAAAAATCTCTACTGTTTGTGAATCAACTAGCAACTCACTGAAAACAATTTATATTCCACTTCGTTAAAATTTCGATCTTGAATAGAAATAATATAGAAACTTCTACGCCTTTGGTTGTGGTGCCTTAGCACGGTTTCACACGGTCAGTGTGTTTGTCAGTCCCTGTAATCGCCCGTCCAGGCGGCACCCGGAAGCTCTCTTCACACGGGAACTGCGAAAATCCGGATTACTAGGTGCTAGGTACGAGCAGGTACTTCAGTTGGCCTCTGATTTCGATGGACAGTAGACGTAAACATATTTTGATCGCTTTATTAAATGAAACATCGTCGAAAAAACTACGAAATAGGCAAATTTGTATTCACCCTTTTCACTCAAATTTACGAAATTTTCCCTCAACTTGGCACAAATATTTCTCCACGCTTCAGTTTTTTTAATTCGATTTTTGTAATCCTCCGTTCCTTTGTCCCAGATTTCGGGTTTCTCCTGAACTAGAGTTATCAGGATTTCGGAATCTATTTCTTCTAGTCTAGAACAATCAGACGACTAAACATCCGGATCGTGTAAACGCACTCATGGCACACAGTGGTCCGCTAGGGCATAGTCCGGACGATTGCCCGTCCGGGCTCCGTGAGTTCTAGCGGGAACAACCGGGCGTTTTGTATGCCCGGACGGTGATTCACCCGTGTCCGGAAAGTGTGAAAGAGCCTATGCCTATGCTAAACGTCCGGTTGACGGGCGAAAACTCGGACGAACATACACCCGGACTGTGTGAAACCGCGCTAATGTCTTATTTTGACTTCGAAACGGCGGACCTAAAATTCTGAATTTTTAGACCATTTGTGTTTTCGTTGAACAACATCAATGGAGTTTTGTCCAAAAATTTCATAGCACCCCTTGTTTTTCTGAATACAGTTGTGATATTTCTGAAGAGAGTGCATTTAATGCACTCTTCTCCAATTCTGTTTCAAATCTGTTCACTTTGCCACATCTCGTAGAACAAAATCATGTGAAAATATTTATTTATAGTACAAGTTTTCATGGTAATATGTATTGATCGAATGTTGGCCTCTGCCACGGATTTTTTAATGATTTGTCAAATTTATAAGAGAAAAAACCGTTCTGCCAATCAATATTTTTCCATACAAAAATTATTGAACGTTATTTATGGATATATTTCATTAATTGCGACAAAACTTCAACGAATTAGAGAAAATAGAGTATGAAAGGTACTCGTACAGAAGACCCATTCTAATACTCATTTATTCAAAAACTCACCACTATTTGGCTTGTTTCTGAATTTCGACCTCGTGTAAGAACATAAATGCCTTCTGTACTTGCATCATAAATATCTATTTTCTAATTTGCTCATGAAATGAATGTTTTTGACTTATAGCTATATAAAATATTCATTACACACTTTATGAGTCATTTCGATTATATGTAAGGGCTTCCTTTTACGTTTAGTGCTCATAATCTCTTGGTCGTCGCTTCATATAACCTCAATAGTGAAAAAAAGAATTTTTCATGGAGCGTTAATATTTCACCTTGTCTCAAACTTGGTGGGTGATTTTATTGTGATTTATATAATGATGTGTTTAAGTTTGGATTGGCGGATCATCAATATGGTGAAAATCAACCAATGATGTCGCTAGATCTCATATAGCATCTGGTATTAAACAATTTGTGAAAATAAGTGAAACATTTTGACGAGAGTAATTTTACCCGATGTGTGGATGACCTCACTCAAATGCATTAGGTGATTACACTGAAGATCGATGTATTTTATTGTTCAAATAATAAACAACAACAAACGTTTAGCTCTCAATCAGGATTTAGATATAACAACATTTGATTCGGTGAAATTTAGAGAATTTACTATGATTCATGGTGGAAGAATACATGTTTTTTTTTCACCATGCTATGATTTACCTTCTCATATGAGGTTTAGATAACATCTCCGTATCAAAAAACGTCATCACTGTCAGAAATCCAATCTCAGACCAAGAATACTCTGAAGATGACTTACGGCCAATACTCCCGGAAAACTAAATATCCTCATATGCGGTAGTGAAAGCCTTAAACGAAATGGTACCATAAATGCCATCACAATGAATGAAAAGAACAGTCCCTATAGAAGTTTGCATTAGCGCAAATCAATACTAGGATCACCAATAACCCTGAATTTAGATTTAAATTTTAGTCCTACATTAAAACCAATTTTCCATGGTGGTTGCGATGAATGCTCTGTTCGAAAATGTTATGAAATTTTCATAACTTCAAAATACGAAGGTATGGACGTTCCTAGAAGCCAGGGTGAAACGTCACTGATAAAGTGTATCATGTGATTTATAGTGTTTACACTCGAATCGGTCAGTTCCAAATGCTTGATGGAAAACAATTTGAATATTCGATCTTACTTTGTTGTTTCTTGGGTTGAATGAAGGTTTTTTCACAAAACCTACCGTAAATGTGATCTTTTTCACGAAAATTTTAATTCGCAGTGTACAAAATTTATGAGTGCCTTATTGAATGTTTTCAATCAAAACGCTAAGTTGATTATGAAGATTTAATGTTGTCTCCTGAATGCGGATTTATTGGAGGTAGATCAAAGAGTTCATTTCACAGGACACTTCAAATGGGAAGAAAATTGGATATTATAAGATTATATTATGTATGTAGGGAAACGCAGGGTAATGGGAACCTACTGAGGGAAAACATTAATGAAAACCATATTTATCCACCTTCTTATAATTTTTCTCTATGAACTCTTAGAACAATAATGAAGGTTTGTTTCAATCACAATAAGAATTCATTGTGGTCCTGTTCTAAGGTAGAATAACGATTCTGCAAAAAGGTCAATTGTTCCCATTACCCGACACATAGAGGTAATGGGAGCCTATTTCTTGCTCACATGAAAATAGGAGCCATAATTTATTTTTTTATTTATTTGAATAGGAACCTCTTAAGGAAACCCAATAATAGAGGTTCACTAATTTTGAGTCAACTTAAAATAACAAAATATATGTGGTTTTCCAACATCTAACAAAATCAATATGTTCAAAGTTGACGACCTCTCTCCATCGCCAATGAGTGAAGAGAACCATTATTTAACATCACATCCTAACTCCCAACAATATGATGATTTCCAATATCTTATCACCGATTTTTTGAAAAAAATCCATGTTCACATTGAAGACGTCTATGTTGCTTATATGACAGTTATAAAAACGCATGATCCTAAGAAACACTGAATGATATCGCCCATTCGTCGCAGACTTCGTTATATTAAAGAGTACTCTTCGACGATCCGAATACTGGGGGATATTAAAGGTGATGAAATTCATCAACGGATAGTCAAAATAAATATTGAGAATCCGATACAGAATAGTGCAATCGAAGAGCGCTCTTCTTTGCTGCAGATTCAGTATATTATACTCCTTCAAATTTTCTTTGTATTGAATTGCAGGCTGATGGTTACCGAATCTATAACTAAGACTTTTGAAGAATTTTTTCTGCACCCTTTCGATTCTATCCCTGTTTTTGTGACAATGGGGTGACCAGATAGGGGTAGTATACTACCCCTGTATGCGGAGAACATCCGCATACATTTCGAATAGAGCATACAGAAAACAATCTGAGATGTTATCTATGTACACCTCAAACAAGGATAGACCCAAGTGTGAACCCTGTATGACTCCTGATGTAACCTCGACCGCGTCAGATGAAACTTCATTTACCACCACAAATTGTTGCCTACCCGAGAGATAGGACCCTATCCATTCCAGAAAACTTTCCGTTACGCCATAATCTTCTAAAATAGCCAACAGAGTTGCTTGGTGTACTCTATCGAAAGCCTATATGGAGTCTACCTGAATACGATCGTCCATATTTTTTGTTATAAAATCAATATAGGGGGCCAAATTTGTCAAAACGGATCTCCTCTTAAAAAATCCGTGCTGACGATCTGATAACTTGGATTTCATCTCATTTACTACTGCGCAAAAGTTAAACTGCACATACTATAAGTGTGATCTTAGTTAGTAACTACGAACTATTCATTGTAAAAAAGATAAAATAATCTACTTTTTAGAAAATGCAAGAGAACTAAAGACAGAATTATTGAAAAAGAACATATCTTACGGTTCCAAGTAGAAGGACAAATATAAGAAGCTTCCAGAACATTCCCAATGGGTTCATTTTCCGCAACTTCTGCATAAGTACCACATTTCCCCACTTTTTGCAGTCTAAAAACAAATTGCACATGAAGTTTCCTCTTTCTAGATCCTAGGCTAGCATTTCCCGCTTACCTACTATTCTGAGAAATAATAATAATAATAATAATAATAATAATATTAATAATAATAATAATAATAATAATAATAATAATAATAATAATAATAATAATAATAATAATATCATCAAATGGTCTTGTCGAGCGCCACCTGAAAGACGAATTGATAAAGATAGGAATAAAGGAAACAAAAAATTTGATACTCACCGCCCAGAAAGCCGCAATATTAGGAACATGTAGAACTGTCCGAAGGGTACTCACACATGATTGAGCCGTTGATAAATATCCCGACTTAGTTATGCCAAACCAGGAAATTCCTGTGAAAAAAAAAAATAATAATATAAAGTTTATTCTCAAAATCATTTGTTCACAAAAGGAAGGAGAAAACGTCAAAAGAAAAACGAAAAATATACCATCAAATCAGTGATTGTACACAGTTTTCAAATGGAAATTCCAGGAATTCTCTAACAGAATAAGGCGCCATATTCAAAATTAATTTACATATTTCACATTTGAACTTATTTACAGTACTAATATTAATGAAACATTTCAGCAAACAATTGAAAAGTCTTATACACATATATTTGGAGTGTCATACCATGTTTCGGATATATAAAAGGAACAGTACTTCTTGTTTTATTCCTATTCGTCGCATCATCAAAGTATTGAGTATTTTTCCTCACGAACAACAAGCATTCCAGAACATAGAGCCCTGGAAGAGTGAGAATGTTATTACCTTTGAAATGACCTCGACATGACTCCCGATATCCCAAACCAAATATAGTCCTAAGCGCATATTTTTGTAACACAAAAATTTTGTTCAAATCGGAGCTTCCACCCCAAATGATGAGACCATAGCGAAGAAGAGATTCAAAATTTGCAAAATATATTGTTCTTATTAGCTCTTTGTCTACTTGACGAGATAACACTCTTATCATATATAAAACTGCGTTAAGTTTTTTACTAAGTAAATCAATATGCTCGTACCAATTGAGATGGCAATCAATTGTGACTCCTAAAAATTTTGTTGACGTCGCTACTACGCTATTAGAATTGGTAATATTCAACATTTGGGGATATTGATATTTTCTCTGAATGGTTTTGAAGATGACACATTCAGTTTTATTCTCATTTAGAATTAGATCGTTTTTATTGCACCATTTATGAATTTCATCATAAACAGACCTTGTTCTTTCAATGCTAGACTCAATATCTTTTTTTCTGATGAGAGCATTTGCATCATCTGCAAATAGTAGGAATTTGAGACCGGTTTCCATAGGATCGGAGATGGAATTGGTAAGGTCATTTATATATAAAATGAATAAAAGCAGCCCCAAAGTACTCCCTTGGGGAACTCCCATAGTACGAGTAACCTGTTTCGACATGTACACAGCGGAACCACAGTCTATACGTACTCTCTGACTTCTGTCCCTCAAGTAACTACTAAAAAACATAAGTTGACGATCTCTTATTCCATAAGAGCAAAGTTTCGTCAGAAGTTTATCATGATTCACGCTATCGAAAGCCTTGGAAAGGTCTACAAAAAGTCCAGTAGTGGCAGTAGTTGTGCTTCTTTTCTTTAAAAAACCGTGTTGGCTCTTAGAAAAGAATATAAATCATGTTACCATAATTTCATTCACCAATAGTTCAAGTACGTGAATTAAACTCATCCTGACTGAATGCAGGATACTAACAACTGATACCGCACAGGAGAAGTTTTTCGAAGGTTGGCGAAGGCGTGTATGAATTTGCTACATTCTGTTAAATCACCATAGCTCTCATTTACCGCCCCTATTACCTCGCGCTCCCCTACTCCCTATATTATATCAAATTTTCTCTTGATTCCAATGTTAACAGCAATAATGGTCCCGTGTGGAATGACATGTTTGTATCTTGTGATAGTTTTGCATTCGGCCAACGACATACAATTTTCATAATGAACTGAAATTGACCTTCCTTTCCGTATTGATTGAAAACATTCAATAATTCAAGCACGACTTTTGTAACTTTCCTTATCCAAACAATAAGAAAAAGGTGAGTAATGATCTAATCTGAGCTCGATAAAGCAATGTCAAATTGATTGGAGCCGCACAGAGTTTCTTTTTTGGATCGACCAATCAAAGTTTTGTGAAACCCAGCTATAAACTTTAGGGTTGCAGCTCTTGCATCAACTAGATACAGGGTCCATCTTCTGCCCATCGTATTTAATTCATCCTACCAAATCAAATAGTCTTAGATCCGAACCTACCTCGACCTTCACCGAGCTGATAATAGAATAGAACCTATTTCATAATAAACTTCAGATGTTAGATAATATATAAAAAATAGGTTGCCTAAAAAAATCCTGGACAGAGTATTTTTAATTATTTTTTCAAAGGTATGTCGAAATGAGATAATTTCACCGGTGTGATAATAGAAAAAAAATTATATCAGCATAAGCGCTGTTTTATTGTGAACACGTTGATATAGGGTTGCCTGCAAAAAAATTGGACCTAATAGGGGTTGCCGAGGTTTGAAGGTTGGATTGTTGTCGCGCTAGGTAATAATAAAGGACCGAACATCGCAGTCTTATCTGAATGTAAGACAGTGCAAATGCTCGGTACTTTTACTCAAAGAGTTACCTCTACTACATAGGTACCTTCTATAGGCTATATTGAGAACAATACGGCGATATTCTGGAGCAACTAACATTTGAATTTCAAACAAAAGTCCAATGTATTCAATACCATAATATAATATTAACTTATGGGTATAATGTGGACTGCCAAAAAATCGGGTAAGGCGATAACAAGAAAAATATCAGAAGATCTTGTATTACATTAATAAATTTTGTTACAGAGTAGCAAAAAAACAAAAAATAATATCAATGACAAAAAACGATCAATATCTTCTATTTCATATCTGAATCATCTGAACTTGAATGGACACTCTCAAATTTATCTGTCTCATCAAGTTCATCCTTATTATTTTCCATTTTAATTATATCTCGTATTTTCGAAGGAGTTTGATCTCCTATAAAACCAGTTTATTTCAAATAACTATTCAAATACCAACCGTAATTTATAGGGTTCAACTCTGCACATACAGATTCTGTTGCATTAAGCCACATGGAATTTACATCTATTGTTCGTAAAACCATAGCGGTATAGAATTGCAGTCAAAGCTTTTAATTTTATGAATTGGTTGAGGCTTTCGCGGCCATCGTTCAATGTGACATGTTCTTTCGAGCATTTAGGCCGTCGTCGTAGATTAGTTCTCGACGTTTCGCCAGTTCGAGTGTCTGGACTGAACTGCCTGAGTGTCCAGTGAGAACATCTCCTGAAATATAACTCCTGAAGATGCCAGACACTCGAACTGGCGAAACGTCGAGAACTAATCTACGATGACGGCCTAAATGCTCGAAAGAACATGTCACGCTTTTAATTTTGTTTGAAAATTGTTCGTTACCTTTTTTTGCGCCGTACTTTTTCATGAAAATACGAATTCTCGCATCGTTTACTGTCGACAGTGCTTCATGCCATACATTTGTGCTGTGAACTCTTCAACAGTATTAATTTTTTCATGGTTCAAAATATCATCTTCATCATTTAATGACGCAAAAATACTTTGATACGTCTCATTTTTCGGGAATATTTTAAATGGTTTGACCTTTCCTTTATTATAAAATGCTGCAGTGTAATCACAACCTGTGAATGCATGATAATCAGGTAGACTTCTACATATTTTGGGTCCCAACTTTGAAGCTAAATTGATGCAATTTATGCAATCAAATTGGTTCGATTGCTTCTTAGTCGTTGACCGCACCGTGCAGTCATAGTTGGGAATGCGCGCGAGGAGATTTGTATTCCAAATTTACCAATACCTTTGCGCCCATCACATTTGAATTGCATAGAACATACATGTGATATGAGCCAAAGAAGATAAGATAATCATCCAACTACCTTAAATGATCTGAGAGAGCTTCTGCCCCGTTTATGGAACCAAATTAGTCAAGAAATGTTCAACAACCTCGTGTGCAGTATGCGAAGAAGCTGTTAAGCTCTTATTGATGCCTGTGGAGGCCATACATTTTATTTATAGCCTTAAAATGCTTGAATTCTCTGGAAATATAATTTCGTTTTTTACTCGATTTTTCTTAACCACCCTGTATACGCTGCAGACCTACAGGCTAAAATTAAATTTAATTTCCAGCTTGAAATCATATCAATATGAATTTTCATCACAAAATCTCATTTAAATTATATTTTTCTGCAATTTGAGTCAATATTCCTTACTCATGTGGAGCAGTTCATATCATGTTGAGATCACTTTAATCATCTCTCAATAGAATTATACAGTATCGGAAAAGGAAAATACATAAAAAAAAACGATAAATTTTTGGTAGATTTCATTCAAAATCCGGTAGACTCTTGGTAGATTTCGAATTGATCTTAGGTAGATTTCCCAAATGAAAGGTGGTAACATTGATAATGCCGTACTGTTTTCAATATGGTCTATGGAGGGTAGTAGGGACACCTCTTCTCTTCATAGTAGGTATACATACGTACCGAGCATTCGCACTGGTTCACATTCAGATACGACTGCGATGTTCGGTCCTTTATTATTACCTAGCGCGACAACAATCCAACCTTCAAACCTCGGCAACCCCTATTAGATCCAAGTTTTTTGCAGGCAACCCTATATTAACGTGTTCACAATAAAACAGCGCTTATGCTGATATAATTTTTTTTTTATTATCAAACCGGTGAAATTATCTCATAGGTTCTATTTTATTATCAGCTCGGTGAAGGTCGAGGTAGGTTCGGATCTTCTACTAAAAGTACAATAGAGATGACTTCATTCCTAATTTTCAGGTAGGAGCCTATTGCTACGCGGAGCTTGGCACCATGATCCGAAAGAGTGGAGCAGATTACGCCTATATAATGGATACCTTCGGTCCTTTCATGGCTTTCATCAGATTATGGATAGAATGCATGATAGTTCGACCTTGTTCGCAGGCAATTGTAGCGCTCACGTTCAGCGTGTATGTGATGAAGCCTTTTTTTCCAGAATGTGAACCGCCCAATGATGCTGCCAGGATGCTAGCAGTGTGCTGTATATGTGAGTATTCAGAAAAACGAGTATTCTCTAGTACCTACAAATGGCGTCAGTAGAAAAGCAATTCACAAATATGATATTGGTATGAAGAGAGTGTGAATAAACCTGAATTTAAATATTCCAGTATGATTCCTCAACCTAAATTCCGAACCATGACATTTTTCAAGAAGGAACAATCTTCACGTGGAAATGATAATATCCGTGAGTAGGGTTATGAATCAATGAAGAAAATGAAAATCAAAAGCTGACATTTTGCCCATTATCGTATTCTGATCAGATTCTTTTTACTTGGTAGTTGATTTCTGAGATCAAATATTCGAATTTAGTTTTCCTGTTGAGAATTTGTTAGGAAGCAACTTTATGTATCTTGTCCTCCCTTGCTGCTCTAGCCCCAGCACCTATGGTTACTTGTGCTGAAGCCAGGTCAGAAACTAGCTTGTGCTGTTTATTCATTCAAATAAAGTTTTTGTGATTTTTCGTTGGCCACAATGCTTGTGGAATGTTCGAACATCTCAGACAGGTATTCACGATTTCAGCTAATATTTTTCGCAGTTTTATTTGCTGTGTGAAAGATAGGGTGAAACTACTCGAGACTGTGTTTAATCATTTTCTCAAGGAATTGAATCATGAAAATCTTTAACGTTAATTTATAGGACAAACAATTGCCTCGGCATATCACATGGTATCCCTGAACTAGTCAGCTCGAAATCAGACTAGAAACTATTTCCAATCGATTTATAGCACGAGATTAAACTCTTTCGATTTGGATTCTTTTTGAAATTTGTACGAGAAGATACATGATTAAAAGAAATTGAGCTGAAAATGATTATCTTCAAGAAAATTCATCATCTCAACTGCGCAGCAGTTCAAAATGAAAGAAAACTGTGATATAGTCGGTAAAATTACCTAAAATCTGGCATCAGGATGAAAGTCTGAATCTTCCTTCTACAATCGTAGTTTTCCTCGGAGAATAAACTCTGAGAATAATAAATTATGCTCCCCTAACCAAGAAACATATTCAGGAACCCTGTCAAATATGTCAGATCCGCTCAAGAATGCAGCTCACCACGAATTCAAAGTCAAAGAGAAACAGAAGGAAATGTATGACGGTGCTTCCATTTCACTCGGGAACAATTTATTTTCTTGTGCTGAAATAATTTGACTGAAAATAATATGACTGGCTTCTTATGCTTTGCACAAAATTTCTTGTCCCTTCTCTTTACGAATAAAAAAAGTGCAAATGGTGTAGCAGCCCGTTGCATTTATGAAATACTATCTTTCGTCCGCGACTTCGCCCTCTTTAGTTTATTGATTGAAAGTAGCTAAAAATTAACAAACGAACAGACGGACAAATGGAAATTACTATACAGGCTGTCCCACCGGGAGTGCCCATTAGGAACTTATAGAGAAATAATTAGTCGATCTATTTCAAATTTTGTGTGGATATATAAGCTAAATAGACCTTCATTTATGATATGTTTTCAAATATCAATGACTTCCGCTTTCACCGTAAATGGTATCAACTTTCTTATTTTGAATGGAACAGCCTGTATATTACAAGTTTTTTGGATAGATCTTCGAAGTCCACATTCATTCCCTATAGCCATCTGAAGTCGTTTTCGAGGTATTCACTGTTTTGTGAAAAGATTACAAATTGAGCCTTGTAGAACACTGAAAGTTTAATGAAAGCGCAATTCACAATCTCATATCTGTTTTTTGAAATGGGTTACCGAAAAGATATTCGACGTCACTCTGTAGAGAAATTAAAGTTTTGATATACTGAGAGGTCAAAGTTGAAATTCAAAAAAAGCCAAAAAGTCGATTTTTTTCAGATGGAAACCGTATTTTTTTTCACTCACATATGAATTTGTGCGGTAAAAATAAGTGGAGTCTATTCAGAGTTCCCTATATCTTAAATGTAGCATTTTCGAGATATTCAGAAATAACTGTTAGAAACGAGCATATTATAATATGTGAGGTATCGACTATGATTTATGTTCACCCTTTCATAAAAATCTTTCACTTATTCAGAATTATTCTTCATGCTTCTGTTGTTGATATTCCTCAAAACTTATCTCATTATTCAAAGAAAACGACCACTAGTTTTTTTAATGCTCATAATGAAAATGACATTCTCAAATTGTAATGCAAAACTGATTAAACAAGTCATGAAACTTCCTGAAATTTTATTCAGATATATCAGAATAGAAAATTGAATCATAACACATTTTGAAAATTTCGTCCACCTACTTCCAAACATTTTTCGCACCTTCCCAATATTTCTTGGTTGGTGGATTTCCTTATTCATTCTGTAACAGAATTCTGCGAATACATTGCAAGATTAATTTTTCAGTTGGAACAAACCTGGATTATTTTGAATAAAGTCATACAGATTCTTATGGAAGGGTGAACATAGATCATGATAGATACCTCACATATTATAATATGCTCATTGCTGACAGTTATTTCTGAATCTCTCGAAAATGGTATATTTTATATATAGGGAACCCTGAAAAGACTCTACTTATTTTTTCCTCACAAATTGAAATGGGAGTGAAAAAACTACGGTTTCCATTTGAAACAATCGAATTTCTGCCTTTTTTGGAATTCAAATTTTGATACACTAACAGTTTTTCCTGAATATTTCGAAAATGGTACATTTTGGATATAGGGAACCCTGAATAAACTCCACCTATTTTCACCTCACAAATTGATATGTGGGTGGAAAAAAGATGAATTCCATTTGAAACAATCGAGTTTTTGACTTTTTTTTTAATTCCAACTTTGACACTTTCATTTTACCACCCAGTATAACAAAACGTTATTTTCTCTACAGAGTTAGGGTGAATATCTTGTCAGTAACCCATTTCAAAAAACAGATCTGAGATTGCGGGTTGCGCTTACATTGAAGTGTTCTACAAGCCTCAATTTGTAAATTTTTTCGAAAAAACGGTGAATAACTCGAAAACGGCTTCAGATGGCTATAGGGAGTGAAAAATAAAATTTATGTGGCATTCAAAGATCTATCTGAAAAAGTCATAATATACAGGGTGTTCCATTTGAAATAAGAAAGTTGATACCACTTCCGGTGAAAGCGGAAGTCGTTCGTATTAAAATATCTATCATAAATGAAGGTCTTGTTAGCCTATATCTCCAGACAAAAATTGGAAATGTTTTAATTATTATTCCACCACAAACATCAAATGGGCACTCCCCATGGGAGTGAACCTACAATCTTATCAATAAAAAATTCAAATCTGATACAATTGAAATCCAGATGAGAAGTAACTCATGTTTACTTCCAATAAATTAACTAAAATCATATGTAGTTACCATAGATTCATCATGAGGATAAGTCTTTGGTATTTACGGCGCCTTTACTAAGGCCGGCCACTCAGGTACAGCTTTAACTGTCAGTTTCAACATCATATTTCTCAGTTAAACAATACAGTTGAAAAAATCAGAGGAGTTCTAACTGTATAGATGAAACTGACAGTTAGAACTGCCATTTGAAACTCAACGTGAGTGGGTATTTCAGTCTCAGTTCAACTCGATTTTTTCAACTGTATAGTTTAACTGGGAAATATGAACAGTTGCAACTTACAGTGAAAACTGTACGCGAGTATCCAGCTCAAGCCAAATTCATATCAAATTTGATTTTTTTGTAGCTTTCCGTATTTGAGGTGGATGAACTTCTTCTCGCAAATTAATTGGGAAGAATAATTCAATACTTATTGTATTGCTCCCATACTTTTAGTTCAGCTCCTAAGCACTCGTTGCACCTACTTGACTCCATTAAAAGGAGAGCAGTGCGGCTAATAGATGATCCAACGTCAACTGCCAACCTTCATAGCCTCGATCACCGCAGGAAGATAGGAGACCTATGCCTTTTTTACAGATATTATCACTGAAGGAGTTCCGCTGCCATTGCCTCCATAATTCCACCAACAGCTCAATTTGGTCAGAGAACAAAGCTAGCCTATAATAGTAATCGATTTGCCGTGCATCTTCCTAGATAATAGTCACCATTTGCCGCTCATCTTCTTACAGCTAGGAACATCAGTTTATCAGAAGGCTTTTCTTAACCGAACTGCAAGGCTATGGAATACCCTACTACAAGATGTTTTTTCTTCTGATTACAACTTGCAGCAGTTCAAGACGCGCACCAACCAATTCTTAATGATGTCATCTCGGGACGGGTGAAAACGCGCTATAGGCTCAGCCTTTTCCCGAGAGATGCATATAAAAAAAACGGTATAAGGGGAGACGAGGCAGCGGTTGAACTGTTACGTAGAGAAGACATCGTTGACGGTTGAGTTGATTTTGCGTTTTATCTTCAATTGTGGAAGCGAAAAATTACCTAGTAATGTAATATTATCCATTCAGTTAATTCTAAATAGAAATTAAGATACCTTTTTATCTGGATTATAATCGTATCAGAATTGATTTTTTGTATGGATGAGCTTATTTCCATACTAACTTCCAAATGTGTGTGTATCCGTTTGTTTATTTGTGTTGATGTGTGTTGCACGGCCGATCTGTTGAACTTATTGTGATGAAATGTGATATTCTGGATCTTCGGCAATGATAATGGCTACTTTTCATCAGACGCTTCGCGAAAGAAGCTACGGGTGACAGATAGTATTGAACATATATTTCCATACAGGGTGTCCCAGAAGTCGACGACAAGTCGGAATCACGTAACAGGCTGATTCATAGTGGTCATCATGAAAATATTTAAAAAAAGTTTTGTTTTCTTCACATTATATTGCATTTTTCATTATTCGAGAAAATACACATCCCGTTATGATTCTCGAACTCCTGTTGGGACGATTCTTTACATCTTCAACTGATTGTAGTGAAAAAAAATTGAACTACATCAGTTTGGCGAGTTGCTCCATAAGTTAGCACATTTAATAGGCTTTCTGAAATGCTATAATACTAACTACATTTTTCCTTAGATCTGTCAAAAAAACGGTCTCTTTTGAAGAAACACAGTTTCGAACAATTTTTAGAACATTGTAAAAATGATTCATCCAATACTTCAAAAATCCGGATAAATCAACATTTCAAAAAGATGGAGCCATGAACCTACAAAATTCATTGGACTTTTAACAATATCTAGTGTCAAATTTACTGGAGAACGTGCCTTTTTTTGAAACTTTTTCTTTCAGATCCCCAGTAAAAAAATGTAAGGGTTTCGAATCAGTAAGTTTGACGAGAGATTTTTTGAAAAATCTAAATAAATTTCAGCATTTAAGACCTCTTGCAACTAAAATAAAGGTCTCATGAATATACCGTTCAAGTTTTCAGTCCACATATTCACATTAAAACGAGATCTATATTCTCTTATCAAATTCGGACATCTATCGGTTCATGTCACCGCCTTTTTAAATTGTTTGAAACTGTGTTTCTTCTTCTTCTTTCGCCTTCTTATTTGACTGATCTAAGGAATAATAAAGTATGTGTTATACCATTTTGGGAACCATATTGAATGAGCTAACTTCTGAAGCAACTTGCCAAGTTGATGTAATATAATTTTTTTTCAAAACAATCAGTTGAAGTTGATAGCAATATTAATTTCAAATTGTATTTGCTTCGGCACGAAGTGACATTATTTTTCAAGCTGGAACAATTGGCTGATAATTGGAGATAACAGGTTATAGAAGCACTATTCGGGATAACATAGGAAAAATAAAATTTGAAAAAAGTGAAAAATTGCAACAGGAGTTCGACAATAATCACAGATTGTGTTTGTTGTGTATTTCCTCGAATATTAAATGAATGCAATATAATTTGAAAAAAACACGACTTGTGTTGTGTATCACGAAAGTTTCAACGACTGAAAAGTACCTAACCCAGTACCAAGAAAATATCTCACTTTTTCTTACTTTCTACACCATACATTCTATACGTTCTAGAAAAGTGCCAGAGCTTCATTATCTTTATGATTGTAGGGTCCTATCAGTGAATAAGTTTTAATAGGAGATAAAATGAAGTCAATTATTTCATCAACCTGAAATTTAAAATATTGTTATTATATATTATATTATTTGAGTCTCAGTTTTATTGAAGAATTAGCATTTTGCCGTTACCTAATTTTGTTACAACTTGAGATTCTCATGGAAGCCATGTTTAATTTTCAAGTAAAGGTCAATTGAAATTTGCCAAATCTTCAAATTCAAAGTTGCGGTTGAGCAGTCATCCCCATTTTACGTATCGGTACTTATATGATACTTATATGGTACTTATATGATACTTATATGGTACTTATATGATACTTATATGGTACTTATCGTACCAAATGCCTGAAGCAGATAAAATTTTTTGAATTGAATAAAACAGTCCATCTGAACCTGTGTTTTTTTCAGTAATTTTAACCTTTGTTAACTGCTATGATGTCAAATGGGCAACCAGAGTTCAAGATGTTTTCACTTATGCGAAGCTATTGGCATTGTTCATCATTATCGGCGCTGGAATTTTTCAGTTGTACAATGGTAGGTACCCTCCTCAATTATTATCAGTATGTTTCAACTATGTGAAAAAAGGTTTACAGTTAATGGATATGAGGAACAAAATTCATAACTGTGATATTGAATATCTTCGAGCAAATCATTTGGATAGGTCCTCCACTTTATTGTTGACTAAAAGTTATGAATAAAAAATGTCACCTAAGCCGTCATAAATTTTTCAGAGTGACGTCATATTTTTGTTTTCGAGTTCCCTATTTTTTGTTTCTTTATCAGGCAGTGCAACTCATTTTGATTGGAACAGTTTGTTTCTCAAAAAATTTACTGTAGGAAATGAAAATGGAACTTTCATGAAAAAAATTGCTGGTCAAATGGTCAAATGATATTCCGTGAACCATTTAGAACTGACTGATATGAGTGTGAAAACTGTGAAACAAAAAGAAACCATGTTTTGCACTGATTCTGTTGCTTAATCTTCTCGAACGAGATCCGACCATGATTTGCCTGGCATGATTGACCTCAGTGTAACGAAACAAATATTTCAAGCTCATAGCTCAAGCTTTTCTGACGAAGGCAATTGATCAAGAGAAAATCTTCATGAGACTGAGGACGATAAATAGAATGTTTTCATTGCGAAACAATTAATCATTGTTTGATGGAGCTCAACTTCTACTGTTTTCCAGAAAACCTCTCATCAAAATACTGCCTTCACAAATACATAAAAGACGGTCTCAGAATATGAAAAATTTTCTAAAAATAAATGCTAACTTTACTGTGACAAAAAAATTCACGAATACAAAGAATCGATTTACCACATGACAAATTGAATTAATGAAGAAAATGATAGTGGAGAACTAAGACCAAATAAAAAAATACAATACAGGTTTCATGAGAAAAAGATTTATTCTGAAAATAATGGAACATTACCTATCCCTCTGAAATAGTAGCCACTATAGTATGGCAGAATAATATTTACGTTTTCTCTGAAGATGAGACATATAATCATGGAGTAAACTGCAGGAACGTATTGTCATCGAACCAGCGTAGCTTATAGACTGGTTTCTGAGTTTTTACTCGTCATCAGTACCGCTTGGCGGTATTATTATTCTCAAATGATAATTCCGTCTTCTTAAATTTTCATTTGACATCAAAACGGGCAGAAGCTCGATTTTTGTTTACTTTTAATCGATAATTCGATTATTTTCGGGAAAATGCATTATTTTTATCTCTTTTTGCAGGTCAGACCCAGCATTTCACATTCCTCAACACGAAAACTGAAGTAACTTCCTTAGCCTTGTCCTTTTATTCTGGACTTTTTGCATACAACGGATGGTGGGTATAAAGGAATTATTTCCAATATATTCTTCAACTTCTGTAACAACTATGTATTTTTTTCAGGAACTATCTAAATTTTATCATCGAAGAACTCAAAGATCCTGTTAGGTGAGTCTGTTATCCATGAACAATACTTACAGAATTATGAAAAGAATAATCCCTCAAAGAACAATAGATATGCATATTGAAAGTATGAGTTCATTTGGAATCAAGTGGGCCTTATTCCTCCTCACCAAACATCCTGTATTTTACCCCAATTAGAACAAAGAAGTCTTTTACTAAATCTTCATCTTTATATCTGAATAACAACCAAATAATAATATTAAGAGAGTTTTCCGGGCCTATTGTTTGTGATCTGTGATCTATAAGAAATTATTTCATCAAACGTCCAGCCTACATCTGCGGTGGGTATCTTCAGAGGATTCTTAGTCTAACATTGTAACTCGATCGCTGAGCTACTGACCACTTCCTAAAAATCAATATTTAGGAAACTAAACTCATTAATTAAACAGCTATCGAGAGATGAATTGGTTGAGGCTTTCGCGTCCATCGTTCAATGTAACCTGTTCTTTCGAGCATTTCTATTAATTCTACTAATCCACGACGACGGCCGAAATGCTCGAAAGAACAGGTTACAACTATCGAGAGAGTTGATCACTATACAGTTACCTGGGGTCTATTATAAATGGAGACTAGAATGTTGCACATGAAATGTATATAAATATAGGAAAAGCCCTGTCAACCTTCACAAACATGAGCTCATTCATTAAAACTCAATACATCACCCTTGACACGAAAATAGGACTCCTGAGGTACTACGTTTTTCTGTTCTTCTCTATGGTGCAGAGCCTTGGACCCTCAATGTGGCCGCTTCCAGCAGAATCCACTCTAGCGAGATGTGGCTGTACAGAAGAATACTGGAAATTCCTCGGACGGCAGAGGTAACAAAAATGAAAATTTTGAGGAGGTTGAAGAGAGGACTGGAATAAATTAATATAATTGAAGCTTGCAATCTGCAAAATCTGGGGCATATCATGCGGAATGACTGAAGAAACTTTGGTGGTAAAATCATCAGAACTCTTTTAGATTGCTGTTGATAAAATTCGTATTACTATGATCATCGCAACGGATCGGCACCTTGAGAAGAAGGAAGGTAGTTACGAAATGTGATTCACCTACTCTCTAAATCAAAAGCAGTCATTTTCAGATATTCTTCAACGCCGCTATGCCACATAATTGTTTTTATTTCATATATCATACTTCATGAAAATATATCAATTAATTCAATCCTTTTTTTGCAGAAATTTGCCGCTTGCCATTGCGATATCTTGCACTCTAGTAACAGTCGTATACGTCTTGACCAATGTAGCTTTCTACACAACACTATCGCCAGATGAAGTACTAGAATCGGAGGCTGTTGCAGTGTCATTCGCTAACAAACTCTTCGGACCATTTGCATGGACCATTCCAGTTTTCGTAGCGCTCAGTACATTTGGAGCTGTCAACGGTATCCTTCTCACGTCTTCGAGACTTTTTTATGCTGGTGCTTGTCAGGGGCAGATGCCAGAATTGCTTACTATGATACAGGCTAAGAGGTTAACGCCAGCTCCATCGGTTCTAGTCATGGTAAGAAGCTTTAATATTCATGATTCCTGACGAAAATGAGTTGCTCCAACACATAGTTTCCAATGGAAAATTCGAATATCTCGAATACAAATTTTTGTTCATTCTAAACTAACTGACATGAATATGCAGGGTGTTTCCTAATTGAATGTCAATATTCATGGCGGTGAAAAAAAACTTCATATATCCTGAACATCTCACCTTTCGAGATACATAGTGGTAAAGTTTTCAGAAATAAATGATTTATTATTAATATGTACAATTTTATTTCTTTAATTATATTCAGTCCGACGCACGGGTTTCGTTTGAAATAATTAAATCTACGTATGTCTCTGCATGGTGATATTTTCATATGAATGTATCAACGATATTGTTATGATCATGCAGAGAAAAGGTTTTTATTTTTTTTACGAGAATCGTGCATGGGATTGAAAAAACTCAAGTGATCAACTTTGGTAAGAAGTGATTGGGAATTTCAAAAATAATTTGTATTTCAGGAAAAATCTGTGGCGTAAAATCAATGTCTGCCAAGATAGGCAGGGGAAATTACGTACGAACGTCACTGGTGGAAATTAAAAAAGGAGTAATACTTCAAAAAATGCCTCTTTATTGCATGTATGACGAATTTCATTGAAATATCTGAAGTGGTATTGTGGATGGTAATAATAAATGATTTGTTTATGGAAACTTTACCACCCTGATACTTCACTTTAGGATTTCGATTGACTTTGGTTCTTGGTTGGTTCATAGATTGGTCCGACATTTTTGGACCAACCGCATTCGAATGACAAATCGGTGACGTCTCGAATCAGCTGTTTCGCCGAAACTTGAACCGTATTCGAAAGCGCGGTTCGTTTGACGTTGTCATTTATGAACCGAGCGGTCAACAGTTAACCAACCGAAACAGCCATTCGAAATCGACTTTTGTATATCAAAAGGTAAGACGTTTAGGACAAAAATCTCCCCATAAATATTGACATTCAATCAGGAAACACCCTAGGAATAAATGAAAGCATTTCATTATCTCAGTTGAGCTTAACTTTTTTATTTGAGGTCAAAAGAATCCCAACCACTGAAAGGTGGTTGAAATATGTGTGAGTATATGTTTGATAAGCATTGAACTAGGTGAATTTCTGATTTATGGTATTGAAAGGTTTGCCGGATAAGGGATAAGGGACATAAATTTATTATCTAAATTCCTGAAAAGACAACATCGATTGAATCAGTTATTTTATGGATGCAGGAAATTCACACTATTCCCAAATCAGCCGACAACAGTAGTATTTATGTTCCAATTTCGTTCCAGGCGCTGCTATCCATGCTCTATCTGACTGTTTCCGACATTTATGCTCTCATAAACTACGTCGGATTCTCTACATGGGTAAGTCTGTCAGGAATATTTTCAAAATGAACGATACAGTAGATTCCGAATTAAATGATGAACACATTTGTTAGAGCTGAATGCCTCATTTGATTTTTAACTTTTGTCATCACACAAGTTTGACAAGTTGAGCAGAAAGCATACATATATTGAGAGAAAAATATGCCACGTGACTTCCTGAGTAACTGCTCAACTGTTTCTACTTCTTGTTTCGCCTAAACATCCCCGGAAAGCCATCAATTTTGAGAACCTATAAAGCTATTTCAGACCTTCCTCTGAATATGCAATAAGGGGAAAACACTTCAAAACTGATAATATTCAATTTTACCAAAAAGTAATTTTGAGCGATTGAAAAGACTTCCTGTATGATATTTTCACGTGAAAATTCATGAGAAACAAGATGTTGGAATCTTCTTAAAGTATTTTTCTGATGATGAAGCATTGAAGAGTATTCACTACATATTTATTAACCGGTACTATCCATTATAGAGTAAACGATTTCTCATTCCGAAAATAATCATATCAGCCGATAGAACTATAACATAAAGAACTATAACTGTTTATGTAAGACGTTCTTGAGAGCATTTTGAAGGCACACAACAAGTGTGAACTCGTGGAGATTGTCTATTAAAGCATGGCTTGGGAAGCAAGCTCGTCCATTAAGTATCTAGTAGTGTATTCCAATTTGAACTGAATGAATCAGTATAGACATTGTGTTGAAAGTTGTCGACTATTTTCATGACCAGGAGAATAGGAAATATTTCTCATACCAATATTGCCGAGATACCATTATTATCATTCGACTTCTGAACAGAATCGTTATAGCTTGATTCAGCCTTCCAGGAACTCCAGTCACGATGATTTTCTGCTCTTCGGCCAACTCATTCATTCAAATCCCAAGGAGACCGACAATGGTATTAATAAGTAGAACGCCATCCTTACTAGCCTTAGCTGTTACCTCATCAGGATCCAGAACCGACTTTCCCATGTAAATGGTTTTTGGTTAGTGCGGTCAGCTCTAGACACTTGCACATCATGGGTTTCCCCTTCTGACCAACATAACCAGCAAATTTCATCTGCTGACTTTGCTACAAAGCCGTACAAAACATATTCGTTCAAATAGTTTCGAGTCAGCAGACCCGCCATTACCTGAAGCTCAGCTTGAGGCAGTTTTCTGGAGTTTCTGGAGCAGTTTGGCGGGAATTCCACAAATTTCTTTCCTTGAGCAAGACCTACTGGTCTTTTCCCATCCCACACCCACAGGAAAGTTCAAGTCCAGCTGGCATCAGACTAAGTGCTCCCCTTGCGAGTTCATCGGCCTTCATTTCTTTTAGTACCACAATGCCCTGATATCCACAAAGGAGTCAATATATTGCCTCTTGCCAGTTACTTTATGTCATTAGGAAATTTCTTCATCAGCCGAGACCCCTGATGATATTATGTGTAGGTACATGCGCCTCTTTGAAGTTCCTTTGAAGACACTCTTGAGCTCAAGTATAGACAGCTAGTGTTTCATTCTGTCTTAGTTACAACCCAAGTTGCTTCTCTACCAACTTAAGAATATCATCATTGACTGTTCGTCTAGAGTAATTCTGCGATCGTCACGGACCACATCAAAGTCAAAACCGACGGTCTCTCACTCCTCAGATCCTCACGTACATTAGTATGGTCGTTTTTAAACTCCTTACACCACATACATGGTACGATTTATACAGGGTGACCATTTGAAAACGAAACAGACGAGATTACAGACGAAATAAATTTTTTCGATAGAAATGCTCGGACAGGTCGATTTCTGTTTCGAGGGGGACAACTTAAGATGTAGGTTACCGACGCATAGCGCTTCAACCCTTGCTACTACAACCCTCACCCCCAATTTTTGAATAGGGAAGATGGGGTGAGTGATACCTCATTTGGAAGGTATTTTTATACTGATTTCAGCACAGTAATTGTGTTTTCATTTTATGCATTAGTTCTCGAAATACAGGGTGGCTATTTGAAAACGAAACAGACGAGATTACAGACGAAATAAATTTTTTCGATAGAAATGCTCGGACAGGTCGATTTCAGTTTCGAGGGGGACAACTTAGGATGTAGGTTACGGACGCATAGCGCTTCAACCCTTGCTACTACAACCCTTACCCCCAATTTTTGAATAGGGAAGATGGGGTGAGTGAAACCAGTATTTTTATACTGATTTCAGCACAGTAATTGTTTATTCATTTTATGCATTAGTTCTCGAAATATTCTTGACTAAGCATTTGAAAATGAAGTGGTGTTTTCATGGCACTTGTAGTGTTTTTTTGTGAAAAACCTTTCAAATGAGGTATCACTCACCCCATCTTCCCTATTCAAAAATTGGGGGGTGAGGGTTGTAGTAGCAAGAGTTGAAGCGCTGTGCGTCCGTAACCTATATCTCAAGTTGTCCCCCTCGAAACAGAAATCGACCTGTCCGAGCATTTCTATCGAAAAAATTTATTTCGTCTGTAATCTCGTCTGTTTCGTTTTCAAATGGCCACCCTGTATAGCCTTCACGATAAACGGTTCATACCTCACTGAGCTCATTCTGGTCTCGTTTAAAAAGTTTGTAGCTGGGCTCTACTACAGCTTGACCAACATAGTAAAAAATATTCCCTGAAGTCTTGAGACCCTCGGTAAACTTACTTCCTGGGCACGTCTTCTTTATATATTTAGCAGATTATCTTTTTGAACACACTGGAATGTTTTAAGCGTCTTACTATCAAATATATTTTGTTCACTTGGTAATACGAACAAGAAAAACATTGACAACATGTTTTTTATATTTCAGCTCAGTATCGGAGTATCTGTGCTCTGTGTACCATGGTTGAGATGGAAACGTCCGGATCTTGAACGACCAATCAGAGTACATTTAATTTGGCCTATCCTCTACATATTGGCAACTGTCTTCATTACTGCAGTACCAATGGTAGCTAGTCCGATAGAAACTGGAATAGGAATTCTTATGATATTGTCTTCAGTTCCTGTATATTACAGTTTTATTTACTGGCAGAATAAGCCGAGGTGTTTCTTGATTGTGATAAATAAGACGACAGTGTTTTTACAAAAAATCCTCCTTGTCGTTGGCAAGGCCAGAACTGCCCAGCTGTGAATACAATAGTTGATTGTTATTGTTATCGAAAACTGATGGTGGAAGTCTTCAGATTCTCTTGAATTTTAATACTTTCTGTTGGTGTTTTTAGCAACTTATTAGTTTGAATCTGGATATTCCCACCTATGCTTGAGTGTATATATTAGGATATAACTATATATTGACCAACTCTTATGTAAGTTTTAGCTAATCCTCTAGCTAGAAAAACGTTTTTTATCACCTTTATAGTTAAAGTGATGGTAATTTCTGGAAGATATGCAAATCACCACAGTTTCGGAAATGCCGTTTATTTTTCATTTTTATCAGATGAGAATTAATTTTTTGGAATAATGAGTTACAAGAAAGGTGAACAAGGACAATATATGGTTATTATTTCCAATTGAATATTCATGTGAATATTGTATATTTGAAATTTCGTTCATGATTTTAGAAACGTGAGTGAAACAACATACACAACAGATATGGTTATTATTTCCAATTGAATATTCTTGTGAATATTGTATATTTGAAATTTCGTTTATGATTTTTGAAAAGTCAGTGAAAAAAGATACACAAGATTCACATCGTATTTAAGCCTGATCTTTAAAGAAATAAACATAATCATAGCATGAAATGACAATAAAGTATTTCTATGTATGAAAAAATAAAGAATGAACTGAATCACTACATGCAACAATCTGTGAATCTGAAATTCAAATTACCTACCCCATAACTGTTAGTACGAGAGCTAGTGAACCTTTTGAGTAACGGTTTGCCTGTAAGGCTAGAAATTTTTATAGCGATAGTTCCTAGCATGCTGAGGACGGAAATCATCGCCTGGCACCCCTCACCCCTGCACGTCATCAAGATCTATATCTTTGAAAGTGTTAAAAAATTTAAAAAAATAAACTTGTTCCTGTAAGCTTGAAACTTTCATACGATTTGGTTCGTTCATTGTGAAGTTCAAAAAAAAATTGACAGGCGATTTCGATGAGCACAAATACCTGCCAGGCGACTCGAAAAGGGTGTTAAAATACGAACAAAAATGAACTTTTTTATGTAAGGCTGAAATTTATATATGTGTTCGTCTGAGGGAATGAAAAATTTAGTTTTATTATTAATCTTCATCATCATCTGATATGTTATCATTAATTTTTCATCATATAGTACAGTCGTTTCAAGCGTAGTACACTGTGTCTTAAATTGGTTGAGACTGCATTATATCTCAGCTATTATTGAAAATAGAGTCATGCGGTTTTCGAGACCCTGTGTCACTTTTTTGTAAAACTTTTAAATCCACAAACAGAAATATTCCATCTTCTTTTGTTTCTGGAATAGAGTGCGAAAATGATAATGTTCACTTTTTGAAGATGTTATTATTTCTTGGGCTCTGCATGAGAAAGAAAAAAAATTAAAACTTCTTATAATGATATTTTTACGTAGAAGTCAGTGGCGTAGCTGAACATTTTTTCAAAGCATTATTTTTGAGATTGAATTGGAACGGAATGAAATTTTTTATATGGAACACCATGTTTATTTCAACGTCAAACTGTAACACGACCTATGCTTCAATAAATTTCAGTTGAAAAAAATATCCCACGCATTCAATCAATATTCACAAGCATTTAATCATTACTTTTTCAAAAAGCCATGTGATCTAAACCCATTTATTTTATCCTGTTTTGAACATAATTTCAAAATATCAACTGAAAAATTGTTTTTTTGATGCATGTGTGGAAGAATTCATGTCTTACTTTAAAAAAAAACAAACACAAATACAGTAGGCGCTTGATGCTGGATTATCGGAAATGCCGGATTATCGAATTTGTACAGGAAAAAAAAGCTAACTTCATATGATTTTCACTACTATCCAACTTTCGCAAAATAAGACCGCTATTTTGTCAAGGGACGCTATGAAACAAGAGAAAACAAGTACACCACGGTCGAGGTTAGGTCCGGACTGACGAGCGGGTAAGGTTGTGATACATCGATGTATTCAGAAAAAAAAAATGAGAAGATTTGACGTTAAAACATACGAGGTGTTCCATTTGAAATATTTCAAGTTTGAGCTATATCTTAAAAACATTTATTAGATAAAAATTTTAAGCTACGCCACTGACTTCTACATAAAAACATTATTATACACATTTTCATACTTTTTTTTTCTCATACAGGGCAAGAGAAATAATAACATCTTCAAAAAGTGAACATTATCATTTTCGCACTGTATTCCAGTAAACAAAAGAAGATGGAATATTTCTGTTTGTGGATTTAAAAGTTTTACAAAAAAGTGACACAGGGTCTCGAAAACCGCATGACTCTATTTTCAATAATAGCTGAGATATAATGCAGTCTCAACCAATTTAAGACACAGTGTACTACGCTTGAAACGACTGTACTATATGATGAAAAATTAATGATAACATATCAGATGATGATGAAGATTAATAATAAAACTAATTTTTTCATTCCCTCAGACGAACACATATATAAATTTCAGCCTTATATAAAAAAGTTCATTTTTGTTCGTATTTTACACCCTTTTCGAGTCGCCTGGCAGGTAGTTGTGCTCGTCGAAATCGCCTGTCAATTTTTTTTTGAACTTCACAATGAACGAACAAAATCGTATGAAAGTTTCAAGCTTACAGGAACAAGTTTATTTTTTTAATTTTTTTAACACTTTCAAAGATATAGATCTTGATGAAGTGCAAGGGTGAGGGGTGCCAGGCGATGATTTCCGTCCTCAGCATGCTAGGAACTATCGCTATAAAAATTTCTAGCCTTACAGACAAACCGTTAGTCAAAAGGTTCACTAGCTCTTGGACTATGTAGGGACTTCGCACAGAGTTAGAGATCACTTAACTGAATTCAAAAATATCCCACATATGTTTGAATTATACATTGAAATTTCAAGTTTTGACCTCTGTTTTCAAAATGCTCGATTTGATGAACGAATAGTCCAGGAAATTCTGTAAGGGGACGACACTATCTATATGAAACCGTCAACAAGGATGTTATACTAGTTCAAACTACATTGAGTCGTCTTCACTAAGCAGTCAATAATTCCCGTGGCACTCCTCCTGATTTAGAAAAAAAAATATGGAATATGGGTACCTACTCGGAGATTAAATAATTTCAAAACCCGACAACTCCATTTTTGGTGAAAAATTAGTTAGATACGGAAATGGAGAAAAACTCAAGGACGTGAAGGCCTTACTTCAGAAACATTGGGGTGAAGATTGGCGTTCACTGAATAAACTACGGTATTCCTCTGAGGTCCTGGAAGAATACCCATTTGCCTCAGAAAATTTCAGTACTCCAGAACCGGCAAACCTATGCGAGCCAGCCGAAGAACTATCAGATTGGGTTTTTAATAGTCTACATTGTTTAAATATCGTGTTTATATCGAAAATGGATCAATAAAAATGCGATACCGATAACTGAATATAATTGTCACTATCGTCATGATCTCTAATGAGAACTTTCAAACTTCTGCCCATGCAATTAAGTTTCAATTCCCGACAAATTAAAAAAAAAATCCCACACTTCCATTTCATTCATCTGATTTATCGCACTATTTACTGATTTTTTTTTAATACAGGGTTGTTTTCCAACTGAGAGACTATTCGAACATATCGTTTTTTGAGATTTTTCAACATTCGTCCTAAACGGATTCGTCGGGTTTTGAAACTAGAGGATTAAATTCGCACTTTTAATTTCAGGATAAAACCATATCAGCACCCTAGAGGTGAAGTGTGTTAAGTCACAAAATCAAAATTAACCTGAAGATGGACTTTTCAGTTCGATTATTGTTCCAGAGAATGTTTTCTGCCATTATTTAGCGAATTGATATACCCAGGGAGTTGAAAATGTGTTTCACTAGCTAGAATATACTTATGTGAATCCAATATTGTAGATAACTCGTGTCGGAAAAAATGTGACTTGATACACTTTACCTCTGGAGTGCTGATATAGAAATGTATAAAAAATTGAAATCAGAATAATGTTATCAATATAGACCTTCTCAATATGAAATCATTTCAATGTTCAGAGACAGATCCCCATTTCTAATTTATGTTTTCAATAGCCGATGGAAAACTATCGATGATTTTCAGAATTTTGAATATTATCATTATATGTGGTATTTTTTTATACCAGTTTGAAATGAGTCCATCCCCGAATATACGAATCTGCAGTCTACACTGATGAAATTTTTCTGATTTTGATGACTGTTAAGTAAAGTGTACTCAATTTAGTTAGAACTCCTAAGATGAAGTAAGTAGACTGTTCCAAAGACAGTATAATTTTCCTCATTATTGAAGGTGATAGATGATAGCATAACAACAGAGTGAGATCCTGGTAATTTATAGTGTTTCTCCAACTGTATGAAGATCAGTGTAGTCCTCTATGTACAAAATTTCATCTATTTGTGATAATTTGTTTGCTAAATACAGATTTTGAAAACATGACCGAAAACGTTGAGTCACCCTCCATAATTCAGAACGAATGATTGAAGACGATTAAGGACTAAATGTCCTCCACCTTTGTGTACGATTCTTCTTATATAGAATTGGGTATTATAATTCATAGCCATATCCGAACGATAAGGCATGTGTTTCAGAAAGTTATACCTGCTATAGCAAAGCAAGGTAGACAGGCAATTTGAAACATGAATTTGGGAAAAGAAATTTGTCTCCTCGTAAAATATGGAGTGCTGGGTCCGTTCACAAGAATAAGCTGTAATAATCTGATATTGAAGGACATGTCTTTTCCAGGAATTTCCGTTAAAATAACAGTGATGAATTTTAGGGCCCTAGAAACTCAAATCACATTACAATTCTAGATGACGTTGACTTTTCTAACCGAACGAAAACTCGAAAATCCCGAAACATAACAATTCGTGAGTAATTTCATTGAACGTAACTCAAAATATTCGGAAACATAAATTGGACCGAGCAAAATACAATCAAACAATCATGTGAAATTGAATCAAAATTAACCATGCGTTATAAAAATTTAACATGAATCCTCTGCTTCGCCGTAAATACAACAAGGACTTTCAACAGAATTCCATAAGAAAAGCATTTTTTTTTATTCACCACCGAACCCTATCAGAAGTAATCTGGGAATCCGATTTTGCCAAATATGACGGAGAATTGGATATTGATATAAGTGTGGAATTACTTTAATGAATTCAAGATTTCAGATTATCAGTGATTATGGAGAAGAATAATGTTTGAAAGAACTGGTAACCAAAGTGTAAGTAGAGATAGCATAATGCTACTCGTACTAAGTAGATATAACTAAAGACTGAAGTTATATGTGCATCAATGTATCATTTTCTAGGGCCGCATTATCAATGCTCAGTTAAAAAGCGTAACTGTGAGTTTACAGTCTTGGAAGTAATTGCTTAACTGAGCATCCATAAAGCGGCCCTTAAAGGCCCTCTCACTCTCGGCAACAAAATCAATTGAAATTTTAAATAATAAAATGCTCCTACTTTGACTCTTACACTGAAAAGTATTGAAAATGTTTCATTTTTCGTCGGACGAACATATTTCAGACATTTCGGTGAATCTCAAACAATGCCTAGTTAACGAATATGCATTTCAACTAACTTTCAGACAGCACTGTATTTTCTGGCAGACGTTAGTAGTATCAAGGTGTTTCCGCATGGGCAACATGAGATGATCTGATTAGCATGATCTTAAAGAATTCTAATAATGATATAATTTCCGACCTTTGGGTACATCGTGAATTTTTCAAATGATTATTTATCCGATATACAGGACTAACTTTGGGACAGTTCTTCATTTGCAAACGAAAAAGTGACAAAAAATATAAAAACCGATATAATGCTACAGAAATTCAGAGGATAATAAGACCAAAACTTTCCACACGTGCTGATAACACGTCACAAGTCACCCCCAATGGAAGAGCTTTCTTACCATATATCCTCAAGGTCACCGATAGAATTGGTAGAATACTGAAGAGGCACAATATAGAGACCATCAAAAACTTGGCTGATTGATCATAACTACCAAAGACAAAGTCGACCCACTCTCTCAGGATATTTACAGGATACATTCTGACTGAGGCAAAGTCAAAAAGTTAATGTTCAAAACAACTTGGTACGAGCGGTAACTAGCCCCCTCTATGAGAGTCAGATATCGAAACACATTCATCAGATGTATCAGTTTCTAAAACATATTCGTGTAAAATTTCATTACAATGTTGCAAGCAGTTCGGCAAAAACTAAAAAATGTGTATATCTTTTCTTTTTCAACGCCCTGAATCTTTAATACGGATTGCGTTACAAAAATTTTTCACCGAACAAACCCCTATTATCTTTCAGTTTTCTATCTATCCTAGTGAGATGGTCACCTTTTTTGAAACACACTATATATCAATGAGCCTTTTAACTGAAAATGGTATTAACTTCCTTATTTCAAATTAAACAACTGTATATTATGACTTGTTCGGATATATCTTCGAATGCCGCATTCATTTCATGTATCATTCTAGTCCTCTAGAGCCATTTTCTAGTTATTCACACAATTACAAATTGAGGCTTGTAGAACAATGAAAATTCAATGAGAGCGCAACGCACAATCTCAGGTCTATAGATCACTTAGTGGAGTAAATAACGTGTTGATATACTATGAGAGTGTCAATGCTGGAATTAAAAAAAAGCAAAAATTTTTCAAATAGAAAGCGTATTTTTTTACTCAAATATCAATTCGTGAGATAAAATAAGTGGAGGCATTCCTTATATCTAAAATGTATCAATTTCGAGACATTTAGGAAAAACTGTTTACCATGAGAATAATAAATATAATGTGAGGTATTGAATTTGATCTATGTTCACCCTTTCATTAGAATCTTTATGACTTCATTCAAAATATTTCAGGTTTATTACAACTCGAGAATTTACCGTGCAATATATAGGTGGAATTCGGCCCCCCCCCCAAAAAAAAAAGAAATCCACCCACCAAAGAAATATTGAGAAGGTACGATGGGCACGAATAATGTTTAGAAGTGGGAAAATATGTTATAATTCAATTTTCTGTTATGATTCATGTAAATAAAAGTTCAAGAAGATTTATTACATCTTCTAGAAGGTTTGCATTACAATTTAAGCTTTCTATTGTTATGTCACATTCTCCGAAAAATTACTGGTTATTTTCGTCATGAGCAGTAAAAATACTGTTCACTCTGAATATTGAACTAATTTTCGAGAAATGTCAAGCTTGGAAAATTATTCTGAATAAAGTCACAGAGATTTTCATGAGAGGCCGAAGTTTTAACATTTTTAATACTTCACATAGGTATTATATTCTGCCCGTAACTGAGATATTTCTGAACTTTTCGAAAATGGTATATTTCAGATACAGGAAACATTCAAAATACCACATTTATTTTGCTCTAACGAATATTTGGGTTTTTTTTTTATACGAACTTCGACACTCTTATTTTACGTCCAAGTTTATCAAAACGTTGTTTTCTCTAGAGAGTGACGTCAAATTTCTTTCCGGTTACCCATTTCAAAAAACAGATCTGAAATTGTGCGTTACGCTTTCGATGAATTCTAAATGTTTTACAAGCCTCAATTCTCGATTTTTCTTAAAAAACAATGAATAAACCAAAAACGGCTCTATAGATGGCTATAGGAAATGATACATAAAATGAATGTGGCATATCCAAAAAAAGTAATAATATAAGATAAGATAGTGGATATCATTTCCGGTAAAAGCAGAAGACATTGATATTTGAAAATATATTATAAATGAAATTCTGCTTGGTTTTCATCTTCACATAAAATTTCGAAATGATCGAATAATTATTTCTCCATTCACGCTAAAGCGATTTATTCGAATTAGAAAACCGATATCGAATCAATTTATCTTCAACGCCGCAGACTTTGAAACTTTCTACAACACAGAAATGTCTCAAATTAGCGGCACTTCTTCGACTATGGCATCGGAAAAAGAAGGAAGTGGAAGTAAACAATTGTCAAATAAAAAACGCAAGAAAAAATCAATCGACGAGATTTCAAGAAAAAAAAACGAAATCAAATCACCTGACATCGTTTTCAAGCAACCACTATTAATAGGAAGTAATAACGAAAATATTCAGTCGCAAATGGAAATTGACATCAACAATGAACCATCCACATCTGCAATACCCACAAAAAATAATCAAAAACAAACAATAACAAACAATAACATCACAACATACAAACTCCACAACAAACGCTTTCATCAAAAATTATCCAGCCAGAATGAATGAAATCAAATACATTGAATAGTCAAATTTATTCTATATAAATACAGAAAGCAATGAAACTGACAGAATGGAAATGGCAGCAATATGGAGTATCAAATTTCCCAATTCCAAAGATGTTATTTTGAAAACCAAATTAGGTTTCATCCTGAAATCCAACAATGATAAAGCAGCACTCGTTGAAGGCTTGGATGAACTCAAGAATGAAAAAAAAATAGTAAGATACAAAGAAACTGTAGATCAAAGAAGAACAAGAGAAACAAAAGAGCCTCAACAAACCTATTCAGTAGTAATTTCAGCGGTAGAAATTGATATATTACACGAAGACATAAGCCAGCACCTCAACTCCATAAATATTAGACACAGATATTGCAAAAGGATAATCGCAAGAAAAAACAATACTCCAACTAAATTCATCAGAATAATCACTGGAGAAATACAATCCTTTGAAACCCTCTTGAACAATGGTCTATTTTATTTGAATAGACATTACGTAGTTTATCCCAGCCACCCACCAGACCCAACGCCGATACCCTGTGAAAAATGTCTACAATTTGACCACACTACAGACAACTGCAAAAGCTCTCCAAAATGTTCGAAATGTCAGAGCTCACACAAAATGTCGCAATGCAGAACCAATAGCGCACCCAAGTGCCTAGCTTGCGGTGCTGAAGACCATCTAGCTTGGTCTCTAAAACATCCTAAGAAACCAATTGAAGGCCACCATCAACATCAACACCAGCATCAAATTACTGAACAGAAAAACCAGAGACATAGAGGAATTATCTAAAAAAACCAAAAGTATCCACGCTCCCATCTCGATGCTCGACGATATTATCAATACATACCTACGTAAAATAAACAAACCGAAAAATGTCAACAGAAACGAACTTTTACTAAAACTCAAAAAACGTTTCATTAACCAATACAATGTGGACACTACAGCCGTCTTTTCGGGTAACAGAGTTTACATATTGATGTTCGATATGGATGACCGAGATGAGCCTTCACCCACAGAACCAATATGTAATAACTTGAACATTCATGTCCAAAATTAAAATATTATACAGGGTGAGTCGGGAGGAACGAACCAAACTTCAGGTGTGTATTCTGCAGAATGAAAATCGATGAAAATCGGATAACAACATATGAGTTTTTTTATATTATTTCGAGCTATAGAATACACACCTGAAGTTTGGTCCTTTCCTCCCGACTCGCCCTGTATAATAACATCAACAGCTACATCCCAAAGGAACATCTGATCAACCACTTCATAGAACAAAACAATATAAAATGTGCCATGTAAGTAGAAGCCAAAATCAAAGACTCTCATAATGTTAATTACAGGGATTGGACTATATTAAAAAAAATTGGACACATAGAACAGAATAGAAGAGGTGGGAGTCTAATACAATGGCATCCACACCTAAATCTGAGTAAAGAAAACCCTCCAGTGATTAACAATCCTATGAACGAAGTTACTCATTTCAGTGTACCTTTTAAAAATGACAAGCTACACATATTTTTGGTTTACTTTCATCCAAATAGCCAGATAGAAGAAACACTTTTCACTAAAGCTTCAATATATCAATATACCATTATAGTGGGGGACTTCAATGCCAGCACAAGAAGTAGAATGAGACCTATTGAACAATTCCTGAAGAAGAGTAACTTCGCAAAAGCTGAAACACCCCCGACATTTCTTATGAATGGAAATGAAGATACCAAACCTGACTTAATCCTGTATTCAAGAAACATCAAAAACAATTTATCCAAAATACAAGTAACACCTGATTTAGGCTCCGATCACCTTGGATTCGTAATAGAACTTGACATGGACTTGGAACCAGAACATACTGAGCAAAGGATGTCTTATAACTACAAAGCTAGCAAAATATTAGATATTAACAAGGAAATGAAAAAATTCATTGACAGAAATGCTAACACACCACTAAATAAATCATACATTAAATCCTTCAATAAGAAACTTTCAGAGTCCATCAAGAAACATACTCCCTCAACAAGGAGACACCCATTTCTATACGAGCTGCCGCCTTATATAATTAAATTAATTAAAAACAAAAGAAGAATGTATAGGGAATATTGTGATAATAAAATACCAGAACTCAAAAAAGACCTGAATAGATATAACAAAAATATACACAGAATAATTCAACAATACAGAGAGGATAACTGGATTACTGCTTGCAACAATATAAACGAGTCGAAATGAAAGAAATTCTATAATGAGATGAACAAATTATCTAAACATAAACAATATTTCACGTTACCGACTATAATCAAGAATGACAGAGAATATAAATCAGACCAAGAAAATGCCCAATTATTCAAGAAACGATATATATTTAGCGAGGACAACTGCTTTGATAGGAACAATAGAGCACAAATAGATCAATGGTATGAGGATTATTTCAGAAGACCAGAGGGCAGGATGGAACCAATAGAAATAGAAGAAGCAGACTACTACCAACCACTACATCGCTCAAAAAACACGTCTCCAGGCGATGACAATGTTCCATGGATTGTTCTGAAGAAACTAGACGATACAATACACAAACATGTCATCAATTTGCGAAGAGTTTCCTCAAAAAATAATGCCATAGGATAGTAGGTACAGATTGAAAATTGGCAAAGTAGAGTGTTGCTAGATTAAATGAATCTAGGTGCTATCTCAAAATCATAAAAGTATACATGACTGAATGAAGCGTTTTTTGACATATTCAATGTGTGAATATCACTTGAGATGTCTATCTATAATGACACCGAAAAATTCTGATGTATCATTACAATTCATTTCAATATCCTCATAGAGAAAATGAGAAGGGAGAATATTCCTCCATTCCAACACATTATTTCCATTGAATTGTCAACTTCAGTCCTCCATATTGATGTTAAGAACGACTAAGGAAAGTAATAATGAATGAATTATCATCTAAAAGAATGTCTTATGATGTTCTATCAGATAATAATTCATTCTTAGGTTTTCCTACCACAGCTGACTAGTATTTGTTTGAGTCATTTTTTTCCAAAATGAACACTTCCGATTCAGGAATATTCATGCGTCATTTGAATTATTTCTTACATTCAATCTTGGATCTCAAACTTTCCTAACTGCTTCCTTTCCTGGAACTAGAAAAGGACTAAATAAATGGGTGCCGCATCTTCGAGAGTCGCGTCCTCAAGAACAGCCCCAAATAAAGAGAATTTAATAGTCTGTCGGGGGCATGACGGTATCGGCAGCTCCAATGCCCCACTCGACTTCTAGATGAATTCCGACTGACGCCAACATCAGGAATTCGCCTTATTGAGGCATAAGGAGGGTTGGGAGATAATTTCGGAATAAATGGGTGAATTATGAAAGCAGTCGAGTTCATAGAACCGCTGGAAGGGTTGCATAGCATGGCTTCCCTCAAAGTGGTCTCCAAGGATGAAAATATGACAAAATCCATTCAAGTAGAGGTAGAACATTTGAAAACCACTGGAGGTAATTCTGAGACTGAAATGTTTCATTATTCATGAATCCGGGCAACATGTTATGTCCACTGAAGGGATCTCGAGAACTAGCAGTTGCAAGAAATGAGATAACACATTTCACGCTTTTTTTCCTGACTGATTCAAATCTATCAACCGAAATGCACTATAATTGCTGATTTTCATTTTATGAATGAAAATTGACAAGTTGTCATTTTAAAAATCCTAAATAACTGGCTTGTCTCAACTTGTGTTTTCACTCCACTATTGAATACCTACGTATTTAATATCTTTCGTGAACTCGACAGCTTGCTCGAAATCACCCATTTCCGTATACATCTTCCTTCCTATACATTCAAATTTTTTTCTTTTGATCATAAGCATGGTTCCATGCAAACACCTTACAGATAAACAACCAAAAAAACTAAGTATCTTACTAAATAGTTTCAGGCTTTCACGACCGGATATATTGACATTAAGAGAGTCTTCCGGGCTTATTGGCCGTGGTCTATTAGGAATTATTTCACCTAACGTTTCGCCCACAACTGCGGTAGGCATCTTCAGAGGATTCTTGGTCTTAGATTGTAACTCGACCGCTGAATTTCCGAAAGTGATGCTGGATTCGATCCATTGGCCCCACTTATACCCTGATCATTGGCGGGAGAAGGTAGTGGGTTTACGCGCGCGATGTTGATTGGTCCTTCGTTCCACTTCGTATTGGCTTGATTTTAGTCTTTTCCAACACCGGCAACCATGCGCTATGTACCAGAGGAGTTTCTTCCCTTCTGCCGGAATTTCTGGAGGATGAACTTGAACATCTACAGCATGCATTCCTCGCTAACGGATATAATGCTAAGGAAATTCAGAGGGCAATAAGACCAAGACTTTCCACACGTGATGATAACACATCACAACTCACCCCCAGTGGAAGAGCTATCTTACCATATATCCCCAAGGTCACCGATAGAATTGGTAGATTACTAAAGGGCCACAATATAGAGACTGTCTATAAGCCAACTCGAAAACTTGGCCAAATGATCAGAACTACCAAAGACAAAGTCGACCCACTCTCTCAACCCGGTATTTACAGGATACCTTGTGACTGCGGCAAAGTCTACATTGGTACAACGAAGCGAAGTATCAATACGAGAATCAAGGAGCATGAACGATGCTGTCGACTCAATCAGACAGAAAAATCCGCACTAGCGGAACATGCTCTGACAGATGGACACAATATTGTTTTCTCAAAGGCAGAAGCTATTTCAAACCTCAAAAGTTTCTATCCTAGGATGAACATGGAAGCCATTGAGATATATAAACATAAGAACAATATGAACAGAAGGGAAGAAACTCCTCTGGTACATAGCGCATGGTTGCCGGTGTTGGAAAAGACTAAAATCAAGCCAATACGAAGTGGAAGCGATGGACCAATCAACATCGCGCGCGTAAACCCACTACCTTCTCCCGCCAATGATCAGGGTATAAGTGGGGCCAACGGATCGAATCCAGCATCACTTTCGGAAATTCAGCGGTCGAGTTACAATCTAAGACCAAGAATCCTCTGAAGATGCCTACCGCAGTTGTGGGCGAAACGTTAGGTGAAATAATAATTCCTAATAGACCACGGCCAATAAGCCCGGAAGACTCTCTTAATGTAAGTATCTTACCTTTGAATCCCGCCCAAGATCTGATGAAAGTCTGAAATTATTAGGTATTATCCTGCAACCAAATATGAAATTCCATCTCCATATTGATAACCTAGTCATAAAACTATCAATTGCATTATTTACCATCAGAAGAATCAGATATAGGAAAAAATTGATAAACTTCACCTATTTTCACCTCACAAAATATGTGAGTGAAAAAAATTTGGTTTCCATTTGAAATAATCGAGTTTTTGGCGTACGTCAAAACGTTATTTTCTCTTCTGAGTTATGTTGAATATCTTGTCAGTAACCCATTTCAAAACAGATCTGAGATTGTGCGTTGCGCTTTCATTGAATTATCAGTGCTCTACAAGCCTCACTTTTTGTGTACATTAAAATTTTTTTCTTTTGATCATAAGCATGGTTCCATGCAAACACCTTACAGATAAACAACCAAAAAAACTTAGTATCTTACCTGTGAATCCCGCCCAAGATCTGATGAAAGTCTGAAGTTATTAGGTATTATCCTGCAACCAAATATGAAATTCCATCTCCATATTGATAACCTAGTCATAAAACTATCAATTGCATTATTTACCATCAGAAGAATCAGATATAGGAAAAAATTGATAAACTTCACCTATTCTTACCTCACAAAATATGTGAGTGAAAAAAATTTGGTTTCCATTTGAAATAATCGAGTTTTTGGCGTACGTCAAAACGTTATTTTCTCTTCTGAGTTATGTTGAATATCTTGTCAGTAACCCATTTCAAAACAGATCTGAGATTGTGCGTTGCGCTTTCATTGAATTATCAGTGTTCTACAAGCCTAACTTTTTGTTTTTTTCGAAAAACAATGAATTACTCGAAATCGGCTGTAGATGGCTATAGGGAGTGATACATGAAATTAATATGGCATTCGAAGATCTATCCGAAAAAGTCATAATATACTGGGTGTTCCAATTGAAATAAGAAAGTTGATACCACATCCGGTGAAAGCGGAAGTCATTGATATTCAAAAATATATTTTAAATGAAGGTCTTCTTGGCTTATATGTTCACACAAAATTTAGAAATGATAGAATTATTATTTCTCCATAAACTTCTTATGAGCACTCCCGGTGGGATACCCTGTATACATACAAAAAAAAATGTCCTGAGGAACAGTGACCACCACGAAAACGAGAATAGAAATGCCTACAAGATTTCAACACCTTATAAGAGAATATCAGCTGTTCAGCTCAGTGTCAACCACGAGGCCATAAATATATACAATAAGATCCCTGTAAAATTCAAGAAGATGAAAAAGACCAAACTGAAGATAAAACTGAAAGAACTGCTGAAACAGAAAGAGAACAACACAATGGAAGACTTCTGGAGAGATTTTTGATGGGATATAGTCATCTTCAGAGAGCTACAGCTCCTTAAAGAAGCATTTTTGTGTTATATGATTTTGGTCGGAGGTATCTCAAATAATGTCTAGTACATCCACTAGAAGTTTGTCGGTTTGATCATGGATCAGGACGTATGAGAATAACATCGAAAGTATGATTCTTTGATAGAAATTGAGGTGCGTGTTTGGTATAAAATTTTTTTTAAATCCTAGTTCTGAAAATGTTACCCCCTCCGAAGATTAGCAATAAATATTGTGTTCTTTTATTTTCTGTAATCTCTAAATCTGATTATTTAAAAATTGTTTTCGGCCGCAACTTCTCATGAACTTCAATATTATAAAAGAAATTCAGAACATTCTTCAGAATTAAATGAGAATTTGCCCTATACCACAGAAAATTAGCAAAGGCAGAAGTATTTTATATGAAAATACACTTCTTTCTGAGGTGTGATTCACCTGAAAATTAAAACAATGGATTTTCATTTGAAAAAAATCCGTTTTGAGGTTTCTATCTTATCTGATTTTGACACTGAAATCGAACCACCCTGAATGTTCAATGAAACGGAGGAGCATCATAGGTTTGTTTTCTGGTAGAAGCTAGAAAATTCAGAATGTTCATATGATATTAACAATGCTTTCTCTGAGAACGAGTTGTTTCCAGATTTCAGACAAATTTTCTGGGGAAAATGCAAATGATACATTGAAGCAGTGTAGAATTCAATCTTATAATGAAACTAGACGTCAGACGAATCCCTGTTTTCCAAGAATTCATCTTTCAAACCTGTTCGGTTTTAATTAACAGCGATGTGCGTAAGATGGCATGTGGACACAGAAACACAGCTTACACAGAAGAGAGGACGCAACTGGCTGTTCGAGCTCGCACAAGCTCTCGTAGAGCTACTGAGGGGTACTACGGTACCTAGGGAGAATCAGAAATATTACAATATAATATGAAAACTTATCTATCAAATTTGAATTGTTCATTGCGAGTCATCATTCTTTGAAATATCATGACCAACGATCATCCTGTATGTTAGTCAAAACACGAGATTTTCGATAACACTGACGCAAGCAGGCGCGGATCCAGAGGGGGGGGAGATTTACTGGGGGAACGTTCCCCCAGAAATGGCCCGGCCCGCCTCTGAAATTTTGCTTCCATTCCTTGAATTTGACAAACTGACGGAAAATATTCACCTGAATATTTAAGCAAATGGTTTATTGATTGGGAGCTACTACATTCACCATCGCCCAAAATACCAGTATTTTCTGGCTCATGAAAATCTAAAAGTTCCCCCTCCAGAAGCTGGGCCTGGATCCGTCCCTGGACGCGAATGGGAAATTATCAGAGGAGACTTTTTCTTATACTGCATAAAATCGCTCTGATCATTGTTGAAACCATTGAAGGAATATTATCTAATTCCGCAATTGGTTTTGGATGGTGTTTTGAAGGGAACTCTTAGTCCATTCAATTGAAAGAAATCATTGACCGTAATCTGTTTAATGCCTTCCGTGAACTCTGGGATTTCTCGGATTAGGAAGTAAATGCTTTGACCCGCATTTGATAGAATCGTTCGAAATGTACTTTTTATTATGCTCTAGATTTTTTATAATCTACTAATGACATTACGGCAGATTGGAACCTTCGGAAGGATACGTTGAGGATATTTTACTCTTGATCAAGATGATTGACCAATGAAAAATCTCCTACTATCTCTATAAATTTGTGAACTTTCATAGGGAATCACAAAAATCTGCTTAAAAGATGAAAACTTCACTATAGATATTCTGCATCTATCAGATCTTATGGTATTTTGATGTCGATACAAGGCGTTGATGTTGGTTAAGTCTACACATTTCAAGATACCTTCATATCTTCGATGACTGTTCGTGAATTTCATTCAAATTAGATACAAATAGATACAGGATTGATAATAATAATAATAATAATAATAACAAGGAATGAGTTTGCGAAAGCCCTCATTACCTTTACCCATGCAAACACCTAAGCATGAGAATTGCGGAAGATAATAATAATAATAATAATAATAGTCTTAACCAGGAGGTGGTCTCCCAGACGGCTAGTAATACTTACCTTACATCCGGTTACTTATTTCCTGAAACCCAGGGTGCACTTCACGCCATGCAAGATCAAGTTGTTCCCACAAAATACTACCGGAGGCACATTCTAAAACAACAAGTTGATAACACCGAGTGCAGATTGTGTAACATGGCTGAGGAAACAATACAACATTTGATTTCGGGATGTGCAACGCTTGCCCCGAAGGCCTATGTGGACCGCCATGACAATATGGGTAAAGTGCTACACCAAGCAATAGCACAGAGTATAGGGGGCTTGTGGGGAGCAACATGCCATATTATAAGTATTCACCACTGGTTCACAAACATAATGGAACTCTCGGGACTACAGTCTACAAAAAACCAACCAACACAGACCAATATTCCCACTTCGAATCTAATCATAATTTGAACACCGAAATGGGTGTAGCCAGATGCTCATATAACAGAGCAACCAAGATATGCTCTAATCTAGAAGATCGTGATGAGGAGTTCCACAACAGAATCCCTCAAGAGAAACGGCTACCCCAAGAAGATACTTCAGAAAGCCTGAGAACCAAGAGAAACACCAACAGAGCAACAACCAAAAGACAATGAGCCGACCGAAACGATAACGGTATATAAAAAATACAGTTCAGTACCTACTAGTCATTTTCAAAATGAAAATTTAAAAAATTTATAGGCATACAGATATGAGATGAACGGCGACTGACACCTAACACTTTTAATTGGTTATTATTGGGTCACCAACCAACATCAGGACCAAATCGTGAAACCTCAAAAAACGAAACGAGAGATACAGTAGGTTGAGCTTGTTGTTCACACCAGACTCAACTGTGAAAAACATCAATACAATACAAACTGGAACAATTTCATTGAATCGGTTTATATATGAAATTCCAAAATAGAAATGGAATATTCATTAATTTATTGAAACGACGAAGAGGATTGAGGTACAACCTATTAACCCACGAATATATACAACACAAATATGAACATCGAGAGAAAAATATACAGGTAATGAAATGAAAATCTAGAGATGGTGGGTACTTAATGCATCATAATATCTGTTTTTGAAACCGTTTCCGGTAGGAGCCTCTACAACTGTGGATGGTAGCCTATTCCATTGGTTGAAAATCCTATTGGAATGAAATCTCTGACGCGTTGTCGTCTTGTAGGGTTCCTTAGATAGCTTGAAGCGATTTCCTCTCAGGTTATTGGAATTTAACTGGAATATGTTGACGAAATCCTCACCAAAATGTCGAGCTATGGCTCTATACAGGGTGTCCCATAACAAGTGCAAGTGAATCGAACGACACTCCACGATAGAGGAGACCAAATATTATCGAATGAAACCAACATTAGGTGCTGCTTCTAAAATAATTAGACCTTTATGAATAGGTAAACCTAATATTGCCGTTTTTCGGACATTTTTTTTTATTGCAGGGCCAGAAGGTTTGGTCATTTAAGCCCATATTAATTCTAGCTTATTGTATTATTACTCTCAATTAAAATTATTCTGAATAGTTGATTAAAAACGTCAATATTAGTGAGATTAGGAGAATTCTTTTTCTACTTAATTTTTATTACTCCGAATGAATCCTCTCTAGTTTGAAAAAATTATACCAATTTTTTTTGCAAGCAGTTTTGAAAACTCCTTCATTTTCTGGAGATTCAAGATTCATGAATAACATTAACGATATTTCTTTAATTTATTATCTGTCTGGGATACAAAAGAGATTAATGTAGTCATCTTTCCGGCACGACGATTCGTTACTCTATAATACTCTAATAAAAATTCGGCTTTTCGGTAATTTTTGCTATCATGATGCGACAGAATCGCATACGTGTTGCATAATCCCGGGATTCTAATTTATCATACATTTTTAATATTCTATGGATTGTAGATCTTGTCAGGCTCTTTTCCAATTATTTTCATGACGGTGTCTTCGTTTAACATTTGTGGTCTTCCAGGTTGATGATTTCAGGCATCCTACCAGCTCGGCAAGGTTGTCTGGTTCTTCAAGAAGACTGTTGCTTCCCTTGTGTTGTAGGCGACACAATCTCTTTGAGGCTCAAAACGGGTTTCTGCGTGAATGAGATGCATATTTGCACACTCTTCTGGAGAGTGAATCACTCGCTCCATTGCTAATAAACACTAATATCACACAATTAATCAAAATCCAAGATAATGCCAAGTCCTTATCCACAGTTAATCGTCCAATCGTTAGGTATTGAAAAAAACGGTGGTCTCAAAAAATTTACGCTGAGCATTATCCAAACCGCCAACATCCCGCTGATGGCATCTTTATTAGATAGATTTCATATTAATAAAACACGCCGTTAAATTTTTTATATTTTTATTTGAGATAAATACATTTCAAAAATATAGTACAGCAGTATTTGAACCATTTAAAATAATTACCAATTCAAGAATAGTTATTTATGATACAAGTGCAGAAGGCGTTGATATTCTTACACGAGTTCCAATTTCGAAAACGAGCCAATTCGTAGCGACTTTCTGAATGAACAGAATTGACACATAATTAAAGAAAAACACAGAATAATCAGAACAACAATTATAGAGGTTGTTATCCGATCCCATTCAACGACATACCTGCATCGCATACAGGATCAGGAATGAAAGCTTGGAATAGAAATTATTTCCTTTCAGTATTCATTCTAGATTCATTCTGAATAAACTATATAGTCTGGGTTTTCGGGGGGTTTTTCTAGATTGGGTGTGCAGCTTCATAACAGGGCGTACAATGTCTGTGAAGGTGGGCAGCCAGTGGTCTGACAGGCGTGTTTGCGAGCTAGGAGTTCCACAGGGCTCTATATTGGGACCAATGCTTTTCATTATTTTTATAAATGATCTACCCAAACATCTGGTATCAATCTTGAGCAAACTGATAATTTTTGTTGACGATACGTCAATTGCTGTATCTGCTGCAGACCTGAACGATCTGAAAGTCATCTGTTTATCCCTAATCGACCAATTTGAAAACTGGTGTAGAGAAAATGCACTCATTATGAACACTGACAAGACCGAATGTGTTAGATTTTCACTGAGAAGTGCAAAAGACAGCACATTTGATATATGCTATAATGGTATAGTACTGAAAGCTAAAGAAGTAGTCAAGTTTTTGGGTGTCTATGTTGACGAAAACTTGAGGTGGTGCAAACAAGTCGAAAGGGTATGTAAAAAGCTTAGCTCATCTTTTTACGTTATATACCGTTTGAAGAACTCCCTGCCTTTTGAAGTGTTGTTGAATCTATACTATGGCCTGGTGTTTAGCCATATAGATTATTGTATTCTGATCTGGGGTGACTCTGTTGATTTTAACAGAGTATTGGTGTCCCAAAAACGTATACTACGTATGATCTTTGGACTACATCCACGCACTTCCTGCCGGCCAATTTTTAGAGATAATAACATCCTCACTGCCCCCTGTATATATTTGTATAGAGCTTTGATGTATATGAAGAATAATATAGATAGATTTACCAAACTGTCAAATTACCACAGTTATTCCACCAGAAGTACTGACACTCTCTCTATTCCAGTGCATAGAACCTCCAAATTTAAGTCCTTCATTATGTATAAAGGCATTATCAAAGATTATAGAGTATAAAGATGGGAAACGAAGCGACTGCAGTGATGTCAGCGACATCTGTTTTTCAAAAGTAATCGGTCTATGGTTAAAATCAAAGATTATAGAGTATAAAGATGGGAAACGCCCGTAAGAAACTAACCAAAAATCGTAGTCGGATTTTAGTACCACAGATACAAGGGCGTTTCCCATCTTTATACTCTATAATCTTTGGGCATTATATTATATAATCATTTACCTCAGAGTGTGAGGGCACTGAATAGGCGCGAGTATGGGAAAATGGTGAAAAAAATATTGGTAAAAAAAGCTTACTATAGTGTAGACGAGTATATGATCGACATGAACTTGATGTAAATTTTGAATTATTATTTCTTATTCTTATTATATTGTATTTGTTTGGACTTGTCCTATACACTCTGTGTCGAAAAGGATCAATAAATTATTTCTATTTCATTTCATTTCTATTCAGTATTTCTTTTTAAAACAATATTTAAATTGAATAATAAATACAGAAGACATCAAAGGCACTTCTCTCGCAATTTGTCATCATATCTTCGATTTCTCTCCTGCATGTACCCAGCTCTCAATTCATTTGAGAAAAGAGCATGTGCCTCCTCAGACATATAACTTTTTGATTCTCTAATCCAGTGTTTTTCAACCTGTGGGTCGCGACCCCCCAGGGGGTCGCGAAGCATTTGTTGGGGGGTCGCGAGTGGTCTAGACGACTAGGTGCTTACTTCATTGAAAAAAATTTATAATTTCTTAAAGGATAGATATATCAAGAAATGGTTATCGAAGAAATGAAATACTGGTGTTATTCATACCAATAAATTAATAAAGAAAAATCCTCGTTTTTATTCACTGAGAAGTAATGAGACAATTTATTCTTTCTTCACATTATATGATAATTCATTTTAGATATACCTGGTGGTTCAAAAGTCTGGAAACGGTGATTTTATTCCGCAACATGTGGAAAATCGGAATTCTGATACTGAGGTCTTCGGTACCTAATTTCACCCGAAAGGGCATTATACGAAATATAAGGCGCAACTGAAATTTCAAATGCAAATTTTGTCCATATTTGGACCCCAAACAGCACTTTTTGTTCAAAAATCAAAGTAAGACCTCATTTCTCGCATAAGTCCCCATCGTCTCAAAATCTGATGGGCCCAATCGATTCTCCTCGAAAAATTACTTAGTACTAGAATATGAATTTTCGCATCCTGATCTGAATGAACGCCGCAGATTTTAAAACAAAAAACGCTGAATAGGTTCCAAATAAGGATGAAAAAATTTTTGGTTTTAACCAATTCGGATTAAAAACTTTCCGCTTAATCCGAATCTGCAATAAAAAGATGGGTTTGCGTTTGAAATTTCAAAGATGGGCCTCATCTCGATAAGGCCCTTTTTGTGCCCGAAATATCTGATGGGTCCATCCGATTCCTCGGACGAAATTACTAAAGACCCCAATATCAAAATTTCGATATTTCAGCTATGCCCGAAATAAATTAACCTTTTCCAGATTTTTGAAACACCCGGTATGTCAAATTATGTAATCTCACTTATCAATTCTTCAATGAAAGACGAGGACCACAATTAAATTTTTCTTGTAAAGCCTTGTAGTTTTTCTTTTGCATCCTGCCTTTGAAGACGTTTGGGCCAGAAAGAAAAGGCTAATTTCAAAAGGAAAATGTCAAAAATGAATTCCAAGTAAACCAACCTTGTTGTAGAAATAAAGTATTTTGTTTGGTTTTGTGATTATACTGAAAGTTCAGAGCAAAGTTCCATAAGTCTGGTCAGTCTATTGAAAACCACTTTACCCCTGTACTCGTATCTTCACAAATGGAAATGATTTGAAACAGTCGAGTCTCCAACGGTTTTTCTCGAATTTACAATATACATTTCAATAGTTTCAACATACATACATGGAAAAAATCAAGATTGGGGGGGTCGCGAAATTTTTTGCGATACTATGGGGGTCGTGTCATGAAAAAGGTTGAAAAACACTGCTCTAATCAATTTACTTATTGCTAATTCATTACTGGATATGAGAGGCTGACCTTTGAAGGAGTGAAGGATCACTTTCATCCTATTCATTTTGCACCAGGAAGAGTTGATTGTAGCCTTCATTCTCTTGATTTTCTTTGTCATAGGGGGACTCTTGTATAAATGATTTTTCCAGAAATAGCTGAAAAAGAGGAATATTAGGTCATTCAATAATTTGAATGAAAATTATCTCGAATTTACAATTTACAAGCTAGAACGTATTCATGAAGATGATTAAGTTTCAAAACGTTTTGTGAATGAAATCAGTGAGACATTTGAAAAACATTCAAAGATGAAACTATGAGGTTAATGGAGAGACTTACAATTATTATTTGAGCGTTCACTAGGATATACCATATTACAACTCTCAATTGAGTGGTGCTGCATCTGTTTTGGAAGCTCCCGATGTTGGAATTTCTGTAAAAGGAGAAGCTTTAATGAACGAATTCAATGTCAGACATATGTGTTTTTTATTCATTATATTAATATTTGGTTAAACTCATCGACAGAATTTATTGCAGCACTTTCGGAAATTGATTCATTTTCTTTCGAATAAGGCCCCTTCAGGAATGGAATGCTTCCTAGTTGCAGCAATTTTCGAGGGTAATTGTACCTGATTTGTTCTGGAGAAAAAGGCTCACTGCATACCGTGTAGAATTTATTGAGATCGATAACGTCTCGCCCTGAAAATTCTACCCATTTCTGAGCACTGAAAATAACAGGAATGAATAACACAGTTACAGGAGTCGTGTTTCATCACTTACATTTCCATTTTCTTTGGTAATGAAACAGTTCTTCACCATACAACACGATTCAGAACCCATCTTGAGTTCGAAAAATAATAAATAATAATATAAGTGAAAACCAAAAAACAAACGAAAGCAAAAACCAAAAAAACTTCGAAACTAGTCAATCTCTCAATCAACAAGCGATTGGCGGAATGGCTTTATACTCTATATTCTTTGATGCACAGATAATTATCGATATAGTCCACTGCATTTAGATCGAAAAAGGCCCAAACTTCGGACCAATTCATACAAAAGCAAATGAAGGTTTTTCGGGTAGGTCTCGGTGTCCCAAATGATATCCCAAAAGTCCCCTAGGCGGGAGTGACCGCATAACATTTGGCAACGCTGTAAAGGGTTAAAATCCTGCCCCAATGTGAATTTTCGTGAATATCTCGGTCCCTATCGATCCTACGATAAAAATACATCAGTGCAAAAAAAAAGCTGATGAAATTTCCTAGAAAAAAGGTCTCAGGTCGTTTTTTGATATAACCAACGGTTTCGTCACAATCTTGCCTTCAATTTGACATATGTGATACTCTGGATAATGGAGGTACTCTATTCCACACCACCTTTGAGGATGACTACAGGGCGCGTTTTGGTCAAATTGGTATCCCCTTATAGGTCTAATCCACGACTTTTTTGATTTTTAGAAAGGTGTTCGAACGCTAATTTTCTTCTCCTTCGTCTACCCCTTCTATGAATGCATGTATATTTTCCGCGATGACATCCGTGGAGTCAATCTCAGAGTTTTGGATTCCTGCATCGGTCACATTTTATTTTTCTGAGGAATCTTCAAATGGTTCGGCAGGGAAGAAATTTTCTGGTATGGAGAACGCGCCGAACCATTCACTGTTGGGTAAACAATTAACAGTGCTGTGCCTAAGGTGGCGTCGGGACACAGTTACAAAGCCTACACAGAACACACCCATCATTCTAACTCGCACAAGCTTTAAGTAGCTTCTGAGGGGTTTCACTGAAACCTAGAATGCATGGAAAAATACATACATACATACATACATAACTAAAACTTTTGGAATTGGCAGAATGTTAAGATTGTGAACATGAACATGACTCATATAATACATGATCTCTTCAAAAAGGCAGGTCGCTTTCTCATGGACAATAATTTTATAATATGAAACTAACATATTTATCGCTTATCTGAAATAACAATGACGTAACTGGCAAAAGGACAATTTGTCAGGAAAAGAAACAAACAATAGTAATACTGGATTCACAGTGGACGCGTTACAAAAACTTACACGTAATAGGTTTGTTGACGTTATGGTGATCATAATGAAAGAGGGCCTTAAAAACAAATTATAGACATTTCTCGAAGTAAGAGGAAAACATTACAGGACATGTCTACTCAACAATTCCGCAGCTACTTGCGGTTTTTCCGAAAAAAATATAGTTTGTGTTTGAAATTTTTTGCAGTTTACAAACCTCTTCTGTGAGTTGAACAATTTATAAGGACTTTTGGGACGTCATTTGAAAAAACGAGGACAAAATTCAGAAAAATATGAAATAGAAAAATTTACGGTGGTGGATTAGACCAGTAAATATCGAAAGGGATAAGTCCAGTGAATTGAAAAGCCTAGTGCTGGAATTGAAACTTCACGTTGGATGATGGTTTTTCAAGCACACACATATGATTTTTACGCACAAATAGCATAGCCCCGAAAGTTCATTTTAATATGCTAATTTAGCTTAGTTAGTTATTAAAATTTCAAATATCCGTAGTAGATGAGGTACTTGAGACCAGCCATAACTCGAACTTCACGTTCTCAATAACTTTTAAACTCAAAAATTAATCAATTCATGGAGTTCGGACTTCGACAAAAGGTTACAATATGGTTTACAATGAAGGTTTCGTATTTAACTGCAATAACCCTAAACCCTAATATGGGAGTTGTTTCCTCACAACCTCGATACTCAACCACTCAGCGTCCCCGATTTTAAGAGATAGGTATTTTCTCAAATTTCCTTATTTCGCAAATTGAATGTAGGCAGAAAGTTTGCATCCTCTGGATTCGCATTTTCCGAGTTGTGATTAAACTACCATACCCAACATTTCAGTTCAGTTTTGCATGATTCTTTTTCTTTTTATCACTGATTTATACATTTCTCAAGTATTCTATATTCATTCATGAATTGAAAGTTAAACTCCTTTCATTAACCCCAAATGTAGTTATAAACATGATCAAAATTCTGATTCATTCGATCATATACACTGCAATACAATATACAAGTCCGATACAAGCTCTTCGCCATTGTAAGACAGGAATCAATTATCGGAACTTTTCTTGAAACCACCAAAAATGTATGTTAGTGACTAGATCATTCGAATATAAAATGTCCTTAAGAATGCATATTATTTCTCCTACGCTTGGCTGCAATTGAGAAATAAATTTCATGGGCGGGACATGAAGGACTGAGAAAATAAGAAAAAAATGAATTGAAATTTTCTGGCTGCGGTGTCAATGAGGTTGGCGAGATCATTGTGAGCTGCGGTTGGATTTCCCTTCTTGCCTCGTCGATTTCTCCCCTATCAGACGCGTCCTATCATCAGTCGGTGATGAAAACTCGGAGAGTATTTTCCATAGTGTTTTCCGGACTGTGAATACTCCCTGCAACAGGTAGGCAGATAATTTTTAGTCGGCTCTGCATGGTCGATAACTAATTGTTGATACCGTCTTCCTCATGCTATTATTTCATTTCGAAGGATTATTATAATACATCTCTATTAAAAACACAGACGTCAATTGAGAATATTTTTTTGAACCAAAAAAAAAGTCTTTCTTGTCATAAATATATGAATTCCTAATGAATACAGTAGCTCTAAATTATAATTTTTTTTGTCAAAGTGGGCTAACGATTTCTTTGATTCAAGTTGTCGAACATTATTTCGAGTTAAAAGCTGAAACAAAATCAGCCATGGAGAACGAAACTCATAACAATGTATCATTAAATAATATTCAGTCAGATTAGTTCATTAATACTGGTGTTGAGGAAACCAAAAATCTATAAACTGCCTTGTACAGGATTCGTTGATTTCGTTTAATTTTATCATTTCTAGATGTTATGGATTCATTTCGATCGGTGCTTTGTTAGTACATCACTATCACTATACCGATAGCAAACTATCCATTGACCATTGTGAATAATTTTTAGAAAAATTATATCTTGATATAAATATATACATTTTCACTAAAACATTGAGCAGTCGCTGTAAAGTATTATGAATTACTTCGATTTTCAACCGACTTCAACAAAACAGGAGGTTTTTTTTATGTTTTTTATGTTTGTTACTTCATAACTCAAAACGATTTTGAAAATTATCTGAAAAGGTGTACTGGTGTACTTCAAGGTTGGTTTGATGAAAGTTAGGTCAAGTTCTGATAATGGGATCCATAACAAAGGAACGGAACTTTTCATTTCTCACAAGGAAATTAACGATTCTCAGCCGAGTCATATATCATATATTAATTAATTGAGATTACATATGGTGTATTCATAGACTAAATTGTATAATATAAAAACTATAAGAATTAGAAATTCTTAAACTTCAATATAATTTTTCAATAGAAAGTTGCGCTTTTTAACCACCTTGGCTTCGTTCAATTTTCTCTGAAAGCTTGAAAAATATGTGAGTATATGTACGAGTATATTTCTTTTGTGGTTCTCAATGACTTTAAATCGTTCAGCTTTGCTGATCAAGTGTTGTGGCTGTCAGAATTTGAAGATTTGGTACTACATCTCGTAAATTAGAAAAGTTATATACATGTCATGGTCTCTCTTTTCGGGAAACGAATGAATAGAGTAATTTTGGAATTTGACTGATTATTATAACTATAACTTCTCGAAATGAAAACATCTTCGGGGCAATTTTCACAGTATTTTTCACAGGTGTTATCGAAAATTTTTTGCTGAGTTTCAGATGGAATCCATAGTTTGTTATGGCTATGATATCTTGCGAAATGTTTTCATTTATGAATAAAATTTAAAATCTGACGAAATAGAAGAAACTGATTCTAATTGAATTCAAGGATAAATTTCAGATTTCATTCATAAAAAAGTTAGCTTTGTCATTTTTGAAAGAGATAAAATATTTCGATCAATAAAATTCGTCTCAAGCAAGAAAGGTATCAGAGTTACACATTTTAGTCATTCACAAAAATGTTCTCTGAAGAATTGTTTAATTCGTCACCTGAACTTGGCGTTTGTATGTGAAACTTAGACAAAAAAAAGTTAAATGTGTGAACGAAATATTACCTTTCCTGCTTAATTAAGAAAATACACACCCAATACCCAATGATGTAGAGATGAAAAATACAGGTTGCATGTTCTGAGCCTCAGATGTTATTTCTCTTGCTTTTTGTTCTCATCCCTGTGCAACAAGAATTCAGAATTGAACTTAACATACCGATTGTTATAATTAATTCATTATTTTTAATAATTTCATAATAAAAAATCTGAATGCATTCTTCGGAGCGCATCGACTTGATTTTATCAGTAGATTTTTTTGAGGCTTGTCAAATGATATGTAACAACATTTCTCCATAATTCCACGTTAGATCTTCCATCAGTTCGTTTTAATCAAGAAGACTACCCCTCAAGGTGCAATTAATTTCAGCCTTGCCTGGTGGCACTAGTTTGGAATATAATGTGGCTTAATTTTAATTACTGGTGTATGAAACTAATATTTTTCCGGAAGTAATAATTGTAATTATGTTTCTGAATATCACGTTTCCTTCAGATATACGACTTTGTGGAGAAACTCCCAGGGACTAGCTCTTGATATTCCATAATTCGTCAAAAAAAATAACAACTTTTCATTCGTTTCACAATGTGAACATTGAGTGACAATTGCTGAAATTTTGTTCGTGCCTGAGAATTTTCAGATGGAAAGAGTTCAATTCGGGGAATCTATACCATTTCATAAATTGAAAAATTCGTAAACGGAATTAGGCATAATTCGTTCACCCTAGTGAAAAACATTGATCAATTCAGAAAGGAAATTGTCGAAATGCAATTGTAAAATACAAGCATGGACTATTTCCGAACGAAAATATAAAATAACTGAAAAGGAAATCAAATCAAGAATAAAAAACAATGCCGGCTTAAATTAAATATATTATATCTCAGCAAAAGGCGAAAACCTCAAGAAATGAAATCAACTCCTGCTATGTGATAATTCTCTATGCATTGACATACACACATCATCAAAAGTGTTGGCCCCCTAAATGACTCAAGAAATAAACAATGTTCTGAAAATATGTAGAATATTTTCCCCTGTAATATAAACTGCTCCACATGAGTTAAGGATATTGACTTAAATTGTAAAAAACCATAGTTCAAATGGGATTTTTTGATGAAATTTCATATTGATATGATTTCAAGTTGCAGGAAATGAAATTTACTTTAGACTGTAGGTCTGCAGCGTACACAGGGTGGTTGAGTAGAATCAAGTGAAATAACGAAATTTTATTTCCAGAAAATTCGAGCAGTTTAAGACTATCAATACAATGTATGGCCTCCACGGGTATCCATAACAGCTTGACATCTTCTTTGCATACTACACAAGAGGTTGTTGAACATTTCTTGAGGAATTTGGTTCCATAAACGGGGCAGAAGCTCTCTCAGATCATTTAAGGATTCTGGGTAGGTTGATGATTATCTTATCTTCTTTGAAGCATATCTCATGCATTTTCTATGCAATTCAAATCTGGTGAGTGCAGAGGTATTGGTAATTGAGGAATACCAAGCTCCTCGCGTGCATTCTCAACTATGGCTGCACGGTATGGTCTAGCGTTATCGTCTAGAAATTGAAAAGTTTCACTAACAGCAGCTTGAAAATTTGGCAAAACATTGTCAATGACATTCTCCCTATAGTGTAAAGTCCCAGGACAGATGTGTGGATCTGTGCGCCGGTTGAAACATATCCCGGCCCATACCAACACTACCTTCTCGGAATGGATGGACTTTTGGGACATAGCGACGATTACAGGGTGTGCGTGGGATTGTCCATACCCTTATTTTTTGAGAATCTTAAAATCGGCCATATCTGGATTCATCAGTGAAAAAGGTGCTACGCCATTGATCGATCCAATTGATATGATGCCTTGCTCTTTCCAGTCTTTGACGCTTATGGTCACTTAGTCAAGCTTTTGGAAGTCCTCTTAATGGACGTCTTGATCCTGGATTCACCTCTCTCAAATGTCGTCTGATTGTTTCGATGGAAACTTTTACCCCATCTGCATTTTGAAAATTATTCCGTAGCATTCTAAACGTAGATGTAGGTTTTCTTCTCGCCGAAACGGCGATGAAACGATCCTGAGCAGGTGTTGTTTTTCATCGCCAACCAAACTTTGGGCTTTCTAACACGGAACCTATCTCCTTGAACCTATTCCAAAGTCGAGATATCACACTTTGGCTGACTTGGAGCCTTTGCGCTACAACGACCTGAATAAGGCCAACCAATAGCCCTATTAACCTCAGCGTTTTTTAATTTACGTCTTGGAATTTTCAGTTAACTCGTTTCAAATCGAAGCCGTTGTAAAACTGACTCCATTTCAATATGAGAACATTCATGAAGCATATGCAAAGAACCAAACTTCAGAAAAAAGGCGACAAGATTGACGAAATGTCTCATACTGATTTTTATTAGATCGATTCAAGTTGTTATTGAGTTTTGAATGATTTTACTGCGATTTTCTCGAAGAGAACATACTTTTCAAAATGATTGAATACGATATCCTCATCTCTAGTAGAGCAGTATATTCAATGGAAAATCTTTGTTTGTTACTCTTTGCTTTATGTAGCATGAGAAAACATGGGAAAATGAGAAAAAATCTGATTTTACAATAATTATTTAGATTTGATTTATTATACGAATGAATTCAAATCGAGTATTCCGTATCACCTCTCCTTTGAGTCATCGGCCCAATTTGCTTAGCCTTCCCGCGAAACAATGAAATTTTCAGGCATATCGGTTTCTGAAAAGCTAAATTCAATTCCTGAAAAGTTGAAGTTGGGTTTTGGGGATTGGATATTGCCTTCCTTAAGTAATCTCATAAGTGCTTATTTCGATTCATGTTCAGTGAGTTTGCTGGATATTTTTCTCTTGAAGAATGTTTCGAACCCTTCGTATGCGGTGTGATCTGCGTTATCATCCAGAAAGGAACAATGATTGTTTCAATGATGTTTTCCAACAGGTGGCACCAGTCATTGTTCGTTCAACGAAAAAAAAGGTGGTACGGCGACCGAACAGTATACCTCTCTCAGCACATTATCGATCCACCTTGAAATTGAGTCACTCCAGTCGATCAAGGCAGGCGCCTAGACCTATCCAAACCCTTTCTCAAGTCAAATTTGTGCTCTAATGCAGATGTTACTCTGGGTCTCCGGGTTACACTACCGGTTTCCAAGAAATGGGTCACTATGCGCCTCACTGAAGTCCTTAGCGCGGTTTCACACGGTCCTGGTGTATGTCCGTCCGGGTTTTCGCCCGTCAACCGGACAAGTAGAAATACGCAGTTTAGCATAGGTTCTTTCACACTTTCCGGACACGGGTGAATCGCCGTCCGGGCATACAAAACGCCCGGATGTTCCCGCTAGAAGTCACGGAGCCCGGACGGGCAATCGCCCGGACCATGCCCTAGTGGACCACAGTGTGCCATGAGTGCGTTTACACGATCCGGATGTTTAGTCGTCTGATTGTTCTAGACTAGAAGAAATATATTCCGAAATCCTGATAACTCTAGTACAGGAGAAACCCGAAATCTCGGATAAAGGAGCGGAGGATTACAACAATCGAATTAAAAAAACTGAAGCGTAGAGAAATATTTGTGCCAAGTTGAGGGAAAATTTCGTATAAATTTGAGTGCAAAGGGTGAACCCAAATTTGCCTATTTCGTTGTTTTTTTCGCCGATGTTTCAATAAAGCAATCAAAATATGTTTGCGTCTACTGTCCATAGAAATCAGAGTAGGTACGAGTAGGTACTCGTCCTAGCACCTAGTAATCCGGATTTTCGCAGTTCCCGTGTGAAGAAAGCTTCCGGGTGCCGCCCGGACGGGCGATTACCCGGACAGACAAACACCCTGACCGTGTGAAACCGCGCTTAGACGTTGAGTAATCTGGTGGTTCCAAAAAGCTTCTTGATGTAGAGCTTGACGGTGAAACTGAGAAATTGGATATCCTGGCATTTTTTACGGACTATTCTCTGAAAGCTGATTAACTTCGAATACACTCTTATTGTCCCGAACAAGAAACATTTTTGCTGGTTTACTGTTTTCATTCAAGCGATAAAGATGATCCCACACAAAAGAATTGTTACAGTCACGTGTACATCAGTAATATTTTGAATATTCGTGAAAGACTGACATTTTCTTACCTTTCATTGAGGTTGCAAGCAAATGATTTTAGAAAACGTGTTGAAATTATTGCATAACCCATTTCAATTGATTTGTAAAGATTTCCTTTAGAAGTTGATATTTTCCGTATTATCCCCAACATCAACATTTAACGAAATATTTAAAGTTTGAGTGCTGTTTTCTTCCTTTTTTTTATACGGAGTCTCTATACTCTCCACTCTTTCAATTGAGTGACCCTTCGATTCACTGATGTTTCAAAGCAATGAACTTTCGAAGGACTGATTCTTCGGTCCAATGATACCTACTCCACACTTCTAATGATCTCCAGTATCTGGTAAAGCTCCAACTTCCTCACGACGTAGCATTCAGTCACCAGGTGATCCAGAATTTCTTCCTCCTCCTCATAGATTTCCATTCTTTCTTCATCTCAAAATTCAAAAATTACGTTCATGGAATTATTGTTAGAAGAGATTCGATGTGCGCAAAATGCTTAAGAAATATTCTATTGTGTCCATGAAAGGCTATCAAAAAAACTTCGAAGAATTTCTTTTCGTGACATCCCAGGGACATCCTGATAATAGCCGCCTGCGCGGACACAGGCTGTTCTATTAAAGTTCTATTTATGGGTAAACACAACGTCTCGAAATCTCTAACTTTTGCCATCACCGAGATTTTTTTTGTGTTCACTGGGCAAGAAGTGAGTGGTAACTTTCTCTAATATCCTAATTCATCAGAAAAAAATAATAGTAGGAGTTTTCACAAGACATTTTCTGAATAGAAATCAATGGATAAAGCAGTTATTACCTTTGTTCGATGAAGAAAAAAATACTTTGGTTGATTAACGATTTGAATCTATATGTATATAAAACGATAGACAAAGCTCTATCTACGAGGATTTCATCAGAGAATTTATTCAAAAACCACATAATTATAAAGAAGACAAATCTTGAATTTGTTCCGAAGTTAATACAGTAAATCCTCCTTGTTCGCAAATTCCAAAACCAGAGGAAGACGTTTATATTCGACTCCGTTCATTTGTCTCCAAACTTTTTCTGCAGCTTCAACAGACTTGAACTCTACAACAGCTTCTCCATTGAATTTATTGTCCAGAACTCTGATCAGCACGATGTCCTTTAGAAAAACCCTGAATATTTCTTGTAGGTCAGGTTGTCTTATTCCCACCACTAAATTTTTGACGTGAAGAGTGTCAGTGGGACTGGACAGTCTTCCGGAAGATGACGAGGTATCTCTGCCTTGCAACGGAAATTTCGGTAACTCCAGAGGGGAAGAAAAGCTATCGCCGCTGTCGACTCTTCTCGTATCTTCGTTGTCAGGTGCATCTGGAGGTGTGTCTGATCCACGAAGCTTCAGGTTTCTCAGCATTTCCTCCCGATCGTTGTAATTGTTTCTCACTGAAAGGAAAACGTTCTATTATTATCAGAAAAACTTATCCGGACTGTGTCAGTTGTTTAATATACAGGGTGGCCATTTGAGAACGAAACAGACGAGATCACAGACGAAATAAATTTTTTTTCGATAGAAATGCTCGGACAGGTCGATTTCTGTTTCGAGGGGGACAACTTAAGATGTAGGTTACGGACGCATAGCGCTTCAACCCTTGCTAATACAACCCTCACCCCCAATTTTTGAATAGGGGTGAATGATACCTCATTTGAAAGGTTTTTCACAGAAAACACTACAAGTGCCATGAAAACCACTTCATTTTCAAATGCTCAGTCAAGAATATTTCGAGAACTAATGCATAAAATGAAAAAACAGTTACTGGGCTGAAATCAGTATAAAAATACCTTTTAAATGAGGTATCACTCACCCTTATTCAAAAATTGGGGGTGAGGGTTGTAGTAGCAAGGGTTGAAGCGCTATGCGTCCGTAACCTACATCTAAAGTTGTCCCCCTCGAAACAGAAATCGACGTGTCCAAGCATTTCTATCGAAAAAATTTATTTCGTCTGTAATCTCGTCTGTTTCGTTTTCAAATGGCCACCCTGTATTTCGAGAACTAATGTATAAAATGAAAAAACAATTACTGTGCTGAAATCAGTATAAAAATACCTTTCACCCTATCTTTCCTATTCAAAAATTGGGGGTGAGGGTTGTAGTAGCAAGGGTTGAAGCGCTATGCGTCCGTAACCTACATCTTAAGTTGTCACCCTCGAAACAGAAATCGACCTGTCCGAGCATTTCTATCGAAAAAATTTATTTCGTCTGTAATCTCGTCTGTTTCGTTTTCAAATGGCCACCCTGTATGTATCAACAAATGAGGACTTGAGTTTATAATGATTGAATAAATTACCTATTTTATCGAAAGATGTTTCCTCTCTTATTGGAAAAAAGATCTTTTCTTCAGGGTTCTTGTCGAAATTTTGATCATGTTCGTTCTGGTTTTGAGATGGTGTTGGTTCATGTTGTTCATTGGATTTCCCTGCTTTCTGGCCTTCTTTGTTCTCATTGTTCGTATTAGCTTTGAACTTTTTACCTCGTGACCTAACATATGCATCATAGCTTTTATATTTTCTTCCTTTGCGCTTTCGCTTGGACGTTCTTTCGTCTTTATTTGTTCTAGCGTCCTCTAATTCACTACCAGAATCATCCTGGGATATGCTGTTTTTGTCACTCATGCTTTCATCGTCAGTATGGCTTTTTCTGTCGTTCATTTCACTTCGGCTTTCATCTTCATCCACATCACTCTGGCTTCTATCATTGCGAATACTCTCTTCGCTAACACTTCTGCTACTGGCCTCGGTTCCACTTGCTGTTTCTTCATTACTTTCATCTTTTTTTTCTTTTCTGGCCTTCATTTCGTCTCTTTCGAATCTTCTTCGTTCTACCAACTTCCTCTTCCTTTCCGCTTTTTCTACTTGATCCCTTCTTGCTGCTTCCTGAAGAGCTTCGAATTCTTTGCGATAATCCATCAGTACGCGTCTCTTACTGAGCTTGGGTTTCGGCAACAAGGCCTCCCAAGCATTAGCAACTTGTTTCGTTAGATTACATAGTTCCATTCGGCTATTATTCTTCCAGAATACTTTCAAGAAATCAAAAAATCCAGCTTCGTATGACGTTTGGGTTACACCTTTCTTAGGAAGTACGGGTTTTCTTTTTGCGTTTTGTCTTGCTTTCTCTCGTGGAAAGAATGGCTTCCTCTTCCTTCCTCTGGTTTTCTTTCCACCCCCGAAACGCGCCATACTCACTTTATCAAATCGAATTTTGATTATGATAAAAAAAACGTGTCTTATGACAGATGTCAATATTTATATGGAACGTCGTAAAGCCTACCTTGTTGAGGAATGACTGGGTATTGCGATATCCAGTCTGCAACTAAAAATCTTTCCGTTCCCTTCATTGAAACAATTCTCAAAGCATTGAGGAGCTCAGCATTTGTTTTGAAATAGTCGTTTGCATTCCTTCTTTGTGATTTGACTGATGAGTGCTTATCGGAACTTGTGAAAAGTTATGTATAATTTACAATATTATCCAGTCACAAAAATAATCTAAAACTCAATTCATCTAATAGAAACCTTCTTACTTATGCTCTTGAACACCCTGCAGAATGCGTAACCATAAAAAGGAAGATGAAGAATATTATGACAATCAAAATTTTTCCAACCGTCGATGATTTGTTTTTGTTTTGGAGATTTCAATATTAATTTTTTCAAGAACCTCGGTCCGGAGATACGAATATTTTCAAAGATGTCGGATGATGTGTGATTTGAACAAATCATCACCTGACCTACGATATTGAATTATTTGACATTGACTGATTATGTACTATTATCTGATGTCGATCCTGCGTCGTTCATTCTGAAGTATTAGTTTCACCTCCAATGCTGCATGACTTTGATTTTTGAATCATCAATATGAAACCATCTGAACCGAGTCCATTAACAAGAGATTTAAAAAAATTTAATTATGTTAGATTTAAATCTGATATTACCAACTAGCGTCTTGGGAGAAATGAATGTGTATAAAGTTGTCCCAGCACTTTTAATATTCGTATATTTGTTTGTTGCGCTTAGTTGTGCTAGGTTTGAGCTGATTTTTACCATTGAATTCCAAATACGAAAAGGTCAGCCAAGAACTTTTTTCCAAAAGGAACATCCAAAAAAGTAGGAAGAGTTGTGCCGTTGTAGTTTTCACAAATATCCCGCTAATTCACCAACATACATAAATTAGAAAATGATAAGCCCAGCAATCATTTTTTTTGGGTTGAAATTTATTTTATTGATATTGTGCCAACTTGTGGTGTTCAGATTTCAGAAAAATCAACAGTTTTTCGCTGACATGGAGGAAAAACTCAAAATCAGTAGATTGTAGGAAACTCACTGCAATAGGGTATAACAATAGTGAATGATGAAGAATGAGACGAAAGTGTTCAGGATGTTGCGGTCGTTAACGGTCTGAATCTTACGTCAGTTGTCAATTTGCCTTGTTTACTGATTCTCCCACAATATGTTCTTTCATTTAATTTCCACCATTTGAAGAAAAAATTTCATACTTTTCTAACTTCACGTATCAATTTTATTCACACATTAAGGGGTAACAACAAAATTTAGGATAAGTTTTTTAATGAGGAATAAATTCAAGAATTGAGGAAAATCCTTCCATATAAACACATAGATACCAGCCGAGATCTAGACTGAGAATAAACCACGAAGAATGTGCTGCCATCGAGCAGAGGATAGTGACAGACCATCCCCACCATCAGTGCCACATAACATTCCGTAAATGACAGACACTTGGAAATTAGGAAATTAGTTTTCCAGAAACTTTTGATTGGGTCTACCCAAACGGAATTATAATTCAATGGATCAAATCTGGAAAATCAAAAACAACATTCTGCATTTCCTTTTGGTTGGCATCGTCGATTGACAACATTGTAATTGAATTTTATATAAAATTGTTTTGGCTGATTCATCCAATGAATTTGTTTTATGTCTGACTCTCGAAGAGGGCGCTAGTTACACAGTTCGTACTGAGTAGTATTAAACATAACTATTTTAATATCCTATAAACTGAAGTCAGTAAATTTGAATATCAAGTTCATTGTCTATTTACTGAAGAACTTCGATTGACAGATCTAAGATTCCGAAATATTGTCGTGAATTTGTCTGTTCACCTATTCAGATATCAAATATCAATGTAAGATCGGATGTATTTTGTAGCATTCGTCACACGAGATTGAACAAATCAGGGCTGTGATGAGTAGAGTATCTGATTTAAACTTTTTAAAAGACTTGAATACTTACTTCGATTCGGCATTAACATCTTCTGTGGTGGTCTTTATTGATGATTTAAATATACATTTAATGAACCCTGATGAAAATCAGGTGAGCGACTACATGTCAACTATGGCACTCTTCGGTTTTAGATCATACATAAAATATATCTACTAGATTTGAGTTGTTTAGATCACATATTCGTCTTGTGTAGGTCATCGATTTCAAACCTGTAACTGACCTCGCACCTATAATGCTGAATGTGAGAAGAAATAAAATTGCTGATTTGACTATTGACTATCCAGAAAGTAAAAATAAAAAGAGAGTAAACATAAATAAAATTTTACGGCAGTACAAAATAATGAATGAATCTGATACCGAGGTTGCTGCTCCTGAGTGATTCGATCACAATATCAGTACTCGAGAGGGGAAAAAAATTAAAAGTTGGTCCCACAGGGATGAATAACATCGATCTTATAAAACTATAAATAATTATTATGCTGAAATAGAAAACGTACAGAAATATTTTGGATAAACTCATGATTAAACAAAAAATGAATACATACTTCTGTACTCACTTTAATAAAAATGAAGTAAAAAAGTTATATGAGGCAATACACGAAGCTACCAAATGTTCTGAAAAAGTTGATTAGGACCCAATATCCATACAAAAAGAACGAGAAACGAAACTGGAAAACGACTCTGAAATTGCTTATTATCTGAACGATTATTTATTTCACTAGTTTTGGTTTCAGAATGAGTATAACAATAATATATGTGTCCATGTTTCTTGCTCCGATCTGACATAATGAGATAATTGAGCAAATATCCCAAAAGTTCTCCAGGAGGTGATAATAAATCAGCTTCTATTATAAAGATGGTACATAATGAAATCCTGCTACCCCTCAAGCATATAATAAATTTAGCGAAATTGATTCCTCGCTCAACACTTGGTGAAACATCTTTGGTCAATTGAAAAATAAAAGAACACAAGACTACGTTGTATTGTGAACGTAGTCTTGTGTTCTTTTATTTTTCAATAAATTTAGCATTTACTGCAGTAGTTGTTCCGAAAGTCTTCAAAAAAGCTTTTGTTACACCCGTGTATAAATCAGAGAATTGACATCCGAACCTCATGGAGCAGAGTTTTAATTACCCGCCGTCTGGAGATAAGAATATTTTCTAAGCCATTAATCAGTTACTATAAACATTTCTCACGACACGAAAGCGCTAAATTAGTAAAAAGGGGTCGTGGATGGAAAATATTTGCTGAAATGCAAAATTGAGTATTTGGTCTTAGTCAAGGCATGCCTAATTCAGAGAAGGAAAAAAAAATTATTTCAACAAACCTGATTGGTACTACCCAAAAATGTGAGGCGTGGGGAACCAACCAACAGAGATGGAAAGCAAATTATTTTCCTAAGGGAGCAGTGAGTGTATCTGGGGATCCTGGACGGGAAAGCACATCCTTAGATAACTCGGTCGGCAGTTCGGGCAAACGGTATAGTCCAAAGTATGGTACTTGCGAAATATTATATTGTTTCGAGGAGCGAAACGAGTAACGGTTAAGGTCATTTGAGTGAAAAAGGGTAAAGTTTTAGTTTAGAGGATTGAAAAACCCAAGTAGTAGTTTTTTAAAAAATACAATTTTTCTTGTTAGGATTTTTTTTCAGTTAGAATTTTTGAGTCAGTTGTTACGAAACGGGAGTGAAGCGTTTCGGGAGTGGTTATTTTAGAGAACTTGGATTATATTTCTACGAGGGCAATCAAAAAGTCAAAACTTCTCAATTTTAATTGATGAGGATAGTTTGAGTCCAAAAGTCTTGCAATCTCCCACCTCTTTTCACCTCTCATCTTATTTTCTTATTATTATGTTAATTTGGATTTCGAGTAATTAGGTAACACAGTGAAAAGTGAACTTGTATTTTTTTTGTATGAAATTGTGTTAGACAGATGTATGGATCAATTAGTTATTTTATTATCTTTTTGTATTTTGGGAAATGGATTCTTATGAAAGTTAATTCACTGGTTTCAATTATCCCCAGAACCTACGAACTCTCTACGAGAAAAATATCTTTAAGTCGTACCCTTTTGCAAAAAGCCTTACCCACACTCTCTTCGAGGTGGAGAGAGCCAAATTTTGTTGTTAGGTTGCCGTGAAGCCGCTCTCTCGGCAACCCTCGTAACATCTAGATAACCCCGTATGAGCAAAGTCACTTTTTATCACAAAAAGGACAAAGATCATATAAGGGGTGTCCATTACATTGATGTAACAAGTTATCGGCCGATAAGTGTCATTAGTACTTCAGAAAAAAATTCTGAAAAATGTATCAAAAAAAGGCTGTTGGGGTCCTTTCAGGAGCATAATATTATACCAGAATTTCAGTTTGGATTCATGAAGGGGAGAGGTGCTGACGTTGCCATTTTCATTCTCCCTCGGCAATTGACACAAAATTTTAATTTGTGCAATGATCGCGGACTTCATGGATTTGACAAAAGCCTTTGATGCCGTTCCTCACAAAAAACTATTGGATATTCTCGAACACTGCGGAATAAGGGTTGTGGTTTCAGATCTGATGAGGAGTAATTTGACTGACAGATACCAGAGTGTGAAGTTTAACAATATCATCACAAAAGAAAGAGGAAATAAAAATTGGTATACCTCAGGGAACAGTCTTATTACATCTTTTATTTATAGTTTATGTTAACTCGCACCTGGGTATCAAGGTTGGTGGAACCATGATATCTTACGCAGATGACACTGCAATAATATTTCATCATAAGAGTTGGAAAGGGGTCAGACGCGCCGTGTCGAAGGGATTGATAATAATAAAAAATTGGATGAAAACATATGAATTGTCACTGGATATCACCAAAACTAAATATATGGCAAATGATTATTATTAATATTCATTATTATTAAATTTTTGGATCGGGACTTTTTTTATTTTGAGTCATCCTATTCAAATGTTCAAATGGATCGATACCTTATTTTTAATGTTTTTGTTCTATTATTTAAAAAATATTTCATTGACTTCATTTCGGAGAATGGAAGTGAAGTTTCAGTATATATCCAAGTTTCACTTTCGCCACTCACTACCTTGTAAGTTTTCAAAACTTTTTTCCTGACCTCAACAGTTCATTCATGAAGTGAGGTATATTCTGGATTTTTCCTCAGAAATGAACGCATCAGAGTTCAGCTGCCACGGCAAAGAAATGATAGACTATATCAAGGACTACCTGGAGAAGATTGAGACACGAAGGGTAACACCAAATATCGAGCCAGGTTACTTGAAAAAACTTCTCCCAGAGGAAGCCCCTCACTATCCTGAAGAATGGAAAGACATTATGGAGGACGTTGAAAGCAAAATAATGCCTGGTGTGACTCACTGGCAGCACCCTAGGTTTCATGCATATTTCCCATCAGGAAATTCATATCCGAGCATCATGGCAGAAATTCTGAGCGCAGGAATAGGATGTATTGGATTTTCGTGGGTGAGTGATCTCGTTTTTGATTCTTCATAGAAATAAAATGCTTAGAGTTGTTATTCGAGAACCATTTCAACATTAAAAAATTTGTAAAAAATATTCTACCTATATAGAGGTTGTTTCTTCAAGCTCATCCAGATGATTTCACCCAACCTAATTGAATCATCAATTAAAAATTCATTGAGCTCACTTTCTTGTTGGTTCCAGATGCTACATCAGTAGTAGTTTAATTTTATCAACGATGTCCCTTATTAATAAATTACATGGCATCACATTTTTCATACAATTCCAGAAAATTTCTGGATATTGAAGAGCGTCGTATGAATGTTTTATGTCGGCAACAAACTCCAGATTATTGTTTCTTCTTGGATTCATAATTCCTGGAGTTGCCAACTCCAGAAACGCTAAACTATTCCATAATCTGCAAAATTAAATTAAGCCTTCCAAGCTTCTAGTATGATGGGAAACATCATAATGTAGACGAAGCAGCACCTTCAAAAAAATATCCACTCACATCGAAAAACCATTAACATTACTCAGCAACGATAGTATCAAAAAAGGAATAATCTCTAACATTCTAAAATCTGTTGTGGTAATTTTATCATTACATAAGTCTTCGGAACGGACAGAATTGAACAATTATAGATCTATAAATATCCTCTGAATAATCATTATCAATTGCGAAAATATGAAAAAGATGAATATCAAATCAGTCAGTGAATTCTGCCGAAGATTTTTTTAAACAAACTAAAAAGAAGTTTGGTGTTTTTATGTCCAAAAAACGATAATAAACATTTCAATTCAAATGCTGATTGTAAAAAAATTGTTTGCAACAATCAATGTTTGGTTAAAACACTGTTCCAACATTGTGATCGATATGAAAATATCGATATAGTACCATATATAACATGTTTGTTAGAATCTTCCTGGTTTCGTTTTTTCATATTTAACTAGCATTTTCTTTTTAATAAACTCATACAAGAGCGTTATTCGAGCTAAAAGTAATCATTTTCGTAGTTGTTTTTTCTCAAAGATATAAATTAGTATTTTGACACAGTTTCTGAAAAATTTATTATTTCTTCATTCAATATGTTTGAATTACAATAAAGTCATTTTCACTGTGTAGTTTGATAATCAAAGAGAAACTCTTGATGAAGAAAAAACTAAATTTTTTTGAACTTGATAGAAAAAATTCACAGGGTCAAAATTGACCCTACCATACCCTGATCATAAATTTAAAGCACCATACCAGTTAAGGGTTAATAGGACACACGATCAAAGATCATTTTCAGTTCCTAACAATGACTTGTCGAAAATAATGATAAATTTTTCAGGCAGCTTCCCCAGCTTGTACAGAATTAGAAACAATAGTTCTAGACTGGTTCGGTAAGAAACTATACAGACCTTGTTGCTCTCTTTATTCAGATAATATACATTTCAGGAAAGGCGATTGGACTACCGAATCAATTTCTTTCGTACCCTGAAGAAAGTAAAGGTGGTGGTGTAATACAGGTGAGTTGTCATTTTCGAAACATCTTCAATAATCTTAATACTAATTGTTGTTCAGACTTCTGCAAGTGAGTGCACTCTGGTAGCTATGTTAGCAGCAAGGGCCCAAGCTATCAAGAGATTGAAACAGCAACATCCTCATGTAGAAGAAGGTGTTCTCTTGTCAAAACTAATGGGGTATTGTTCACGTGAAGCGCATTCATCTGTAGAAAAAGATGCTATGATCAGTTTCGTTAAACTTAGGATTTTGGAAGCCGATGACGACGCTTCTTTGAATAGTGAAACCCTGAGACTGGTAAGACACGAATTATACATTAACTATCATGGAAAGTTTCTCAAAAAAATAATTATTAGATAATTATTGACCTTAAAATTTTATATGAACATAGTTCACTCCTATGATGATAGTTTGTTAACTGAAAAAATTAAAAAAATTATTTGTGAAGTTCGAATAACTTTAATGTCGCCCGATACTATGATTAAGCTATGATTACGAACTTGATATTGGGGATTTATACCATAAACTCGGAAAAACTTAGTTGATTTCACAAAAAAAAATCATCCTCTGCAGAATCGTGGCGCTTGTAACGAGTCTTTTTTCATGTTTGAGAGCACGGAATCAGAGATTTTGGAAGTTGTCAAAAAAATTTAAACCAAATCATGTAGTGGTTATGATGGTATTCCTATCAAGTGATCTATTGACCATATTGTAAAACCTAAAATCATGAATAATTATTTTTGTAACGGGTATCTTTCCTAAGGCATTCAAAATCTCTATTGTCAAACCACTACATAAAAAAGGAGACCCCGACGATTTGAATAATTATAGGCCCATTGGCTTGATCACAACTTTTGCTAAGATTTTTGAGAAAATTCTTGCGGAGAGATTCATAAATTTTCTCTTTGGAATCCTGAGTGGTGGTCAATATGGTTTTGTTGAATCAAGAAGTACTGAAACAGCCCCTTACTGCTTCACTAGGACGATCATGGAGGCTTTGGAGTATGGTGGTATTCTGACTAGATTATTCGTTGACTTCACCAAAACGTTTGACTCAGTGAACCATTCAATCCTATTGAGAAAGTTGGAGAAGTGCGGGATTCGTAACGAGCAACTCAGAATTATTAAATCATATTTGGAGAACAGGCAACAAATAGTTACAGTGACGGTCCAGGGTGTCACTTATCTATCGTCACCAGCACTGACTAATAGGGGAGTTCCCCAGCGGAGGATCCTGGGACCGCTACTGTTTTTAATTTATATTGATGACCGACCTGAGTTGTTGTCAGCAAACGGTGTGTCTCCTTTCATCTATGCTGATGACACAAATATGCTCCTGATCTTTGACAGCGTAACTTCGCTGCCTGATGATATCAATAGGGCAATGACTTTCGTAGAAGCTTAGTGTCGTGATAATCGACTCTATCAATGTGTCAAGAACAGAGTGTGTTGTTTATTCAACAACCAGATCTAAGATGACACTTCCCGTCAATTTTAATGTATCGAGGCATCCAATAGATATTGCTTCCCACTCCAGAACTCTTGGCATTTATATCGAGAGACATCTTAAGTGGTGTCCTCATGTCGACTATATCAACAAGAAATTAAATTCGTTCATCTAAATATATACTAGAAGTGCTGAGAAAGCAGTTAAATTTCACAGTTCCCAAGACGGTGTACTTTTCTAGCGTGCAGTCTCTGTTGAGCTACTGTACTGTTTTGTGAAAGGGGGGTGGGGGGACCACCACTGCGGAGTCCTTATTCAAAACACAAAAAAAGCAATCCGTGCCATGTTTGGTGTCGTAGAATGTTCAAGATGATAAGACCATGTACACATTAGGCGTTAGGAAACGCGCGTTTCAAAATACAAGTGCTCCAATGTATCCGTACACATGCAAACGCGCGTTTTTGATCCAACGCTCGTAAAACGTGCGTTTGAGGATATTCGACCCGGTACTCATCAGGTGTTTCGAAACACGCTTCTTGCTAGCGCGCTTTTCGAAAAGCAAGTGCTCTTCTGTACCCGTACACATGAACTCCCTGCATTGTTTATTTTTAGGTGTTTATTGTTTGTATATAAAAATGGTATATTTTTTGACAAGTATCGGAACCACAATGATACGAGGCAGATGTTTCCTTTGTTTTATCCAGTGCATCACCTCGTCATGAGTGAGAGTGCCACCACATACTGGTGCATTGGACTATTTAATTGTTTACCGCAAGAGATCCGAATGTTAGAGTTCAAAGGTTACAGGAACGAAATCTTGTTTTAATTAATGCTGAACCTTACACAGTAGACAATTTTAGGGTGGCTTCTAAAACTTGGCGTCCTCTAAAATAGTTTTTTTTGTACTTTTCCTTCTAGTGGAATATTTTTTCGAACTGTTTTCTTCTTTGTTGTAACTTGTACAATTGATTATGAAAATAAATTTCATTTTTATTATTGGTCAAATAATACAATACATATTGAAACAAAAGGTTCCTAGCTGAGGTTTTTGCAACATGGCGCAGTATGATTAAATGAGGAAAGGGAAAACATATCAGATGAAAAAAACCCTTACCCCGCCCGTGAAAAATCTTGAATGACATCAGTGTGATCTAGGACAAGACTGTCCAACACGAGGCCCGCGGGTCGCGACCTCATTTTTTGTGGCCCGCAGAGGAGCGCTGGAAATCGCCGAAGCGAAAAAACTCTTCCTGATGGATTGTGTCATCAGAAAGGCATAACAGTTTAGAGAAACAAAAATGCCGAACAATTCGAAGCAGTCTCTGTTTCGCATCAAACAATTTCAAGACGAGTAGGCCATATTGATCAATATAGGTATATCTGAAAGACTGTATAACTGATAACTGAGTTGAAAAGTGTGAGTTTTTTTCGCTACCCTTAGTTGAAAGTACTGATCTATCGAATATCAGCCAGGTTATAATTTTTGTCAGAACCGTATATAAAAGTTGCTTGAATTTGAATGAAACAATTAAGGGTACGGATTTTGAAGCTGTGAATTAGGTGGTATCAGACCACGGCGGATTTCATGAACGTTCCCATATTGTCACTGATGAATCCAGAGCTATGACAGGAACTGAAATCGGATTTGCAGGTCTCTTGAAATAATACCACATAAACAGTAAACAGTCTTGTGATACATTGTATTGTTCACCACGAGGCACAATGTGGAAAATTGTCACTTGAAATGGATTTCATGAAAGTAGTTGTTGAAATAACTAACATTATGTGAGAGGGCAATCTTACTTTGAACATTTTGAGATTTTAAGCCGAAGTAGAAGTTACATAATATGGCGAACTGTTACTTCACACCAACATCCTTTGAAGGAATGAAGGATTTTATTTTGAAGAAGTTTCTGTCAACTGCGGACAAAATGCATCGAAAGGACTGCAGAAGGAGTCGAGAATAGGTTTAGCGAATTTCAAAACATTGTAAAAAAATTTCAGTTTTTGCTCAGCCCCTTCATAATGTAGGTAGAGCACACCTCCAATTGGGATAGTGTGCGTTGCAAACAGATCCTTTTCACCAAGAAAAGGCGAGAACCGAATTGGAATTTTTCAATTTGCTGCCAGAAGAACGGTACCCCAACTTACGAAACTCAATTTTTACAGGGGTTAACTGATGGGAAACACATATCTGAAAAAGCAGCATCAATTTACAAATTTTTCCAATGCGGCCCTCTGCACCGGAATTTTTCAAAATGTGTCCCTTGGGTTACGTGAAGTTGGACAGCCCTGATCAAGGAGAACATGTAATCCGTCGATAGGCTCAGATGAACAGATTCTTCACAAAACGACTCGCAATTCTTAATCTGAAATGAAAAATGTCAAAAGCAGAAAATAAAACAATTATTTAGAATAAATCAAAATATTTTGAAATTATTTTATAAATATACAGAATAATTCCAGAATAAATTTAAATAAATATCCATTCATTTTTTTTACATCTTATGTTAGGCAATGGAAGAAGACGAAAGTAATGGCCTCGTCCCATTCTTTGTCTCATCGACGCTTGGCACGACATCGTGTTGTTCTTTCGACAACATCAAGGAGATAGGAGAAGTAGTCCAAAATTTTCCATGTGTTTGGTTACATGTGGATGCAGCCTATGCAGGAAATGCATTCATATGTCCAGAGTTGAAGTACCTCCTGGAAGGAATTGACTATGCCGATTCCTTCAATACTAATCCCAATAAATTTCTCCTAACCAACTATGACTGTTCTTGCATGTGGGTGAGGGACAGGTAAGTTTTTGAATTATCTACACAAATACGTAAAGGACATTCGCCAAAGCTGACGAATCGAAAAAAAAGATATCAATGTAGCAGTACAATAAAAATCTATCACGAAAATTTTAATCAAAAACTGAGAAATCACGGAACAGATTACATATCTTCTCAGAAATATATCAACATGAAAAAATCACCGGAACTGGGTAGTAACACAATCTAGATACGGAAAAACGAATAATGCGATTTGCCAGATTATCGGGTATGTACGAAATTGATTGATATCATTATTATATGATATTGGCGTCATATGATTTCATCGTGGAGTATTCTTCCTATGGCGGGCTTCGACCATATTTCTTAAGAATAATAAATATTATGCATTCTATATGGGCAGTAGCGCACCCCGGGGGGAGCCAAGGGGCTGCACACACTCCCCCCCCCACACCCGAGATTCATTTTTGTTAAAGAAACATTGAGACTCTGTCATACTTCAAAAATGCATGTTTTTGGACCCCCTCCCCGAAAACTTATCTAAGGTGCGCCTTCGGTACTCACAACTTCATTTCATTCTGATGAGACAAATGAATACTCCCCAAAAAGTGCCTCGATTTGTGCAAATTATATATAATTTTCCTTTTACTTTGTTTTTTTGGAATAACATTTTTGTCTGTGATTTGTTCCTTCTCTGTCGTTTTTTAATTTTATTATTTAATTTTTAGGACATTTTGAACACGATTCAATGCTTTTTATATCCCTTCTGCATTTTTCATTCATTCTTTCAGATATAAATTGACTTCAGCCCTTGTAGTAGATCCCTTGTATCTACAACATGGTTATTCCAATTCCACAATAGATTACCGGCATTGGGGTGTTCCCTTAAGCAGAAGATTCAGATCTCTAAAATTGTGGTTTGTCTTCAGAAGCTACGGAATATCTGGCTTGCAAGCTTATATAAGGCATCATCTGAAGTTAGCGAAAAAATTCGAGGTTTTGGTTAGAAAAGATTCAAGATTTGAATTATGTCATAAAGTAGTGGTAGGTATTGAAAAGTCCTGAATTGGCTGATGAAACATTATCTTTGACTAATAATGATTACAGTTGGGATTGGTATGTTTTCGTTTAAGAGGATCCAATAGACTGAATGAAAAACTGCTAAGTAATATAAATGAGTCCGGAAAATTGCATATGGTTCCTGCTTCTGTAAAGGATACATACTTCATAAGATTCTGCGTAGTGGCACAAAATGCAACTGAAGAGGACATCAGTAAGTTTCAACTCAAGGAAACACAGAACGCCTTGTGAGGGTGGTAGACATCTGGAATAAAAAAATGTTCTACAAAATTAAAATGCATTATTTCTGAGCACCCATATTTATGGGTGCAATAAAACTTTTTTTGTCTGTCCGAACATCCGTTATATACTAAGTGTTTAGAAAATTTTTCATCTAGTAACTAAATCTGCAAAAAATACTTAGATTCAACTAAAAAACTTGAACGAAACATTTGTTCCTTAGACAAAGTGTTTTATCACGAATATTTTCTCAAAAGGATTCAACTCTTTTCAATTGTTTCAAACTTAGGTTTTCCTCATTACTGGAGACATGTCATATATTGTTGGCATCGTTGTAATAATTATTTCAGCATAATTTTTCGATTCTTCTTCTTTTCACGTTAAATTATTCTTTGTTCAGGGGGTAATGTTTAAATTATCTCATCTTATTAATGACGTTCATCAAAAAATAACAAACTCGCGTTGATTTGGGGGATGAAAAAGAGTATTCATCCAGCAGGCTTCTGAAAATTTATCTTTCAACACTTTTTTTTCTGTTCCTGAAATCTAATAAAATTTTCAGATTATGCCTGGGAAGTGATCACTGAGTTTGCGACTGATATTTTAGAAACTTCTACAGGAGATAAAGTAAGTATATTAGTTCATTTTCTTCATGATGTTGAATGGACACGCACCCATTGGCTCATGATATGATATTTAGATCTTGAAATGGGTACTTTATTTGACGAAATTGAGGAACTTTCCTTCAAGAAAAAACTGCAAAGACATTTTGTCTAAATCACCTAATTCCTTTTCAAAATTATTGATAAGAGTCATGTCATTGATATCAATTGCAACACTGCAGTTGCAACCACAATGAATCGTATGGTGTCTGTAGTCTCATTTCGAAATTGGAAATTTACGTTTCCATACTCTTATTCTCGTATTCTCATTCCACTTGTGAAAGTTGATTTCAAAAGAAAACACAACATAACTAACCTCAAATGAGTTGACTGTTTGGACACGAGAGGTTAGGAATTCAGGGCTAAGGGATACTTTAGCTGCTGAAGTCCCGAAATTGGGCCTTTAAATATAAAGTGGCTTTATGAAAGTTAAATGTGTTTTGAAACCGAAATATTGAACTTAAAGGAGCTTTAAAATTAAAGAAACTTCAAAACTGATTTTGAAACTGGCCCTAAGGAGGGTCCCGAAAAGCTTGACCATATATGAAAAACCTTGAAAACATGGTAGCACATAGAGTAATTGATAATTCAAATTTCCAATGTATCTACTGGAAACCTGTGTATACGTTTTCTTTTTTATAATTCAGTTTTTTCAGGAGTTATTTTATTGTACCTTCTTTGTATAATTTTTGTTCATTATATCATGAGAAAAACCTCGCGAGTCGGTAAGTTCAATAGAATGAAGTTATTGAGGCCTTATTTGAAGCTTTAACTTTGGCTTGAAGGCCCCTGTTGTGCCGGGCTCCCCTACACCGCGAGTTCTGCGGGGCTCTCTGATACGCCACTGATTTCTTGTCTTGTAGCGCTGTCTGAAATTATGTACTTGAATGGGGATTTCATTGAAAGATTCTCAATGAATACAATAACGTAAGAATGTGATCAACAACACGATTCAAATAGATATTTTATGGCTAACCACTCTAACAAATAACACAAGCTAATAATTGTTCTTGTCTAGTGTTTGTCAGTATAGGCAAGGGCCATAAAAATTGCAACCTTCGAGAACTTGTTGATGAGGACCTGGAAATTTCAATTCATTTGGAATTATTGTGAATTGAAACTTTTTCACCTGAAGGGAATTTTAGTACGGGAAAGTGAATTTTGAAAAATGAAAGCATTTAAGTCTTTTCGAACAAATCTGTTTGATGATAATAAAAAGGATTTTTTATAAAATAGAGAATTTCCAATTGAGGAAACTTTCGATTCTTTCAGTTCAGAAAAATAATTGATCTGAGCGGGGCCCCTATGAATCGCGGTGCCCTGGGCACTTGCACATAGTAACCTAGGGGAAAGAGGGGCCTGTTCTTGAGAAGATTGACATTATATACATAGCTCCTCAAACATCTGACATTTCCCAAAATTTCGGGATAAATAGGAATTATTATTATTTATTTGAATTAGGAGCCAAAATCGGAATCTATAATATATAAGGCTCAAAAAAAAAACCATAATATTGTTCTTGAATGAATTGACGCAACAGAAGGAAGCCGATTCCAAGAATGATGAACACGATTTGGAAGGAAATTTTCTCTCGCCGCATGATGAAAATTTTCACGGTACACTTTGAACCCGTGATCACGAAGACGTTGGTTGGTGTTGAGATCATACAGATGAGAGAAATTCACTCCAAACATTCCCCTTAGCGCTTTATATGTTGTTATGAGATTCCCCTTCGTCTATCGAGGTAGTGTCATCATACGGAGCAGATCTTCATAACTAGGTCGCTGGTAACCGAAAGCCATCCTAGTGGCTCGCTGTTGTATATTCTCCAAAGAAGTACTGTCGCCAACCAATCTTGCATTCCAAACCAGACTGACATACTCAATTATTGGTCGAATGTATGAAGTAGAGGAAGCGACAGGTACTGATGTTGCACTTTCCAAATATTCCCTCTGGGAGGGACCACCTCAGATTCTCAGTTACGATGACCCCTACATCAAGATGAATAGTCAGAAATAGTACTCCATTGATGATGCATTGCTCTCGGCGATTCCTCATTCCCATGTTTATAACAGCACATTTTTCTGTATTTATTGGTAGGAGCCAAAAATCACCCTGCTGGATGGGTAGATCTTTTTGTAAGATGGCTTTATCAGATCCATGAATAAATCTTCTTATCATCACCATACATAGAAACTGATGAATGACTTTGAGCCGGTTGAATATTTACTGTTGTCTCATTTTCTAGGAAATTCAGGATGAAGTTCACGAACTATCAATTCAAAAAAAGCGAGATATTCTGGCTTACAAGAGATCGTTCTTCGTACGTATGGTGAGCGATCCAAAAATTTACAATCCGTCAATCGCCGCTTCTACAACAAGGAGAGTTTTAGGGGAATCTCAAAAACAGTCCCAAGACACTGCCGAATCACCATCGTGAGTTAACTGAAGGTTGAGTTAAAATTGAATGTTAATATTTCGATATTTCAGGAGTCCATCTTGGATCAGTTGGCCTTTAGCATTTCTCTTTCAAAACAAGACGGAAGATAAGAGTACAACTAGTAATGTTCCTCTCAGGTGAGTTGAGTATTTGTCATGGAAACTTTCAGTACATACTCATATCAGAGGTGATTTAATTTTCGAGATTATTCCATAACGAAACTAAGTTGCTTGAAAATTCCTTGAATTCAGATATCAAATGAAAGACTTCTGAGTTGAATTCAATCACGAACGAAATAGCTAAATATCGCCTATTATTAAATTAAAATTGTTGCCAGTCAGTGTCATCAGTAATAACACTCTTTTCTTTATCAGTCTCTGTATAATCTCACCTACTTATTTCGGTATTTTGCAAATTTCGAGTGAGTGATTCAGTTGTTTACACCCATACCGCGCTTTCAATGCCTGTTCTCGTCAGTGAGCCATCTAGTACCTATCAGCAAAGTGTTTCTCGCGTCCTTGGCAGGTTTTAAAAAAAATCAGGTTTTATAAAATTATATATAATAATGTAATAAAATTGTATTGCTGATAATTGAAAAAATACCAATTTATAAATAACATTTCGTTTTGTTTCGTAGAGAAACCAGATTTTCGAAACACATCAGCCAGAAAATTTTACAATTAACACGAGTGAAAGAAAAATTCTGTGATAGTTAACTTTTTCGATTGACAAATGTTAATCTCTAAAATTTTCTCCATTTCGTGATAATTCAAATGAGATTTCAATGGCTCATAAAAGCAATAATTTAATGAAAATGGCTTCGAAAAACATTGATTGCCGATGAAGTACTGTCGCATTGATTGGAGCCACCGAGATTCGTTGAAATTTCAAATCAAGTTATTCAGTTGGTTCGAATGTATGTATGGTTCTTTGATAGCATAGTCGAAGCTATTATAAACCCTTCTTGGAAGAAGATTAATAATGCATTCAAAAGGTTGAATTATTTATTCAATGATTTGCCTACCTTCATAATTTTTCCTATGAAAAACAAAAACAAAATTTTTTTCTATGATTTTTTCAACAAAAACAAAATTTTTCATAGGAAAAATTATGAAGGTAGGTAAATCATTCAATATATATTTCAAGCTATTCAATACATTATTCATCTCATTCAAGGAGGGTTTATAATAGCTTTGACTGTGCCATCAAAGAACCTTACATACATTCGAACGAACGGAATAACTTGATTTGAAATTTCAACGAATCTCGGTGGCTCCAATCAATTCGACAGTGCTTGATCGGGCAATCAATGTTTTCTAAACCCACCTTCTTTAAATTATTGCTAATACATAATGTAATTCACATCACAGAGAGTAATTTAAAAAAAATGTTATTCATGGTTTAAAAAATAAAAACAGAACCAATTATCAAATTAAGTACCTTGATTGGATACAATACTAAAGGCTTTTTATGCCAAGTATTCCAGAAATATGATATATGGATACATGCACGATCCGACAACAAAATGGCAAAGTATCATGTTGGACATGCTTATAACATTTCGGGTACAATAATTGATATCAAAATATTCCAAAAATTTATAGTGATTCCGAGTGAGGAAGTAAAAAATCGCAAAGTTTTCACATTGTCATGAACAGTCAAGACATAGACAACCTTTGGTCGAACAAGAAATACGTTATCCAGGCAATTTGGCAAAGTTCACGATCTTTCAGAAAACACAGAGCTCCTCTGATCACACTTTTTTTAAGATTTAAGAGTTAAAATTTGAAGAGGATGATCGCATCCTTTCAAGAATCGCTCCATCGATCATCCCTTTTCCTATAAAAATTTCATATGTCACTGCGGTTGGAAAAGTATAGTAAAATCTAATTGACATGAAAATCGAAAATCTGTCTATTCCTTTTCAGGTTTCGCCATTGGGACACCCGTGTGAGGTTGAATCCTGGATCAAGAATGAATGGAGGAACCAGATCACCATCGCCGGAGCAAACTGGATCCCCAAGAAAATTCCAGAATTCTTATTCTGCTTCAGAGTCCAAAGGATCTCCGAAGAGGTCACCGAATTCTGGGAACGGAAGTCAAAATAAAAATTGAATTTTCAAATGATATTATGTGTTGTTCGTATAAATGTATAGTTATGTCTTTAATTTCTGTATCCTGTAACCGAATTTGATTAAAGCGAAGAAATCAACTGATGAATCAATACTTCAATTCATTCACTGTGACGACTTACACACAATACCCTAGCTGTGTTGAAGTTTTGTTGGTGTGAAGGGTGATTCACTTATCTTGGAAACCCGAATTTTTTCATTCTATGAATCTCGTTTTCAACAAGTCGATATTGACTTTTGATGTGCATTATAAACTGCGAAATAAATAAAGACATCAGGCGTTGGGTCGCTATCGAATGTTTTTTTCAGGAACCTACCTTTCTTATCATGTCATTCGAAAGATGATTTCATTCTGAATTTTTTCAGAACACAATTTTTTTCCATTTCTAACCGTCAGCGATCTGCAGGGTGTTTTATTTTAATTCTGTTCCATTTATTTTTTTCTGTATTGTGATAGTATGCCTTCATTTGGAGACGTAGATATGATTTTGTGTCTCGAATTCGAAAAGGGTAGTTTTCTAGACAATGTGCCTCTTCAAATAAGACGAAAAGTTTAGCTACAGCAAGATGGGACACCATGCCACAACGCTGCCATTGTGAAGAGATATTCAGATAAAGAATTCGAAAATAAATGGATAGGAACCAATGAACTCATCAGATACCGCCAGATCTAACGCCCATGGATTATTAATATTCTTATTCCAAACCGATTCTAATAACTTGGACTGTTTGACAATAAACATAAGAAAAGCATATGTGCCCAAGCCGACCCTTATATTTCAACCAAAGTAACTTATAATCAAATAGAAAAATTATATAACTTATGTATGGATCATAATGGCCAGTATATAGAACATATGATTTGAAATGTTTCGTTTGTTATTAAAAAAATTGTTTATTGTTAACATGATAGATAAGGCATGTTCCTGAAAAAAAATGTTTGATAGCGCCCCGTTATTTATCTCGCAGATTTTAGGTGCATCTCAAGTCAACATTGACTCGTTCAAAACACCATCACGGAATGAAAAAATATTCGGGTGTTTTCGAGAAGAGGTTATAGTTAATAATAGTTAATATTTCAAAAGGGGTTACAGTCCACTGCGACCTGATGGTATATTGTGCCTCCTGACAAAGCTTTACAGCTCGCCTTCCAGTCCCAGAGAACTTATGAAATTCAATATCTCGGAATGCTTCAGTGAGGCTTATTTCTCACTCCTACAGGTCTCCTACAGCATTCTGTGACTAGGTGAATAGGAGTTTCTTCCTCCTCCCTACAGAATCTACACTCGTCAATGTCCGATACCCCCATTCTCAGCAAGTGCTTTCTGAGGCGACAATTCCCTGTAAGAAAGCCAGTGAGGAGGTGTAGTTGGTTCTTACTGAGATCCAAGTATTTTTTGGATCTTACAGTTTCAAAATTCCGAAGGACCTTTTTGGAGTGATCCAACCCTGGGAGATTCTGCCAGAGTGTTTCAGTTTTCTCCTTCTCCAGAAACCCCTTCTTATATGTTCATTTTGTTATACGACAGAAAGGTTCTTTGCTAGTGAGTGGTTTCTGAGCACCCTCTCTGGCGAGTTTATTGGCATCTTCGTTACCTGTGATTCCCGAATGACCAGAAACCCAGATCAAAAAGACCTTATTTTTCTTGCCCACCTCATTGAGTTAAAAAATTGGGGTTACCAAGATAAAATACGCTAAAATAAATAATGAAAATGCCAACGGAAAAGTTCTGCATGAATAGAAATTATTTTCATTTATTTATTTATTTATTTATTAACGACTTTTTTACAAAATATGAGAACTCTCGAGAGTCGAAGTTTAGCCTACGGCTACTCTTACACTTACACCTCCCGATAGTTCATAAAAAGAATTAATTATACATTATATATTATATGATATACAACCCGCTGAAACAAAAAAAAACAATTGTCTACTCTAACACATCCATTGCACAATTAGAAAGTCAGTTTGCTGGGAGCCAAGATAGATGCGGCAGAAATGAGAAATACAAGCCTACTGATCCCCCAGTAGACTCATCTTCAACCTGAACCTGAAGCTGAGGAAGGTCTCGTGATGAATATCAGCCCGAGATTCATTGAATATCTTGATTGCGTTGAACGAAAAACTTTTTCTGAAAAACTTTTTCAGTCCGATGATGAGGGACGGTCAGCGCATGAGGATATCTAATATTCAGGCTGTCAACGCTTTGTCTCGTCTCAAATTTCCTCCTCAAATTGGGCGGAGATGGATACTTCAACAGCCTGAAAACAAAGCAGCCCATATGCAACCTGAAACGATTCTCCATCCGCAGCCAGCCAAGGTCATTGATTCTCCGGGTAATTCCTCTGTCAAATTTCCTCAAACCAAAAATGAACCGACAGCACCAATTCTGGATGTACTGAATTTTGCACTTATAGTGATGGTTCAGACAGGGGAAGTACACAACATCGCAGTAATTCAGCAATGATAGCACCAAAGACTCGGCAAGGCGCTTTCTCAACGAAAAAGTGAGAAAACTTCTCGATGCATAGAGCAGCTTCAGACGATGAAATGCCGAACGAATCAAATGGGAAGCATGATCGGAAAAGCTCAGTTGTCTATCGAATCTCAATCCCAAACTCCTAAAACAAGCAGACACAGGTATAGCAATGTCACCCACAGAAACATGAAGGTTACTTTTGATTAACTCATACTCTCTTTCCTTCGCAAATATAATAATCTTACTTTTAGATGGATTGAGAACCAGATTATGATTCAGAGCACATCGATTCAACACGGAAAAATCACTATTAATATTTTGGGAAGCCAAGTGAACGTTATCAGGCGAAAACCTGAACTTAAGGTGGGTATCATCAGCATAGCACTCAGGATCGGCGAATTAAAGAGGGCGGAACAAATCAGTGGTGTAAATGATAAAGAGAAAAGGGCCCAAAATGCCATACCCGAAAGTATGGCTCTATCGCGCGAAGCAACACCGTTCTCCCTCACCTCTTGACCTCTGTTAGAGGGAAATGATTTGACAAGAGACACCGATACTCTGTCAAATCCGTAATAATTAAGTTTCGAAAGAATTAAGTGATGATTCAAAGTATCGAATGCCTTCGAGAAGTCAAAAAGTAGGAGAATCATAATGTCGCCAAGATCTCTAAATATATCGTCCGTCACAGATGCCAATGCCATCACCGTACTATGAAATCGTCTTAATCCATACTGAAAGGAGGAAAAGGACTCAAAATAATCACAAATCTGGTCATACATAACTCTTTCAAGGATTTTAGAGAGCAGAGGAAGAATGCTTATAATTCTCAAATCTGACAGTGAAGTAGGATTATGAACCTTCGGTATAGGGTGACCCACCGCATGCTTCCAAGCAGAAGGAAAAACATTGGTCAGGATACAGATATTCACATTATGGAGGATATAAGGTTCAACAATCGGGGCCGCTAAATGAATCATTCTCAGAGAAATTAGTTGGTGCAATGTTTTTCTTTTCGATCATTTCATCTAGAGAAACAATAATATTTCTTTCAATTACTGACACATTATAGTAGATTCTGAAGCAGGTAGCAAAGTTATGGAATCGAAATGTTCAGAGTGCTTTTTCAACCTGAACAATAGATCTAAAATTATCACAATTCCCACCCTGTATTTTGAAGTGTTGGAATTATTGAACGTTACGTATTATATTGTACTACACTGAGAATTAAATCAAAATTGAATGAGCCATATCATAGTTATGAAAGAAAAATCGATTGAATCGGACAAATCACCCTGCGAATTCTCAATTGAATTCTCTACCATTAACCAAAGATTGTTTCAAAAATATGTTGACTATTGTAAACTGGTTCTGAAATCTGATATTCTCCTCCTGAATTACCCTGTATATTTGTACGAGAGTATCTACCAGGTGTTTGCAGAAACCAGACATTTCAGCTTTAAAAGTGCAGGTAACATTTTCATCCACTTCAATGGAGATATTATGTTTTGCAGATTTCAGACTAGATGTCTGCAAGCTTTTTACATCGCCATACTTTTATATCGGGCGACTTTGTCCCCACGCTTTATATTAAAATATGTGTACTGCCAGGCAAACTACATCACCGTTCCTTTAAGAGGTCGCTCTCGATTACCGAAATATCGCATTTCATCAGAAACAGATGCCTTAAGGATCCTACTCAAACAGCTCTACACAAATGATAATACGTAGACTTCAAACAAGGAAACAACCGTATAACCGCTATATTGAAATTTTCAGAGCAAACTAGCTCATTTACTTAAATGCACATCTGCATCCGCAATGAGAAATAACAAAGTGGATTACATTTAAACGTTTCTTCAATATAATCAATACACATCAGATCCAATGGAGAACACATCACATATCAATTTCAGAAACGCCTATTATAATGGTTCCTGGGAATTCTAATCCTTCATTAAATAAGGTATCTACGGCTACCGACGATGGAATTTCCTGTTTTATAGAACTAAAATCGACATGAACCATGAAATCATAATAGACCTTCGTAGAATTACAATGATGATGAGCAACAAAGAGAATGGTGATCGTTAAGAACAACCAAAATTTGTGAATACTCATTCCTATGTTCATTGAATTTCAGGAAAACTTAAGAGTGTCAGTTCCAAATGCAACATTAAATAACCATCTCTTTTCGGCACCATTCGGAAGTGTTACTTTTCAAACGTCCATTCGTGTGAAAAGAAGAACTTTCCGAACGCTTGTAGGCAAAATATTTTCATGCTTCCGTCAGATGAATTATGTGAGAAGTAGGTATTGACAATGTATGAGAAAGTTTAACTGGTCCTCCATCATCCTCTAATTCCCGAAGGATTTTTCACACAATATGAATCACGTCAAAATGCAGCCATCAATTGTTTTTCTATGAACTTCATAACGTAATATTTACTTAAACTACACATGTAGACTCGCTAATGGAGTCGATGAAAAGTGTATTCGAGCATCATAAACTTGAGACGCAAATTGAATGAATTAGATCATATAAATGGAGTTAAATATAAATTTAAATTCCCGGTAGTATGGATCATTTATGGGTACTTTTGTTTGGAATTTCAGAAAAATAAAACTGAAATATCAATTTAGCAAATGTGCGAAAACTCATTTTCAATTATAACAATTCAGCTGAGATCGGTACTCCTCTCAATTATAGCAAGGTTTATAGTTACAGTGTGTGGATGGAGTACGATACAAATTTCATAACTGCGTTATTGAATTTTTTCGGCCAAACGATCAGGCAAATCAATTAACCACCATATGTTATGAAAGTTTTACCTATGACGTCATTCATTTGTCGTTATCGTCGTTATTGTCGTTATCACAAAAAAACAGACAACATACTCAAAAATATTTCTTCTCATAGAAAACAATGAATTAATTGCATGCAAAGTGTGAGGGGGATGCAACCAAGTTATAAAAGCGAAGTATCTTCGATGTTTATCAAAGATAGCAGATTTATTTGAACAGGAACGAACTAAGATTTTGTATAATATGTTTATTTGAGCCACACACAACTTAGTCACAATCTATGTTATATTACATACCAACTCATTAGGTAAAAAAAACATTAGAAGAAATATCCTTCTCGAAGGAACATTTCGTTCAAACATTAACAAATGAATTTTTATAGAAAGTGTCTCTTCGACCTCTCTCGGTGACATCATTTCCAACCAGTCCTTAATTTTCATCTTGAATTCATTTAGAGTTCCAGAATTTTTGTGGGAACCTTATTGTTAATAAAGGGAGCAAGGTATATAATTGGTTACTTAATTTACCGAAACGCAATACGTCCTGATTTGATTGAGTAAAATGTACCTCGGGAGAACGAAGTATCCAGATTGAAAAGAAGAAAATTCTTCACCATAACTTGAATTATGTTTTCGAATCAAAGTTGTTCAAGTAAAACAGATACATATATTGTTTCATCATGTTGGATATTCTACAATGTTTACATACGCATATAATAATTAACCAGGCTTGGTCTGGCCCAGGTCTGGGCCTCCAACTCAAGGGCCCCCCAGAAGCAGAAAAGTCTATTATTAATTGAAATTGAAAATTTTTCGCATCAGTTCAAAAGTTTTATGAATTATAAAAAAAACTAGAGTTGAACGACGTCGGTTGAAAAGGCAGAAAACGATTTGGAAGATTATGCGAACTCGATTTGGCACCTGAATCCGTGGAAAAAAATTTTAATGGTTTCAGCAATGACAGTGAAAAATGTTTTGGAGTGTTTTGCAGTCACTTTCTGCCCTTTTCAGTTTTTTTTTCAAATCTCTTGGATTAGATTTGTTCCCTTACTTATATGTAGCTTATAAATTTATCCTAGCTATATCTTGTACACCTGATGAAAAATATTCCCAGGTCTAGTTTAGGCCAGCCTTATTTCCAAAAGTATACATCGTGCCAAAAAAATAACGGAACTAGTTAATAATTCTTGTAATCACTGAGGATAATTCTCGCACCTGTCGATTTCGAATTTCAATAGCAGTTTATCGTGAGCTTTTTTGTATTTCATATTTCTCACCCCTAGGCCTACGCACCGCACTACTACTATCCTATTTTATTGTTTCAAATGTTAACATGTATTTGGATTCGGAAACATCAGATGAAAGGTTATTTGATTATCTAATCAATGATGTGGCTAAAAGTTGACTTAGTTGTGGCGTTTTTCTATTAGAAATTATGAAATAATTCACAATTTGTGATTGGGGAGTAGGTACTAAAATCAAACCGTTTTTATTTTACCAATCATTATTTAGAGAAATTCACGAATCCATAGATTTGTGAGCAGTTTATGAATTTGAAATCTCTCACTCTTCACGCTCCTCATGCTTCTAATGTAATTTTACAATTTTAAACCGATGTATGGGTATCCCTTTGGCCTTCAAAAGTGATAACCATCAGAATTCAAACGCCAAAACCCCTGTTTGATAATTTTAAACCTTTCATTCGAATGCGGCACTTCATTATACAAATAACACTGGATAAAACGATTTTGTGAAGCAGCATAAAATTTCGACTACTTTTTGATTCATTGATTTTCTACGTGCGGTACTCAAGGCAACAGGACCCAACATCTACGAAATTGAATGTGGTCTATCCGATATTCACAAATACTACTCGTCATCATATCAAGGATATTGAATATTGAATCATTTGATTCGATTCAATTTTTTCAGGTGTGTTTTCGGCAAGATGCTGGGATATGAATCAGATCTCCGATATAGTTCCGGAAATAAATTAAGGTACAGGTTATAGACATTCTTCAGCCTTGATACTATCACCGAATATATTCTGCGTGATATGACGTGATATGACCTGATAGTTGACTCTTGGTCTAGCGACATTTCTTGTAGTTCAAGTCTCAATTAAAAATCGATGAATGCCCTCTACGAATGTCTGATCGCATTATGTAGGTGTAAAATTTAGTTTTAGGTTTCAGTTTATTTTAGTTCCGATTAACTAATCTTATGAATGGGATTATATGTATCATACGATCACGGGGGAAATCGGTAGGAAGAAAGGAATTTCACCAGCTTGCTGTCGTTTGTAATCCGAGCATTTATAGAGTTCCTACAAAAATGTATAGAAGACATTTAAAAACCGGAAAAGTTGAAGAAACAATGAGAAAATCATTATCAAGCAGCTCAATTCAGCAGAAACAACTCCTGAAAGAATAACTCCTGAAGGTGGCAGACACTCAAAATGGCGAAACGTCGAGAATAAATAAGCGGCTACGGCTGGAATGCTCTGAAAAAATAAGTGACATTGAACTGTGACCGTGAAAGCCTTAGCCAATTCAAAATATTCATTATAAGAGAAAATACCAAAATGAGAAAAACAATAAAATAATCCAATATTTTCAAAATTACATACACCTGATTCGTGTCTGTGTGGATGTGGTGGATTTTCATTTATGAATGCAGAATTTCACATGGTACGGTATTGGAATTATATCACCAAACCAAATGTATCAAATATTTTGACGACTGTTTAAAAATTTTTGAGGGGTATCTCTCAGAGTCTATGAGACAAAAATCAATAAAAAAAAAATCTAAATAAAAGAAGATAGGCCCCTGCCTAAAACTTGTGCGTAACCTTTCACAATCTATCAGAATCCTTCGATAGACAAATTCTCAACTTCAAGAAACTTTTCGGAATCGTAAGAATTTCGGATTCATCGAGAAAACTCTAAAAAATCTTTCAGAAGAATGCAATGACCTCCTCATGAAATATTTCAATAGATATCAATTCCAAGTATGAAATGAATTTGAATTCATCATTCGACGAATTCACAACATTCAATTTGAGACAAATTATAAGTTTCAATATATTATTATCATTCAGAAACAGAGTTCGATTAGGTTGTGGAAAATGATGTAATTTTCTGTTATGTTGCTGCCTTTCTTCGAGGTAGCCGTTTGGGGCTGAAGTCCATTCATGTCAGTGATTCATTTGGCGTTTTTTTTTTTGAAGAGTTAAATCTTATGCTTTTTTATTGAGGAACCTTGCATTTCGTCTATTTGCATTATGACGAAAACGTAATGCCCATTTTTCGAGTAATTTATTATTCAAAAACATCTTTATCAACGAAATTAAAAAATTTAGTTACATTGACCGAAGGCAACTATGTTCGAAAGATTCACAGAATTAAATGTCTGCCACGTTTTTTCGAAGGTTCAAACGGTAGATTTTAGAGGGATGAAATATGACAGTTCAAAATTGCTGTAACTTTATTTTTATCTAAGATAAAGCTGAGAAAATGGAAACTGTTTCTTTTGACCTCAACAATCTCTTGTTAAAATGTATGTACGAGTGAAATACTCAACCTGTTTATTTGTAGGTAGGTTTTCCATTAGTAGGTATGTTCCAAACTGCCTCTGATGTACCTACTTTGATAGCGTCCGTTCAAATAATGTTCTACCACATATTGTTATACATTCCTGACATCAAAAGTAACCTGATCCATTATTGTATTGCCATATTAACATTAATATTTTATAGGTTTTGGTCTTACCGAAGAACAATTATTATCATTCTGAACAGGGGTCGTTGTGGCTACGTTCAGCATTCTGGAAACTCGTTCATTTATATCCCAAGGAGGCCTATGACATTGATGAATCCTACGACATCCTGTTACTTCATGTGGATCCAGAACCGACTTCCCCATATGAATGGTTCTTAGTTCCGCCAGCTCTGGACCACTTGCATACCATGTGTTCAACCGTTTCTTACCGAAGAACAATTAATAGTCAACCTGAAAGTTGAAAATTTGGCACAATACTTAAATTTGTTATATCTGTTCTAACAAAATCTCGGCAATGGGAAAGAGGAAAAAATCCCTACCTGTCAGGTTTCAGTACCTGATTATATTTCATAGAATAGTATTACTCATACACCGTGACGTTTTCAATTTTTCTCTCCGCATGGTCCATGTAACTCATTTTCGGTGACGATGTCGGCTATTTATTTTAATCAAGGCATGACGTCCACGATCGGAAAGATAACGTCGTTGTCAGATTGTCAAAACAATCCTTCTGCTATCGATAGATTGAAATATATTGTGAGAATTTTTGTATTTCTGAAATTTTCTTAGGGTTTTATCTGAGAGATATTACTTACAAAACACTTGTAATGTACGTATTGGTGTAGAACTTCAAGTATTTTACTTCAAACGTTTCATTTCAAACTTGAACTGCCAGATCCGTTGAATTTTCTCGAAGATAAGTGATGTACCGTGGTATCATTTGTCTCTTGTGAATGGAAGCCATTAGCCATTATATTCAGAACAGGCTGTATTTCCCAACAAATTCTAACCTAACCTCACTGCGAACGTTCTTGTTATTAAAAAAAAACCAAAATGACTTGAAAAAATTTCCAAAATAAATAGTAAAAAGCTAATTGCTCATTACCTCACAAATCAAATATTCTTTCAAAGTTCTCCTAAGTAAAATAAGATGGAAAAATATTAAACTATAATAAAAATAATAACAGTTAATGTGGTATGGTCACGTGCAACGAATGGAGGATAATAGATGGCTGAAACGAGCATTCCAGTACATTCTAAACAGAAAACAAAAACGAGGAAGACCAGCTACAACTTGGATAAAAAATATTTTTGAAACTATCAGAGATATAGCTATTAATAATTATGTTTGGAGAAATAGACAAGTATGGAGATCGAAATGCGAGATGCGGCAAAAACTGGATTACTCTCTCTAATATAATGAATAAATAAAAATAAATATGTGAGAATAGGACAATATCGTCCTATTCCCACAAATTTATTTTCAATATTAATCTTGGAGGACGTCAATTGAAATTATATTACTATTTGAAAGTCAATCAGATAATAATAACATAATGTCCTCACAATTATTGTTGTTTTTCGAATTTGACAAAGGAATCAGGACAATATACTTAGAAATAATATGACGTACAGGCTTATGACCCCAGCTGTTAGTTTCATCAAAATGAATTTAAAAAAATATATTATTATGAGCATACTTGAAGAAACATTTTTTTATGAATTAATTTTAATACAAACGACAAATATATTGTCAGTAGATACTGGCTCTCCTGTCAGAATTTATTTTCATTGCTTTTTTTTCAAGAAAAATATGAACTTATTCAAAATAGAACTCTGTATACCTACTTTCGGTTAAATTTTTCATTTCTCTAATTCTTGCATGATTAGAGGCAAATTTGAGGATATTATCAAACCCCATTTTTCATGATCTCCACAACGAACCCACACACGACATAGCATTAAATTTGGAAAAAAAATAAAATTATTTCTTTCAATGGCCACGAAGTGAGTTGAATTAAAATTCAATTTCCCGATGTCAGCGTTCTCACTATATTTATATATATACAGGGTGGCCATTTGAAAACGAAACAGACGAGATTACAGACGAAATAAATTTTTTCGATAGAAATGCTCGGACAGGTCGATTTCTGTTTCGAGGGGACAACTTAAGATGTAGGTTACGGACGCATAGCGCTTCAACCCTTGCTACTACAACCCTCACCCCGAATTTTTGAATAGGGGTGAGTGACACCTCATTTGAAAGGTATTTTTATACTGATTTCAGCACAGTTATTGTTTTTTCATTTCATGCATTAGTTCTCGAAATACAGGGTGGCCATTTGAAAACGAAACAGACGAGATTACAGACGAAATAAATTTTTTCGATAGAAATGCTCGGATAGGTCGATTTCTGTTTCGAGGGGGACAACTTAAAATGTAGGTTATGGACACATAGCGCTTCAACTGTTGCTACTACAACCCTCACCCCCAATTTTTGAATAGGGAAGATGGGGCGAATGATACCTCATTTGAAAGGTTTTTCACAAAAAAACACTACAATTGCCATGAAAACACCACTTCATTTTCAAATTCTTAGTCAGGAATATTTCGAAAACTAATGCATAAAATGAAAAAACAATAACTGTGCTGAAATCAGTATAAAAATACCTTTCAAATGGGGTATCAGTCACCCCATCTTCCCTATTCAAAAATTGAGGGTGAGGGTTGTAGAAGCAAGGGTTGAAGCGTTATGCGTCCGTAACCTACATCTTAATTTGTCCCCCTCGAAACAGAAATCGACCTGTCCCAGCATTTCTATCGAAAAACTTTATTTCGTCTGTAATCTCGTCTGTTTCGTTTTCAATTCGCCACCCTGTATTTCGAGAACTAATGTATAAAATGAAAAAACAATTACTGTGCTGAAATCAGTATAAGAATACCTTTCAAATAAGGTATCACTCACCCCACCTTCCATATTCAAAAATTGGGGGTGAGGGTTGTAGTAGCAAGGCTTGAAGCGCTATGCGTCCGTAACCTACATCTCAAGTTGTCACCCTCGAAATAGAAATCGACCTGTCCGAGCATTTCTATCGAAAAAATTCATTTCGTCTGTAATCTCGTCTGTTTCGTTTTCAAATGGCCACCCTGTATATATATTGCTTGTTTTTAACCGTTTCTGGTACTTCTGAACCAGAAAGGTTGAAAGGAAAGTACTGGGCTAGATTTTCGTGAAAACAACATAAGTGGAAACCGTCTCATGATACATCCTTTTTTTATATTCATCGATTAAAAAAATGTAGCATTACTTTTTTCATTCAATTTTTCAATCTCGTGTATGAGATAAACAAATTGATTTTGTAGTCTTATTCCCAGTGAAAGTGATTGTAAAAGTTGTCTATAGTTTAAATAGTTTCAAAAATGAAAATCTCCGAAATATTCTACTAGGTACTAGTTTTTTCACGAAAATCGATCCCAGAACTCTTTTCAACGTTTTTAACTATCTAGACCAGAAATCAGAAACAGCTAAAATCAAGCAACCCGGTACACTGTTTCAGATTTTGTATCCTGTATCACTTTTTCGTAAAACTTTAAAATCCAAACACTTTCAAAAGAACCAACATAAATATCGATTTTTATGATTTTAGAGCTAAAATTTATCGAAGATCATCTACATAGCCTCGTTTCCGCTCTGTATTTTAGAAACAAAAGAAGTTCGAATATTTCCGTTTGTATATTTGAAAGTATTTCAAAAAAGTTATACAGGGTCGCGAAAGCCGCATGTCTCTATCTTTAATAATAGCTGAGAGACAGTGCAGTCTCAACCGAAATGGGACACAGTGTACATTCTCTGTAATCACGATAACAATATATTTATTGCATTCTCTAGTTCATATCATATATGAAAGAAAATATAATCATTTCATCATATCGTGCCTGTTCTCAAGTATTATATAAATTACATCACTGAAATGAAAACTATTCCCATGTAGTAAAACGATGAATTCCGTACATTTTACCTGTTTCGAACTACCCATTGGAACTAATGAAGAATTGAAATCAGAACTATGGGTGAATGAATGTAAAATCTGGACGAGAGAGTTTCTGTCTGCAAAACATGGAAGTGCATATGTTTCATGATTAAATCGAGAGATTGGAACTAAAAAACTCAGTCAACACTTGTGTTCTATGCACCTTAGATCTTATGGAAACAATAACATAATTAGTAATGATCAATATTCGTGAGCATGAAAATTCAATAGCAATCGAAACTCAAACGCGAAACTGAGTGCTTTCAGTTGTAATAAAATGGCAAGAAGTGGAAAATAACACTCTAAGCTCACAAAAGATTTACTCACATCCTGTTAAACACAGATTCCAAATCACCACTCCATCAGGAAGGTATATAACATGAAAACCATCAAGAATAGTTACATCATTCACTATTTCATCTGAGAACGCGCACGTCCACGGGTTGGGAATCACAAGTTTCGTTGAACTTGAACTTGAACGAGAAATAAGTGTTTTATGAGGGGTACGACGAAATGGTGTAGTGTGGGTAATCTATTCGTTAGTGTGCAAAATTGTGAAGAAATTTTATGATGAAGTGAATTTTCCCATATTGGAACAAAAATAGATATCTTAAGTGAATTCGTAACTATTCGTTCGACAATCTGAAGATGGATGTTGAAGAATTCAGAATTCGAGGGAAAGAAATGGTAGATTATATCTGCTCCTATCTAACCACTGTTGGGGAAAAAAGGGTCACACCTCATGTTGAACCTGGATATTTGAGAAATTTATTGCCGGAAGAAGCACCTCAAGAACCGGAAGATTGGGACGATATTATGAAAGATGTCGATGATAAAATAATGCCAGGAATAACACATTGGCAGCACCCAAGGTTTCACGCGTATTTTCCTAGTGGAAATTCCTTCCCTAGTATATTGGCGGATATGTTGAGTGATGCCATAGGATGTATAGGATTTTCTTGGGTATGTTGAATTATATTTTTCATGATCTCCATCCTTTCTGAAACAATTATTTTTCAATGCTTATTCCATTCATTAGCATTCTTTACAATAATTTGAATTTCAAGTAGCCTTTGCTACTTCTATCTTGAAAAAAAAAACACAATTTCTCTTCATATATAATAATGAGTAATTTCAACATACCTCATTTAACACCCATCAGTTGTTTGATTCTCTGCGGGAATTTAATGTATTTTCTTGAGTTGGTGTAGAATTTTCAAGACATTCAATATCAATTATGGGCCATTTTATATTTTGTAAGAGATCAAAATAATACATTTTGCAAATCTTTTTATAGCATGTTATGGAAACATTATCTCTTCATAATGCTCTGGTACAATAATTGTCGTACAGCACTAAACTGAAGCCACCAAAAAAATCCAGCGACACAATGAGGTATTTGTGAACGAGATATTCTTGATGATGGTTTACTTGTTGTACAGAAAGAGTCGTGAGATCCAGAAGTTTCAGATTTAATTCCTCACTAAAGTTTTCGAATATAAAAATGCAGGCACATCAAAAGAGTGTGATACAGAATAATATAGTGGTTGCTATTGTCACCTTCTTCCAATTACAACTCTGGTTGGAAAAAACATAGAAAACTATAATTTTGCTGGCAATATTCATTTCATAAACTCCTTCTCTTTTTTTATTCACATATTCATACTCTTTTCGCTGTGATATTGAATAAAATCCATCATTTTAAGCTCACGTTAGGTCGCTGTAACTTTGTGGTGAAGGAGTATCTTACAAGAATTCATATAAAAGATCCCCCTTAATTTTAACTGAAAATTTTCAATCTGAAATATCTCGAATCAATTTAGAAACAGCCTGTATAATCAATCATGTCATTTCTTTAGCTCCAGTGCAGTCGAATCTCATTGCACGTTTCATCAGTTAAGATATTGCTATTCTTTGAATAATTATAATAATAATAATAATAAGTTTATTGATCCCTTAAGACATAAAAAATATTTATAAGTAAAAAAAACAACAAAAATAAATCATTTCCAAATCATGCAACTAGGAAGCTTTCATCCTCCAAATACTCCTTAATACTATAATAACATTCCAATATTAGTTCCTGTTGAACCAATTTTTTGAATTCCTTCATTGCCAATATTTTCACATCTAGTGGTACATAACTGAATAAGATAATTGCTTGATAAGAAGGGGATGTTTCAAATTTGGCAGTTGTATGAGAAGGAATACATAGTGTGGCCGAATTTGTGGTTGAGTAATCATGAAAATCGGATAGCTTAACAATAACATGTTCATTATCTTTAATATAAAGTAATACATTTTTTGTTAAATCAAGGGAAAGCTTAATTTCCGTCATCGAAATATAAACACATCCTTTAAAAAATAACAATAGCAAGTGAAATTCACAACAGTTCGGGGAATCAGCCAATCGAAATTTTCCCATTTTCGATGAAAAAAATTTCGACATAAACAATTATGCCATATGCTAAAATTATCCACTGAAATAATTTGTATGACCATGGATGACACACATTCTTCTATTTCTTGAATTATAAGAAATTCCAGTGTCAACGGAACGAAAGTGAAAACATAACATTCGTTAGTTTTCACATGGGGTACTTATCTCATATACGATTAGATAAATTGAGGTTTTATACTTAAGGTGCAACAGATTGAAATCGTTAGCGAGAAAATTCAATTATGCAAACAATTTCTCACAAAAGCTGTTCCGACCAAGAGGTTTTAGAAAGAAAGAAGTATGAAATAAGTGGAAATAACAGGTGTGCGAAAACTCAATTCCCTTTTCATAACACCATAATCAACAAATATTACAGATTCAAATAAATAATGTACTCAAGCCTCGCATCATCCTCTATTAAATAATTTAGACAACAGTCGTAAAATGATTCAAACTTAAATATTTACTCGTTAAAGTCATTAGTGTACTCGTTCTATTTTCTCAATATCAACTATTAAGATGTTCAATAACAAGAGTTCAATATTTTCGGTTCCGAAATATCCATCTGCATACCAGGGAAAATATATTTCAGGTTCCAAAGTGAAAACTTAGTCCTACTGAATTTAATGATATTAATAATTGATATTTGTGCACATTTAATATCATCAATTGATGATATGAAGGGACAGTAATTGATATTTGTGCATATTTAATATTATCAATAGATAATATGAAAAAACAATCCCGGGCTTATTGGCCGTGGTCTTTCAGGCATCTTCAGAGGATTCTTGATATAAGATTGTAACTCGCTTGCTGAGATACTGAGCGATCTGTATATCTGAATTAAGGTTTAAGAATCGCACTATTTTATTCAGAAGATGAGGTGTAGCAGAGTTTTCTATAATTTGCTAACACAAGGACAGAAAGAATTTCATTATTTGATGTCACCATAGTGTAAAAGATAAAATAATATACATATAGGCAAGGTGCAACGGATTGGATGGGTAGGAGAGGAACTTCTGTTATGCACAAAATTTCTTTCAAGTTTTTGAGCCAAAAAATAGAGAAAATAATGAAATGAGTGAGAATAACTGTTGCTCTTATTTTCTCAATACAAATCAAGAAATATTCGAGTCGATTGACAAAGGCATTCATCGCCTTGAAAAACTCAGAACATAAAGTCGTTAAACGATTCAAAAGTATAATATTCACTTGTTGATCAAATCTGAGCTCTCCTTCAAGTTTCCAATATACAGTAGCATGACGTGCAATAACAAGAATTCAACATTCTCAAGTCCGAAATATCCATCTCTATACCAGGAAATGGTTTTTTCCTCGAGGACAGAAACAAATTCGACTTATCCAATAGGATCCGGTTCCTGATCGGGAAACGGTTTCAATTCACCGTGAGAAGTTGTTATCAACCCGAAATATCATTTTTCGAGAATCCGGGATGTTTGCTGTTCACTGAAACTGTTTGGAGTATTCTGCAAAATGAATACGCGTCAGATAGATGTGATCATAGACCTACTCCAAACTTTCTCTATAATATTGTTTTTGATGAAAATAAAGATATCTGCATATCATAACAATATTTACTTGGGTAGGTTTGATTGAATTTTTTCAAAGATTTATAAATTGTGATAAGTGAGGTTTTTTAATTCGAGAAGCTTTAGATTTTGGCAAGTGACAAGTAGAGAAAATTTAATTCGCCCATAGGAACCTACGTGAGATATTACTTAGATTTGAAATAACCCTGTTGATGGTACGGCAGACCATGCCATTTATTAATTTGAAGAATCATCATAGAAAGCATCTATAAATGAAACTATGCAGAAAGGAAGAAGCGAAGTGTTATAATTCAAAAAGGAAGAATCATGAAATACCCCTCAACAGTAGAGATAAATATTAAAAGAAAAAGTCAAAAAATGAAATAACTTAATTTTGAAAGGACTATATCTTTGATCAAAAATCGAGCTCAAAATTAGTTGTGTGCTTCTTCGGGAAAGTGAACGAATGGTCTTATAACTCCGCCTGTTAATTGACCCCTCCTTTAATTTTGAATAGTTCTCCTAAATCTTTTGCAGGGTATCACAAATATTCCTTTTGTTTGATTCGTGAATTTGAGAATGGCAGTATGCCGAAACATGTCAGCCTTCAAATAAAATACAGTTGACGCTCGATAATCCGGCAATCGGCAAAAATTTATTTGAGAATGTCCTTTGAGATCGTTCTATCATGGATGATTCAAAAATTTCAAAATAATAAAATCACAATGAATATAATCTCTTTCACTATGAAAATTGACAAAGAAAATACTTTCTCTATTTAAGTAAAGTTTTTTGGAAAACTCTCGAAATTCAAATGAAAATTCAGATTAGTGACTTTTGTATTGTATCTTGGCAGTTGGTGTCACTAAAGAAATTTGACAGATTGCGGAATTTAAATTGATTTGATTCGAAAATTGAGTGGATCAGTGGTCAGTACTGACAACCACAAACCGAAAAATATAACTGAAAACAATGCTGTAATGAGAAAATACTATATTTTTCATGTTGGATGAATAGCGGGCATTTCAAGAAGCAACTCCAAACATTTTTTCAAACTGAGGACTTCTCGTTGTTATTTTCGTTAGCACCGAAAAGTGAGATATTTTTCATAGCACCGACAACTGTGTCGCGATTACGCAGAACTAAAAGAACTGTCTTTAAGTTCTGCGTAATCACTGAAACTTATGTATCAAATCTAAATAAAAATCTGAAATTCCCCAAAAAAACCGAAAATTCGCATGAAACCCGAAAAACACCATAACAACCAAAAAAACATCAGGTTAGGCTTTTTCAAGAAAACCCGGGTTCGATCCAACCCTGTGCAAAACTTCCGTACTGGCGAAATGCCGAGAATTAATCCACGATGACGGCCGCAATACTCGACATTGAACGATGGCCGCGAAAACCTTAAATAATTCAATATTTTAAATTTAATTGTATCTTTTCAGTCCTAAACATCGACTTGTATCGGCAACATGATTTATTGAATTCTCCAGTAGCTCACTCAGGGTGGACAAAGAGCTGCAGCCCCCTTCCAGATTCATTTTAGAGAAACATTGAGAATTTCTATCATACGTCAAAGATGCATGTTGATGGAGCTCCTCTCCTGAAAACTATTCCTGGGTACGGCAATGGTTTTCTGTTTCGATAATTTGACGGAAAACAATTTATTGATAATTGATAAACGAAAAATAAGAACTGTCATGAAAAATCCCCCGAAACAATTTTTTCGGGAATCAAATTTCGGTTCACAAACACTTAGGGCCGGTTTATTCCTTCACAGTCAGTGTAAACTGTTAAGTAGCATTATCAAATGGAACGTCGTTGGTAAACGAATATTCACCTCTGAATGCATCGAAGTCATAAATCTCAGTTACCGAGCAGATAAATTCACAGATCACTCCGTCCTGTCAGTAAAATTCTACTAGAGGGATCCTATCCTAACGGCCGGTTTCTGAAAGGCTGATCAACTTAAAAATTAACTAATCAGCTTTCAAATCTCTGGTCAAGTGCCATTAACGCACTTTTGGGTTTCTGAAACGCATATTAAGGCTAAATCAGTGGTCAAACTAATGTCAAAGAGGTGGTCAACTAATCGGTGATGTTCGGCGAATTAACTTGGTAGAGACGTGGTTAATCATCGTAGTTTCCACAAAAATCCTAAGTTGTATCGGTGTGAATAACAATAATTAGGTTTAGTTGCAATAATTTTATTTCCTCTAAAAAGAAATTTATTTTTTTCTTTGCAACAATTTGTGATTTTATTATCTGGTTGTAGATTATCATTCATAGATTTCAGAATAGGAAGGGAAAATTTTTTTCCAAATGTTCAGACCATTTGTGATGCGAACTTGAAAATATAGGATATAATTTTAATTGATGATGAAAACATATTGGTAAAAAAATCTTTTGTGTCAGAGCTTACTCCTATGTATAATCATTAATAACTGAAGTAACAGTGGACTCCAACGGAAGCCAAGAAAATCCGCTACGACACAATAAACGAAGTAGAAATGCAGTTTGAATTTACATCTTGAGTGTTATGAAAGTTGAAATAAATTAATGTTCAATACTGATTTCATTTTGGTACACAGAAAAATATCAAAAAATCCTATTAAAATAATGGCATTCTAGCAAACAATTTATGACTGAGTTTATATTGAATTTGAATTATTATGGTAACTTGAAGAAATCAACAAGAGCATTCATTATTATATTTTGAATATACCAAACATTGATAAATTGTATATGTAAATTTATTCATTGAAAAGATTAACATATTCTTTTTGTTTGATTTTAATTTCTAAATATATTGAAATGTGTTTTCTCATAACAAGCTACGATTCTTGTCTCTTAGTTTTATTTGTATACATACTTTGATTTGGGAGGTTTCCTACGGTAGTCGGCAGTAGCTCAAGTTGTAGGTTATGTCAGACAGAGAAGAGAAAACACATAATCATGGGCATGAAATAAAACCGTTTGCGCCTTACGGCGCTCGCTAACAGCCTACCTGTGGCCTTTTCTGTAAAGTATGCGTTAACTACTTGCTCCTCAAATTCACAGATAACCAGAAAATTTGGCAAAGTAGTGCCAGTGGCGGATACATATGGGGGGCACGCACCCCCCCCTTACGGAGCCCACATAAGGACTTTTTATAAATACAAAAGTTAAACGATTTCTTTTTGCGTTGAGTTTTTACTGTATCCGCCAGTAAGAAGTGCTGGTGTAATTTTCAATAAAATATTTATTATTCGCATTACTGAATTGTAAATATATCTCTTTACATTGTCGGTAGGAGACAATAAAACTGATTAGTCGCACATCGCTGGTCAACGCTACATTCATGCAAGCCGTCAACATTATGCTCAAACAAACAAAGCGGATTCATGCCTGGTCGCTAGTATGTCACAGATCAGAGGTACTAGAATAATCAGTTTTATTTCAGTTAGAATGTGGAATTTCAATCAATCTCATCGAGCTCCCGTCAAAGATTATAACTGTAATGTTGACCCAACGATTAGAACTATATGAAAGTTATGACATTTTCCTATTATGAAGGTTTTTACTTTTGAAGTTTTCCCTTTAGGTTGAAGAACATAATATGTCCGTTGGGGATTTTAGATAAACTAATTTAATTCATCATGCAATCAGAACGCTATCGTCTTTCGCCGATGATTTTATTTTCTACTGTTTAATTGTATTTGTGTTTGTTTTGTTTGTCCTCCATGGACTCAGAAACCAGATGTCATATTTTGATGAAACATTCACTATAATATAGAGAATTTATTCTGGGAGGTTTTCATGTAGAGTTCATTTCCTATAAATCAAGAAGGAATGAGAGAATGTCGTTAATCAACCTGCTTTTTTAAGTCTTTTACGGCCTAGGGCCATTTCTTTCCGTTCGAATCGTCGTTTCAAAATTACCACCGTTGAGGTGTGTGGCGAAAACCGTTGTCGTCAAAATACCTGTCGACCCTCGATATTTGGAACGACTTTTCGAATCGTAACGATTCGAACGGATAGAAATGATCGAAGTCTGTGGGCCCCATTAGAGATAGAGAAACATGGCCAGAGACAATTTTGTAGTGCTCAAAAGGTTCTATAAAAAAGTCCGCCTGCTGAGGACAACCAAAAATTCGCGAGTTGATTTCCCATCTGTGTAGATAAGATTTCATATCTCGTGTTCTGAATCGAAATTGAGTGAGCAATCAGTCGAGTTTGAAAGCAGAAAATTTTTATTTTTGTGCATAAAGTCAATATCTGGGACTTCATAAAGAAAAATTTTCCCGTTTCACGAAGATCTCCGCAGAAACGCGGAAATAAACAAATCAAAACAGAGGATAAATATTGAATTATCACTAAGTGAAAACAACACCTGGCAAGACGATTAGACTCGAAGATGAACTAAAGATATCCATACACCAAGACCACAACATAATAATTCACCAGGACCATCATGGTTTCCCAGATTTTTCACCAGATGAGCAGACTGAATCATCCCAAAGCTTAAGCAATATTATGGATTACATATTCACAGCATCTGACAAACCTTCCATCACGAATCAGGATCAAGAACAAGAAGCAATCAGCCAACACAAATGGCAGACAGCAAAGAAACGCAAGCGATCACTCACACAAACACCTAGTCCACCCCAAACACCGCTACAATCTCAAACAACATCTTCCAGTGAAACGAATGATAATAAAAACAAGAAAATAAGCCACCAACTCCACCGCTAGTATTTGTTTACGATGTTGCTGATTATAAAGCAATGATCACCAGCTTCGCTAGTGTAATCGATAGACTCATTCCACACTAGCGACTGGCTAACGATAAGTTCAAAATCTCTATGCACATCTTGGATTTCCATAGAAAACTCTCCACATACCTGAGGAATGAACAAATTATCCACCACACTTACCAGATAAGAGAAGGAAGGGCCTACAGAGTGGTCAATCAGAAACCTGCATCATTCAGTGCCCCTAAATAAAATCAAAGAAGAACTTTTACAAGCTGGACACAGAGTCAAAAATATTTTAAATGTTCAACATAAAATAACAAAAGAAACACTCTCTATGTTCTTCGTTGACCTTGAACCCCAACCAAACAATATAGAACTGTATAGGACCTTCGTTACATATATACAGAACTCAGGTCACTATAGAGCCACCCAGGAATAAACTAGGAATTGTGCAATGTATGAGATGTCAAGATTATGGTCACTCCAAAACATACTGCTATAAACCCTACAAAACTCCAAAACTTGCCAGAAGACCCAGAACACTCCTGCGAAATGTGCTTTGTGCAAAAGCGATCATTCCGTCAATTATAAGGGATGCCATATGTATACAAAGATCTCATCTGAAGAGCTTACCCAAGCAGTACCAAATCTTCACCAAATAAAGGTCCGAATATACCCTCCACCAACACTCCAACTCCACCAATGAATGATGCAGCAACGTCAAGACCTCTGCAACCAAATAACCAATCACAGTCATCACAGTAATGAACAAACTTCCATAATGCCAAATAGGACTAATGAGATTCTCAGGTTGCGACATGGAATGCTAATGGATTAGCAAACCACAAACAAGAAATAATAACCTTTCTAGATCTAAATAAGGTTAACGTTCTGCTAATCTCCGAAACTCACTTCACCAGCCGAACAGTATTTGTAATCCCTTACTTTTTAGTCTACCACATCACACATCCAGATGGAACAGCTGACGGAGTGTCCGCGGTAATAGTCGAAAATTCCATATGGCATTACAAATGCTTCAAACGCCTTTCTAATGGGGAGCCTACATACTGGCCAACAGACCCAAGAAAATTACCAGACCTCCTAGACTTCTTTGTAGTAAATGGTTTTGCTGGATGAAACTGCGCTCTGAAAAATAGCTATGATTTGGATTCTGACCATTCATCTGTTGTTCTAAGCTTAAACAGTCAGTCAATCAGAACAAATTCTCCACCCAGATTGGCTACGAAATTTACTAGATGGGATCACTTTGCGCATTATGACAGAAAAACTGAATAATAACCTCTCCATCAAAGAACCAATAGAGATTGATGTAGCTGTTCAACAATTTACAGAAACGGTACAACAAGCAGCGTGGCAAGCTACCCCTTGGATCGAAAAAGAAATCTCCAATGACAGCAGTACTCCCCTACACATACGGCAATTAATTCCAGAAAAAAGGAGAGCAAGAGGTGTATAGCAGCTGTCACGCAATAAAACTGATTTCCATCAATACAAAAGATCAGTAGGCCAACACCATCCAATGCACCAATACGAACAGAGAACGGATGGGCACGACCCAACCAGGAAAATTCAAATGCAAGTATTTGAAGAACCAAAGCCAATATCAGGATTTGAAATGAATGTGGATGATTTCCCAGAGGCACCTTGCCAGTTGTCACTTCCCGTAGAAGAAGTAAGTCCTAATGAAGTCAAATGAGAAATACGAAAATTAAAGAACAAGAAGGCTCCTGGTCATGACCCAATAACCGCATAAATTAAAAAAAAACCTACCGAAAAAGCAATAGTTTTCTTAACCATCACCTACAACCGCATGCTGGATTTGGGTCACTTCCCGATCACATGGAAATACGCCCATGTGATGATGATCCACAAAAATTACAAACCTGCACACTCTCCAGAATCATACAGACCCATAAGTCTTCTCCCAATCCCAACTATTTGAGAGGATACTCTATACTGCTGATTTACCAGAAACACCCTTCACAACGATTGCCGGATTTGCTGATGACGTTGCAATTCTTTCATCCGATGACGAACCCATTCAGTTCTCAACAAATATCCAAGATCACCTGGACCAGCTCAGCAATTGGTACAAAACATGAAGGATAACTTTTAATCAGAGCAAATCGGTAAATAAAGTTTTCACCCTACGAGTCAACACCTGTCCCAGAGTAACTCTGAATCGAATCACTATGCCGACAAAGACTGAGGTTAATACCTGGGTATACATCTGGATCAAAGGCTCACGCATGGGATAAACATGTGCAAGCGAAGAGGAAACAGTTAGACATGAAGCTCCGACAGATGTATTGGCTTCTGGGAAGAAAATCAAAGATGAGCATGCAGAATAAACTCACTGTCTTCAAAGCATTTTCAATTCAATTCAAAATAATGTTCAATTTGAAGAGGACTCATGATTGGCATGGAATGAATTCATATAAAAATGAATGTTTTACTCTTATCTGCGGCATTTATTCCTGATGTAAAATGTATATTAGTTTTCTAATGGATACTTCAAAAGTTACCGCAGGGTAAATAAATATGCGAATTTGAACAAGAAATTATGGAATCTACAAAAGATAGCTTTTTTACGTAGTCACGTGCCTGTCTCTCCTTCGGTACGAGGTTATGAATGTGGGGATGCGTACCGTTTTGAATTGAAATATTACCAAAGCCGTCTATACTTTAGGAGGCTGTGATATTACGCGAGAAGAGCAACGGGTTTGAGCTGAAGGTTACATAGCACGGCCTAGGTACTAAATCTAAATATCGTAGGCCGCGTCATATGTTTTTAATTTCTACTGGTTTCATTTCATTAGAAGTGTTCTTCATTTCTTCAGTTGCTCACCTTATGTTGTACTATCGTTTTCACTGTTCCTTGCCGAATCCTTTAGCAAGCTATAAGCCTCCATATATGTTGGATCTTGCGGGGCAACAAATGATGTGCATCTGCTCAAGTTTTGCACAAATTTTCCACATTCATATTCGTCTATTCCTACCTATAGGTACCTTGCTAGCTGAGCATATAGAAACATTTTGGAAATAAACCTTAATTTTTGGAACCTGGGGGCCTAATCTTACCAACAGCAACTCTTCAAAATTTTAAAAAAGGTCTGGATTCCAATTTTTTTCATGGCATAATTTCAGCAGATTTCTGTTCAGATGAAGTGAATCTCTGTGCAATCAACATGCATACAGAATTCAACAAATACTTCACATCATTTTTGCAATGGGTTGAAAATTTCAGATCAATTTGATGAAGTATAAATTGAATTCTCTTGCTGTTCTGGCTTTTTTTATTTTCAGGTTGGAGTTTGTGTTTGGAAATCCTTCCTCCGAAGAGCCGTCCCGCTGATCGTGATGTCCTTCTATATAGAATATTCAGATACAACAATTTTATTTTATTTTTTTAACGGGGAGACAGGTTTTTTCGGCTGAGGTTTTTTCCCCTGGCTCTATAGTATCGTATAATACTGGTGATGAAAGTATCGTATGATACTATAGTATCATACGAAGAATGTTGTGGTACCCCGTTCCTTTTTTTACCTCAGCTTAGGTTCTTTTTGTTTCAACATTTATTGTATTATTTTAGCTCTCTTATTCAAAAGAATATATATATATTTATATCCTACAAATTAAAGATGTCAACAAAAACAGAGACTTACAAGTTCACATCTCCAAAAATAGTTCAAACTGTACTACATCAAGAAACAACTATGACAACCTTAGATACTTTTGTTTTATAACTTTTTTTTTTGTTTCAGGCTGCCAGTCCCTCTTGCACAGAATTAGAGACGATAGTAATTGATTGGTTAGCGAGAGCCATAGGCTTACCAAATCATTTTGTTACTTCTTCCAGAGGAAGTACAGGAGGAGGTGTAATACAAAGTTCAGCAAGTGAATGTATTTTAGTCTCTATGTTGGCTGCAAGGAATCAAGCAATTAAACATCTAAAGAAGAAAAATCCCGATGTAGAAGACAGTGCTTTCTTACCGAAATTAGTAGGATATTGCTCACGAGAATCACATTCATGTGTTGAAAAAGCTGCAAAGATACTGCTGGTAAATCTAAGAATTCTAGATCCAGATGAAAACTGTGCCCTCAGGGGTGAAACCCTGAAGAAAGCAATGGAGGAAGACGAGATGAAAGGATTGCTTCCATTCTTTGTATCAACAACACTAGGTACAACTTCTTGTTGTTCGTTCGATAATTTGTCAGAAATTGGTCCTATATGTAAGGATAAACCTTGTACATGGTTACATGTCGACGGTGCTTATGGTGGAAACGCTCTGATACTCCCAGAATTGAAATACCTCCTGGAAGGTCTAGAATATGCTGATTCTTTCAACATAAACCCCAACAAATGGTTGCTTGTTAACTTTGATTGTTCCTGCTTATGGGTGAAATCACGAAAAAGACTTACTCATGCATTAGTGGTAGATCCTCTTTATTTACAGCATGCTAATGCAGATGAAGCAATAGATTATAGGCATTGGGGTATTCCTTTGAGTCGAAGATTCCGAGCACTGAAACTTTGGTTTGTAATAAGAAAATATGGACTGAGTGGACTCCAAGCGTATATTAGGAATCATATAAAATTGGCAAAATATTTCGAGAGCCTTGTACTGAAAGATAACAGATTCGAAGTGATGAATGATGTCAAATTAGGTTTAGTTTGTTTTCGTATCAAAGCAAGTGATACAGTCAATCAAAGTCTTTTAGCTATCATTAATGCTGCTGGAAAACTACACATGATTCCTTCAATGGTTAAAGGAAAATATATTATTAGATTTTGTGTGAACCACGAACATGCCAAAGAACTAGATATAGATATAGCATGGTCCATAATAAATAAACATGCTTCAAGACTTATAGATGTCAGAAAAGAAATATTCATAAGACCTCCACTTACTCGCCAAAAATCAAAGAGATTTTCCTTTACGAGAAGTGTGTCAAAAGAACTTTATAGAAGATCTATTAGCAAATCCAATTTGCATGATGGTGCCACGCCTATTCTAGTTGCTGATTCCGATGATGAAAATGAAAAATGTAGTGATGATATCCTGAACGAGTTGGTAATTAGTTCTACTAATTTTGATGAGGATGATGAAGTGTTCATAAAGGACGAGGAACCTGTGAGGACTCTCAAATCAGAAATAAAATATAGCAGTATTTAACTCTTGGAGCTCCATATCAATTCATACAAAACATGATGGATCTGTTTAAAATATATAAAACAAATCATGTTGATTCATATTCATATCATGTAAATAAAAATTTAGAAATTGAATCATAATCTTCCTGGAAGAATCAAAAGTGGAATTCTAAGAGATGAAATTCCGATAGGATTTTATAAAACAAAAAATTATTCTATTCTTTAATAAAAAGGCCAACTGAACCCTAATATTTTATGATTAGATTATAAAATACAATTTACAATAAATATGTCAACAATTCGTAAATTATTTCAAATATATAATACATAAACATTACAAAGAATTCATTCAGACTTAAATTACCTTTGAAATATCACAATAGAACAGCTCAGTGAAATTTACAGAAGGATTTTTACATCAGAAACCAAAAATGAATGGAACAATTCCATTCACAATTCTACTTCTGTACAAATTACAAATAAAACTGAACAGAACTAGTCCATTCAGGTCTGTTGAGATTTATTATTTCATCATAATAAAGTGGATAATCGGAAAAAAATTTATATGTTAAATTTAAATCCTGGTGATGAACCATATGAAAATTTCATACGTTTATTTGAGACATAAGTTTGGTCTAAAAAGTCATCCATATCAACATCTCCATTACCTTCTTTCTCAGATGCACATTTCAAGTCCAATTCTTCGTAAACTTTGTAAAATGGAGCAACTTCTTCAGCACTTCTGTAAAAAATAATAGATTTTGTTTGAATTATATAGATATGCTGAAGTTTTCATCTTTTCAGAATTCGGTTTGTACAAATCTATTCAGAAACTCATATATGCTTGGTAATTTTTGAACAATTCAAAGATATCTTGGAATTCACACGGAACAAGTATGGAAAGATAGAGTTGTTATCCCTTTAAAAACCATTGGACAGACTCTCGTAGGATCCGTGCGCACCAGGCGAAGAATAGTGGCAAGCTAGATTGTTGGCGGCTCTAATGAGAGCGCATCTGGCTAACGAACGCTGTTACTCACATGAGAGTCGTGCGCAGTGAAAGTGTTAAATTATTCTAAAATTGTCATGACAATTAGTCGAGTAGGCCTACAGGGGAAACCATGGTCCATAAAAAACAGTGGCATGGAAATGTGTGCTTATCATGCATAATCACGTATCATCATGTATTATGTTGACTTTTAGAATAGCGAGATTTCTGCATGCATAGGATTACTTTATTTGTAATGGTAAACCCTAGCTCTCCACCAAAATTCGGCTCACCGGCAATTTTTGTTATTTCAAATGTCTATATTGACCAGACTATAAAGATTCAAGAGGATTGAGTACGATTACATAGAAATTACAGCCTTATTTTTGATTATGAATTGAACACTTCATTTTCCTTGAATCTAGAATTGCGTTGTATGTAGTAGGTCCTAGTAGTAGGTTCACTCAATATCAATATTATGAATGTCACGTATTTGTTTTCTCTTGTTTCACAACGTCCCTTGACAAAATAGCGTTCAAATTCTGCTAAAGTTGGATAGTGCTGAAAATCATATGAAGTTAGCTTTCTTTTTCTGTACAAATTCGGTAATCCAGCATTTTTGATAATCCGGCATGAAGGGAATAAATCGGGTGCAGGATTATCAAGCGCCTACTGTATATTATATCTGAATATCCTATAGGTATGTTCACCTGTGATAAATTTTCATGAAAACCTTATTTATATCAACCATATTATTTTGACGTACATATTACACTTATACACTATATAACAAAGATATCTTTGATGAAAAATTATGATACCCTAAACTGGCCAGCTGTTCTAAAAGGAAAAAGGATTTTCCAGTGGAAATATGGATGGACCCCACAAATGAACAATTTAAAGTTTGAATTTTAAACTACAGTAGCCATGTGAGCTAGTGTCATACTAGCCTGAATTGGTTACAGAAATTATATCTACGGATTTATGTCAAGGGCAGAATATTCATTAATCTAATGAATAAGAAATTCAAGTTTTTGAACTCACTTTTTCAAAATAAATGGATCAAATGGGTAGCTGGCTTCTAGAACATCATTACTCTGAGCTATTCCTGGTCCTCCATTACTTCGATAAATAGTTGTTAAAGAGGTTCTCGTATTATGTTCAATGATTGCATGACAGTAAACTAATTGGTAATTTCTGGTGAATGATGCAAAATTTTTCACCACAGCAGGTTGGCAAACTCTTAGAGGATTCAACCGACAATTAACTATTTTTGGAAAATTGAGATTTTGCAGGAAGGACATATCTGAAAACATTTCAGTTAGAATCACATTGCATGCTTTTTGAGTTATAATACACAGTTCATTTAAATGAAATGTTACTCACTTTTCTTACTCCCAATCATTTCTTTATGCCTGAAGAATGTCATATAAAATAATGCCTGACAGGTGCTATAAAATACTGAATGTACTTTCAAATTAGAATTTACACATTCCAAACTATCCTGTGCATTAATATATGAGTGAATCCACGATGATAATTGCTGAAGAATACTTTTGAACAATCTGAAAAATTTCAATCTGAAGATTATCTAAGTTCATGATACATATACAGTGTAATGAACTCATTACGATACTGAAATTGAGAAATAAATTTTAACGTGATCTCTGGTTTATATATCTTCGAATTCAAATTATTTCGTCTCTTGCCCTTTTGAATAATACTATTCATTCAATAAACAAATTACAAATTCAAAATATTTTCTATTACTTAAGTGAATGTTTATATAATTTATCCTTTAAGAATTATTCTGTCTTTATATAATCCGGACACATCGAAAATCTGGACAACTGCCTTGTTATCAACTGCGGTATTAAAGAGGTTGCAGCAGGGTTCGAAAATATCATGATATTTATATAAATATCAAAATATCGGATATATATCGATATATATCCGATATATATCAACTTTCTGATATTTATTTTCACGAACAATTTTTCCAATTTTTCCTTTAGAAAGTCAATAAATCAAACGTATTGAAAAGTTCTTTTACCAAATTTATCAAAAAAACTAATCAAGATTCTAAAAAACATAAAACATTAAAAAAAAGTTAGTTGATAAATTCATAAAAAGTTCGTTATCCGGATTATTAAAAATTTCCTGTGCAGATGCAGTGTCCTCATCGCATATCGATCTCAAATTGCTATTACATACTGCAAACTTCAGTTGTATACTTGAACGTGCTTTCTGTTCAAAAATTAAAAAAAAAAACAAAACAAGAGAACACTGAATAGGGCAATGATGATTTTACTGCGAAGTTATAACATGACCATCTGGATTTCCTGAAAATACGTTGCTTCTTCGATAGTACAAACGGTCGGTATGTCGGTATACATTGGTAACATTGGTGTGCTCCTAAATCGCAATTGATTATGAAATTTGTACACACAGTCGCAAATTTTGGTAAATTTATAAATATCCTTGATATATATCAATCCTTATAAATATCGATATATATCATGATATATATCAGGATAAATATCGGCGATATATATCGGTCGAACCCTGGGTTGCAGTGTACAGGTGGGCATATTTCGATGTTTTAGCACTACAACTTTTGAATCAGAGGAGATGGACAAAATCTGATACCCCATTCTCGATCTCTTTTTTGGAGAAACTAACAAGAGTTTCGTTCATTTTTGGCTACCTTCTTTTGTTTTCGAGTTATAAGCGAAAATTGGAAAAATGGCGATATCGAAAAAAATTTATATCTCTACTAATACTGATGATAGAGCTCTGAAATTAAAACATTCTACAGGCACTTTTTTACGTAGAATCCAGTGGCATGCTCGTCTTTTCTGCACCATTTTCAATTACGAAGCTATGATCCAAAGTTATGTTTTTTTAAATGGAAACACTATATTTCTATGACATTTTCTGAAAGCTTGATTTTTTCTGATTTCAAAAATATATAACATAATGAAGTTTGTATCAGTATGAATATAGAAATTGGTCAAAAACCTTTTTTCATGTGAGTCTCAATACTTTCTATGGTTTCAACTATTGATGAGCACAGAAAAATGTAGCTTCCTATAACAAGAGCATAAAAATGAAAATACTACTAGAAAGAAATTGTGGTAATTATACGATAATAAATTTTTCGTGCTTATCGACAATTGAAACCATAAAAAGTATTGAGACTCAGATGAATATAGGTTCTTGACAAATTTCTATATTCATATTGATTTATTGATAAGAACCATACGATGTTATATATTTTTGAAATCAGAAAAAATTAAGCTTTCAGAAAATGGCAAAGAAATCCAGTGTTCCTCTTCGAAAAAACATAACTTTGTGCCATAGCTTTGTAATTAAAAATGCTACAAAAAAGGCGAGTATGCCACTGGATTCTAGGTAGAAAAGTGCCTGTATAAAGTTTTAATTTCAGAGCTCTATCATCAGTATTGGCGGAAATATAAATTTTTTCCGATATCACCATTTTTCCAATTTTCGCTTATAACTCGAAAACAAAAGAAGGTAGCCAAAAATGAATACTACTCTTGTCAGTTTCTCCAAAAAAGAGATCGAGAATGGGGTATCAGATTTTGTCTATCTCCTCTGATTCAAAAGTTGTAGTGCTAAAACATCGAAATATGCCCACCCTGTACATTCTTTTTGAATTGATGTAATGGAACAAAAATTATATAGCAATAAAAAGTCACTACTACTCGAAAACCAAAACAAGTATTCAATTAGAAAAAAACAACTATAGTAAAAAAACCAACGAAAAACCAATAGAATTGCTGAAAAAGATTCACATTGCACAAAATCAATCAATGTGGTCAATGATAGAATAAACATAAAGGGATTCAACATTCATATAAAAACCAAAGACATAAAAAGTGAAAAGAAAAGAACGCAGATTTGAACGCTGGTACTTATAACAATATTTCAACTTTGTGAAGAACACAAGGTGAAAATAATATATGAATGGTGAAAGTGGAAGTAAACAAAAATATTTTTAGAGATCAAATGACTCTTCATCTATTTCAAGTTTACATTGATTGTAGTATTACTTATGTAGTTTATTGTCTGAGATAAGACCAATTTAATAATTAATCCCGAATAATCAAGTATGTAGCTGATAAATTCGAATGAAGGAAGAAATGGAATAAATAGGACAAGAAATAGTTTTCAGAGGCTGATTTCCAGAATGTACAAAATTCAAATACTCACCTCAAATTTATATATGAAGCCCTAGCTGATAAGCTAGCTATATACTGTACAGATGTCTGTCTAAGAATAGGGGAAACACTTGGATCTGTTACTTTTTTCCATAAATGATCTATAAATGTTTCTGCTAAACAAGGTTTGAGACCAACTAAGATGAACCAAAAAAATTGTACATGGTGACAATTGTATGTAGGAAGAACTACATTATCAAATATTTGAAGAGTGTCTTTGTAAAAAGCTGAAAAACATGTCATTATTATGTATATTATACTCTATATCTATGTTTATTCATATCTAACTAAGTCATATATTTCAACATTCTCACCTTTGGTTAAATCCCAGTCAAGTTCTTGAGTTTCTGAGTTGTAGCATTCCTTACGAATCAATTTGAATATTCGTCTTAAGCACACATCTAATGTTTCCAGTGAAACATCGGATCCTGAAATGCTACTAGTGCAAGTTTTATCATCGTCCATCGAAAATATTTCGTCACTGCTTTTTGAATAAACCTCTTCTATCAATTTTTTAGGGACAAAAGCATCCAAGCTGATTAATCTGTGAATATAGCAATTTGATGTCAGTGAAAGGAAAAATTCAAATTGATAGAGATAAAAAAGGGAGGAAATAGTCAATCACTTACAATAAATATTATCACTAAGAGAAAAATCAACAACTATGCAATACGTTTTGCCAAAAGCAAAAATAATCAATTCAAGATCAATTATCAATCTCAGATAATTTTATTAATCAATTAATATTCCCAAACACCGAAAGGTAAAATGGAAAAATTATAGGAAGGAGCATATCATGCATTCTGGTGCGACGAGAATGGTGCACTCAATATGACCGATACTCGTTTCCGTTTCGCAGTGGCGTAGGGCATTTGAAATTTCAATTACATTTTATTAACGAAATGGCATATTCCAAATCGGTCTAAAAAATCTTAACGAAGTAGGGGAGCAAAACACAATGCAATTTTATATTGTTTTTATTGATTCCTTAACGAAATTAATCTGTTATACAGTTCTAATTCTTTCATCATCAACCGTATTTTTACAAATATAATTCAACCTGGTGATAAAAAACAATTAGTTGTACTTTTTATCAAAAGTATCAGACGATATATTCATTTCATGGTCCTTCATTCTTTACTTACATATTCCAACTGATCGATTTCAATTGTTGGAAAGCTGCTGGAAATAACCTGATAAAGGCCAAAGTTGACCGATTAAAACAATCGCCTGGAACATAAAAGACTCCTGTCGTTAGGACAAAACCCAGGTTTCTTTACGAAACTCATCAATATCACTCTCTGTTTTTCATCTCTGGGAAATCTGGAAAAATAATTGAACTTATAAATTGTGAAGAGCTGAATAAAAATTAATTCAACGATATAACCATGGTTTTACTTCCGAAATGTCCCTTGAGACGAAATTAATAGCGCTACCAACTATCAGTGTCAGTTGGTTCAATGAAATTGATTACCGAACATCACCTACGCCCATGGTTGGTTACGGATAACCTCCCAATTCAGCAAAATTGAAATCCCGTGTTTTTCAGGAAAAAATGAATCATTTCAATACCAATATCACTTACCTGTGAAATGTTACACCAAATTCTTGTTTTTTTAGTGTTTTGAAATTGCCACACTCTGCACAACTAATCATTTCATCGAAAATGTTCTAAACTTGGAAAATGTCTTATAGCACTAAATTACGTGTATAAAATAGTAAGAAATTCACGGACACACCTTTAAACCTCGCCTAAAACTCAATTCAATAGAGTTAAACTGCGGAAATATCACAAAAACCAAATAAAAGTACAATTTGCTGAGAGCACCACTTTCTTATTTCAAATTCAAACCAAACGATGACTCATTCGTGGTGCACTCTTGTCGCACTTCCGCTCTTGCATTAGGTAAGCATAGGCTCCTTCCTGGTATTTTACATCCTAAGATATATATATATATATATATATATACAGGGTGTCCCACCGGGAGTGCCCATTAGAAGTTTATGGGGAAATAATAATTCGATCAATTTCAAATTTTGTGTGAAGATATAAGCGGAGAAGACCTTCATTTATGATATATTTTCAAATATCAGTGACTTCCGGTTTCACCGGAAATGGTATCAACTTTCTTATTTCAAATGGAACACCCTGTATATTATGACTTTTTTGGATTGATCTTCGAATGCTATAATCATTTTATGTATCATTCCCTATAGCTATCTAGAACCGTTTTCGAGTTATTCACTGTTTTCCAAAAAAAATTACATATTGAGGCTTGTAGAACACCGAGGATTTACTGAAACGGCAACGAATATTCTCAAATCTGTTTTTTGAAATGGGTTACCGAAAAGATATTCTACATCACTCTGTAGAAAACATAACGTTTTAGATCAGGGTTCGACCGATATATATCGCCGATATTTATCCTGATATATATCATGATATATATCGATATTTATAAGGATTGATATATATCAAGGATATTTATAAATTTACCAAAATTTGCGACTGTGTGTACAAATTTCATAATCAATTGCGATTTAGGAGCACACCAATGTTACCAATGTATACCGACATACCGACCGTTTGTACTATCGAAGAAGCAACGTATTTTCAGGAAATCCAGATGGTCATGTTATAACTTCGCAGTAAAATCATCATTGCCCTATTCAGTGTTCTCTTGTTTTGTTTTTTTTTTTAATTTTTGAACAGAAAGCACGTTCAAGTATACAACTGAAGTTTGCAGTATGTAATAGCAATTTGAGATCGATATGCGATGAGGACACTGCATCTGCACAGGAAATTTTTAATAATCCGGATAACGAACTTTTTATGAATTTATCAACTAACTTTTTTTTAATGTTTTATGTTTTTTAGAATCTTGATTAGTTTTTTTGATAAATTTGGTAAAAGAACTTTTCAATACGTTTGATTTATTGACTTTCTAAAGGAAAAATTGGAAAAATTGTTCGTGAAAATAAATATCAGAAAGTTGATATATATCGGATATATATCGATATATATCCGATATTTTGATATTTATATAAATATCATGATATTTTCGAACCCTGTTTTAGATAAACTGGATGGTAAAATGAGAGTCCCTAAGTTGGAATTCGAAAAAAGTCGAAAACTCGATTTTTTCAAATGGGAAGAGTATTTTTTTTACTTACATGTCAATTTGTAAGGAGAAAATAAGTGGAGTCTTTCAAGGGTTCCCTATATCTAAAATGTACCATTCTCGAGATATTCAGGAATAAGTGTCAGCCAGGAGCATAATACAATGATTTTTATTCACATGAATCAAAATAGAAAATTTAGTTACATAACATGTTCAAAATTTCGTCCACTTACTACCAAACATTTTTCGCACCTTCTCAACATTTCCTGATGGGTGGATTTTCTTATTTTTTCTGGGGACAGAGTTTCAAAGGCATTACGAACTCTTTCTATGCAATTATCCATTGTTGTTACAGGGTATTCATAGACAGCATTTTTGATGGTTCCCCAAATAAAAAAATCTAAGACTGTTAAGTCTGGTGAACGCGGTGGCCATTTGAATGGTCCATTATTGGCGATCCAACGATCTTCAAAGATTTCTTGCAGAAAATCGGTAGCTCTGTGCCCATTATGAGGAGGTGCTCCATCATGCTGGTAGAAAACACTGCGATATTGAGAAAGTGGCAAGTTGTCCAGGTAATCATTCTCTAGTTCTTTCAATATGTTCAAATAACCTTCACCTGAAAGAATTTAAATGTTTCATACAAAAAATTAAACCGAAAATTCGACAATTACCATTCAGATTCTCTTGATAAAATTTCAGAAAAACCACTCTATCGTTCCTCACAGCACAATAAACGTTGAATTGCCAAGATTCTTGAAAATGTCTCGATCTTTTTTTGTGCAGATTTACATCACTCCAATAATGGGAATTACGGCGATTAAATAAACCATTCTTAGAAAATTTTGCCTCATCCGTCCAGATTATATTCTCCAAAAATTTTGCGCAATCCTGGTTCATCGTGAGTATCCACTCACAAAATTCCACTCTCTTCATGTAATCATTTTCTTTCAAATCATGAACTAACTGAAAGGAATATGGTTTGAACTTATGTTTTTTCAAAATTCTTTGTATAGAGCTTTTTGAAAGTCCATACTCTAGAGACGCTTGTCTTAACGATGCTGTAGGAAAAGCTGTGAAATATGCTAATATTGATATTTCAATATTTTCATCATCCAAAATGGGTTTGTTTCTTGATGGTTTTGAATTCACTGAACCACTACTCAAGAATGTGTTTAAAATTCTATTCAAAGTTTTACGGGATGGTGTCGGTTTTTCTGGAAATCTTTGTCGAAATATTTCACATGTCCTAGAAGCAATTCTGTTACATTCTCCATAAATTATGAACAAATTTAGGTAATCATCATTCGTATAATTCAAACGTTGCGACATGATTCAGAAAACTATCAACAAGAAGAGCCTTAAAAAAAGGTACCAACAACAAACAACAAAGAATTATCGTACATTGGATTGTCATGCATGATTTTCATTCACTGATCACCGCAACGAATGAAAATCATTTACTGCGCCGAATTTGGCCGATACATTGTACGGTAATTTCTTGAGTTGGAAAAAACCTTAAATATTTTGAATAAATTCACAGATTTGAAAGAAAAGGATTACATGAAGAGAGTGGAATTTTGTGAGAAGATACTCACGATGAACCAGAATTGCGATAAATTTTTGGAGAAAATAATTTGGACGGATGAGGCAAAATTTTCTGAGAATGGTTCATTTGATCGCCGTAGTTCCCATTATTGGAATGATGTAAAACTGCACAAAAAGAGATCGAGACATTTTCAAGAATCTTGGCAATTCAACGTTTATTGTGCTATGAGGAACGAAAGAGTTGTTTTTTTGAAATTTTACCAAGAGAACCTGAATGGTAATAGTTGAATTCTCAGTTTAATTTTTTTTGTATGAAACATTTTAATCGTTTCAGGTGAAGGTTATTTGAACATATATGAAAGAACTAGAGAATGATTACCTAGACAACTTGCCACTTTCTCAATATCGCTGTGTTTTCTACCAGCACGATAGAGCACTTCCTCATAATAGGCACAGCTAATGACTTTAGTAGTCGATGCTGAAGTACTGAATAAACATAATAATAATTCGATCTTTCGACATGTATGTCACATTTTCCGAAAAATAACTAGTTATTTTCATCATGAGGATTAAAAAAGTGATGGTCATTCACTTCGAACAATGAATCCCAAAATTTTGTAAAATGTCAACAACAGAAGCATAAAAAAGTATTTTGAATAATGTCACAGAGATTTTCATGAAACAGCGAACATAGAGCATTATTCAGTTATATTATGCTCGTGGCTGACACTTATTCCTGAATATCTCGAGAATGGTACATTTTAGACATAGGGAACCCTTGAAAGACACCACTTATTTTCTCCTTACAAATTGATATGTAAGTAAAAAAAATACTCTTCCCATTTGAAAAAATCGAATTTTCGACTTTTTTCGAATTCCAACTTTGGGACTCTCATTTTACCATCCAGTATATCCAAAACGTTATGTTTTCTACAGAGTGATGTAGAATATCTTTTCGGTAACCCATTTCAAAAAACAGATTTGAGAATATTCGTTGCCGTTTCAGTAAATCCTCGGTGTTCTACAAGCCTCAATATGTAATTTTTTTTGGAAAACAGTGAATAACTCGAAAACGGTTCTAGATAGCTATAGGGAATGATACATAAAATGATTATAGCATTCGAAGATCAATCCAAAAAAGTCATAATATACAGGGTGTTCCATTTGAAATAAGAAAGTTGATACCATTTCCGGTGAAACCGGAAGTCACTGATATTTGAAAATATATCATAAATGAAGGTCTTCTCCGCTTATATCTTCACACAAAATTTGAAATTGATCGAATTATTATTTCCCCATAAACTTCTAATGGGCACTCCCGGTGGGACACCCTGTATATATATATATATATATATAGCCGAGTACCCGAAATAATTTAATCATAAACTAAAAGAACGACGAAATCATTTCTATTTTCATTCTATATACAGGGTGTACCAAGTTCGACGGCCTATTAGGCGTTTCTGGAGAACTAGACCTATTTGAAATCTGAAAATTGGGATTATGTTATTGTTTGACATTATCTACCGATCTGAAATATTCTTGCAGCCTGAACAATTTCAGTTATACAGGGAGTGAAAAAAAAATTTTTTTTCTGCTTGTTCGTTTTCGAATTTGATAAAGTATACAATTCTGAATACATTCGTGCTCAAATCGTTGCATTCGTCAAAATACTTTACAAAATATTGAGAAAAAACTGAAGAAAAAAGGGAGATAAGTGTATTCGGTATTATGTCTGTTATTCCTAATCTAGATATTGTAAGCACAAACCGTTTTCACATTTTTGAAGGCGGAGACTGTGGAAATATTGTACATTTTCAGAATTAATTTTAGGAGCATTAACATGTTGGAACATCATTTTTCTTCGCACAATCCAACGCAATCATAAAAAAATAGGGTTCTAATTTGAAAAACAGAAGTTATGGGTCAATATTGATCCCAATTTTTGAACCAACATGTGGAACACCCTGTGACGGGTTTTTTCCAAAATCTGAAATTGTACAGTATTTCCACATTCTTCGCCTTCAGAAATGAGAAAACGGTTTGTGCTTACAATATCTAGATTAGGAATAACAGACATAATACCGAATACACTTATCTCCCTTTTTTCTTCAGTTTTTTCTCAATATTTTGTAAAGTATTTTGACGAATGCAACAATTTGAGCTCGAATGTATTCAGAATTGTATACTTTATCAAATTCGAAAATAAACAAGCAGAAAAAAAAATTTTGAAAATTTTTTTTCACTCCCTGTATAACTGAAAGTGGTCAGGCTCCAAGAATATTTTAAATCGGTAGATAATGTCAAACAATAACATAATCCCAATTTTCAGATTTCAAATAGGTCTAGTTCTCCAGAAACGCCTAATAGGCCGTCGAACTTGGTACACCCTGTATATATTAGACTGATTCAAAAAAATCGACTTTTTTTGTTTTCACGAGACTCCCCCCCCCAAATAATTGATGAGCGACCTCTAAATGTTATTATTTGGAGCTGATATTTTCACAGAGGTCTTTTTTCGATACCCTGAAGAATTAGGGGGGGAGGTTTCGTGAAAACAAAAAAAGTCGATTTTTTTTAATCAGTCTAATATATACATATAATATATAATGAATATTAAACTCTAACTACTTTTGAGGTGTTAACAGATTTGAATTCGAGCTTGTTCTCATAGCTAATGGAGCTCATAGCTAAGAGCTAGCAACATTTTCAAGTTAGAATTTTAGATATATAATTATCTATGTCTGTAGTATCCCAATATCACCAAACAAGTCATCTAGCACCTGGCCAGAGGTGACATTCACTAGTGAGCACCTTTACAGGTGAAAATGGGGATTAAGAATAGTATTTTAGTACGATTATTTTTTATTGCAATATACTTTCAAATAGAATATTCTACTGCCAGGCCACTGATGTGATGCAAAAGCCAGACGCCTTTGTTTATGGAAAAAAATTTTAGAAAAACATTCTTTTAGTATAGCTGAATTTTTATTCTATTTAATTCATATATAGGAAATTATAGAATTTACTTGCCAGATGTCTACTTTGGTGCTAAATCAGTACCGAGCTGGTTCAAAGTTAAAAGGTTTCGTGGGGCAGTTACAAGGAAGATGAATGAAAAATCATTTCAGTACAATTTTTTTTTCTGTTGCATTACGTTCTAGAAAGTATATGAAACAAATTTATCGGATTACCAGACATCATTTTTCTAGAACATAATGCAACAAATAATTATTATATGTGATTAATAAGTAATATTTTCCATAACTATTGCCACTTATGAATGATAACTGGGACCAGTACTGTTTAATTATTCATAAAAAAGTCTATAAAATAAATCATCAAAATCTAAGTTAGGCACATCCTGCAATTAACATTTCTGACTACTTACTTTGAGAAAATTAGGTATAAAATATCTGATTTCAGACTTGGGGTATATTCCATCACTTTCAGTAAGTTATATAAATAACAATCATTTATATAAACTCCCTTTTTCAAGTAGGGGTAATGACGATGTAAAGCATCCATGAAAATATTTTTACACCTAGAAAAGTAATGTTACTGATTTAAATTAAGAAATAAGGTAACCAACTTACATTGGAACTATCTTTAAAATAGTTTTGAGAACTTTATGTACATTGGAGAACTTCTTAATATCTTCAGGTGAAGGATTTTCGTTTTCACACATTTGATCAGAAGAATCTGAAATCAAACAGAATAATAAGAACTACAATATAGTCAACACCGTGGATTTTGAGAATTTATTTAAAACACTGAACTAAGTCCTATTGTGCAATATTAGAAGATGAATTGAAACATGATGTTTCGAAGAAAAAGCAAAAGGAAAGATCCATAAAAACTAGTTTGAATACAAGGAAGACAAACAAAAACAAATAGTTTAAGGAACGATAGCAAACAAAAATAAGATAACCATGAATAAGGGACCTTCCTGACTATGAAATATTTACAAGTTTAAACAGGTTCAATTTCTATTATCACACAAGGAGCAAGGAATCAACATCAAGAATGCAATTATAATAAATAAAACCCCATGCAGTCCTTCAGTAGGATAATAGGGATATCAATTATATCAGTTTGCAACAAATATGATGCATAAATTATTGTAATTATGCGAAGATAGCAAATATACTTACAAGGAAGAAATAATGAAACCAAATTGTCAATCACCACCTTAGCATGATAAGTATGGGCTACTAACAAGTCATTCAAGAAAGTTTGATATTCCTTAACTAATTTTGAATCCCGATTAGCCCATTGTATTGTGAGTAGCACTTCAGTAAAAAGTCTTAAATCTTTGTTCATCATTGTTATACATTCTGTGGATTCTTTCAATAAAGAACTCAAATCTTCATCTGTTAATTCTGAATCACGAATTAGGCATATCAAGTGTTGGTAGTCTTTAGTGTTATTATTTTTCAAAAAATCTCGCAATATTTTACGGACATTTTGTGAATGAGGTAAAACAAATCGAACTTTAGCACTTTTAGGAGTAGATTTTATTCTTTCATGGATAGTCGAAGATTTTTTCAAAATCGATGGAGTAAATGAACGTTCACTGTACACAGCCATTATAGAATATGTTGATTTTAAACCTGGAAATCATCAATTTTTTCGAAGGAACTGATGAGTTTGAGTTACGAGCGAGTTTCACTAGGTCGTACGAATTGGAAAACTCAATATTTTCGCTTCTAGGTATTTTCTATATGTTATCACTCCAACAACACGCGGTTTTTGAAACTTTAGAAAGAGGAAATTTTTTGAGGTTATAGAGTCATAGGCATAGAACATTGGAATATTCTGACAGTTTTGTCATAGATTTGTGAGATTGTCTTCTTCTGAATTTCCAGATTGAAATCGCGTAAACCATTTTGGACCAAAATTTTTGGTTCAACCAAGGTCTAACTACTCTCATCTTTTGAAAGAGTTCCTGAAATCGTTGTTCCCCGGAAAATATGGTCTGTTCTGAATTCTGAATCGTATAAGCACAGGTTATTGTAATAGCATGCTTTTCAAATTCAAATGGTATTCAGTTGAGGTCCCTAGCCCTTTTTTCGTGTCCTTGAGGTAAGGGAAAATCTAAATAGCTTAGCACCCGGGGCAGGTCAATTCTTGAAGATGCCAGCGAGTGTTGGACTTTAATCAACTGGAAAACCCTCCCCAGCTGCTTGACTTTAACTCCAAGGATACCGATACCATCCAGGCACCTTGTTTCGGGCATGAAGATCAACCTCCATGGTTTCGGACGCTGGGTCACCAGTTACTATGGAATTCTTCAGATTAATATGCCTAGTAAAGCTCACTCCTGCCATGGGATGTTAAGATGTAGGTTCAGGCCTGGCCAACTAGTCTCGAAGTCATCCAGTGCACAGTCTTGTTTCACTGTTTGACTCTCTGTTCCTTATGTCCCCATGTCTTGGATACAGAACTATATAGGGTCGTGGGTAGATCCTCAGGAGTGCCTTGGACGACTCTACTATCCGCTTCCGTACAAATTAAGTTAGAGAGCCCCTGGCTTCTTCGAGTAGAGCTGTGGGAGTTCGGTATAGGCAGAATACTATTATTTATTACTCATGGGATAACCCTTTTCGAGTATTCAAGGTTTCCAATAAAGTCCTCTGAATGGAATCCGAACTTGCAGCCTGGGTTCGGCCACTGGACTGTAACAGTCTCAGGGGAGAAGGCAGAGTCAGCCATATTCACTTCTGTTAGTTCCAGTGGTGCATAGCTTGCATGTGGTGCTAACAGTATTCTTTGAGTAGGTCCCGTGTCCGAGGACTCGACGGGTCAATAGAGCCACAGTTTAGAAATATAATTATATTATTATATTACTAAACTGTGATAGAGCCATAGTCACCACGCCGTTCTCTCATATGTAGTTCGATCTCCAGCGAATCTTAAGCCCCCATGGCCTAGTGTCGATTAAATAAGAGCCCTGGATTCGGGCTCGTGTAGTCAGCTTGATGTTTCGTTTGGAATCCGCATGTCTTTTTTTCTTCCTTCGTAACTTCTTGGTAACTTGGAATTTTTCTTAAACACATTTAACCAGTGGCGTAGCGAGGGGGACCAAAGGAGGGGAATCTTGCCCTGGACGCTAGTCTCAAAGAGGCGCCAAATGGTTCGTTAAACAAAAAAATGCTGGATTTATTAGAAGTTAGGAGAAACTGCAGCTGAACAAGATCCAATAGTTGTGACATGTTGCGGAATAATTGAAAACATATATATCGTGACGATGAGAATCATTAGAAAATGTTTCAATGAAAATTGTCAAACGTGAATCTGAAACACAATAAAGCACCATAATACAAACGCTTAGCGTTATTGGGGATGATCTAGAGAATATAATAGAACTATTAGGAATACTAGTAGAAGATGCTACCACTACAAGTATCATCAGAAGTGGAGCTGACATTCTATTACAAAATATACTCATTTTCAATTTCATGATTTTACTTAATTTCTGGTATGAAATCTTAGGGGTGTTTGATTTTGAGAAGCTCAGATAACAATGAAAGATGAATAATAGAGAAGCGTTCCATGATCTTGAATCATTAGAGACTGAACCTTAGACTATATATCAGACCTATATACAGGGTGTCCCACCGGGAATGCCTATTAGAAGTTTATGGAGAAATAATAATTCGATCATTTCAAAATTTTTTGTGAAGATATCAGCCAAGAAGACCTATATATATGATATATTTTTGAATATCAATAACTTACGATTTCACCGGAAGTTATTATATTTTTTGACATTTTCGGATAGATCTTCGCTTGCCACATTAATTTTATATATCATTCCCTATATCCATCTAGAGCCGTTTTCGAGTTATTCACTGTATTAAGAAAAAATTTACATATTGGGGCTTGTAGAACACTGGGAATTCAATGAAAGCGCAACACACAATCTCATATCTGTTTTTAAATGGGTTACTGACAAGATATTCAACATAACTCTGTAGAGAAAATAACGTTTTGAAATACTGGGAAGTAAAATGGGAGTGTCAAATTTGAAATTCAAAAAAGCCAAAAACTCGATTTTTCAAATGGGAACCATACTTTTTCCACTCACATATCAATTTGTGAGGTAAAAATAGGTAGAGTTCATTCAGGGTTCCCTGTATCCAAAATGTACCATTTTCCAGATACATATTCAGGAAAAACTGTGAGAGTGTCATAGTTTGAATTCCAAAAAAAGCAGAAATTAGATTTTTCCAAATGGAAGCCGTATTTTTTTCACTCCCATTTCAAGTTGTGAGGAAAAAATAAGTAGAGTCTCTTGAGGGTTCCCTATATCTAAAATGTACCATTCTCGAGATATTCAGAATTAACTGTTAGCAACGAGCATATTATGGTATGTGAGGTATCAATTATTATGTATGTTCACCCTTTCATAAGAATCTGTATGACTTTATTCAAAATAATCCAGGTTCGTTCCAACTGAAGAATTTATAGTGCAATGTATTGGCAGAATTCTGTTCCAGAATAAATAATGAAATCCAACCAAGAAATAATGAGAAGGTGCGAAAAATGTTTGGAAGTAGGTGGACGAAATTTTCGAAATGTTTTATTTATTTATTTTTTTATTTTTATTTATTCTGATATATCTGAATAAAAGTTTGGGAAGTTTCATGACTTGTTCTATAAGTTTTGCATTACAATTTAAGCTTTCGACATGTATGACATAATTTTCGAAGAATAACTCGTTATTTTCATTATGAGCAGTAAAAAAACTAGTGGTCGTTTTCTTTGAACAATGAAATAAGTTTTGAGGAATATCAACAACAGAAGCATGGAAAAATATTCGCGACATTTAATTATCTCAGATAAACTTTGAAACGTAACTACCAACACTACCCCCTCACACCGTAAATCCGCCCTTGGAATAGTTAGTAGGGCAACAGCGTGTCTATTAGAATTTTTTACCTAGTTTTTTGTGTAGAAATATTTTTACTTCGGGGGCGTTTCGCTTTAGGGAATTTTTGCACGAGTTTTTCGAATACTCAGACCACAGTATAGAAACCTATACCTACTGTGCTCAGACCCAAGGGCGGTCCTAGCCTTACATTTTGGGGGGGTGTGTGTCTTTATGGGTTACCAGTATTTTTGATCAGAAACAAGTGTATTTGCACAATGAGCTCATTATAAGCAATGTTATTTTAAGATTTTTTTGGCGGGGGAGGGGGGGGGTCATTACCCCCCAGTTCCCGCCCATACTCAGACCCTGTGCCCAGGCCCATGGCATGAAAGTCACTTTCCTGTTCTAGGGGTCTCTTTCTTCATTTGGAAGGGATATATAAATACATATAGAGATTATCGCTTGAAAAAGTTTGCGAATCTCGCTGGGAGAGAGAGCATTGTAGAAACTTATAATTAATGACTCAGTTGCAGCAGCTGAGACATTGTCGCTAATTCAAAACATGGAGCCTTTCAATTCATGATTTTATTGATGACTTGTGGTATGATATATTGTTATAAGTGAAACTGAAACAATGGACAGCCAAACACATAATAGGAAAATAGCGTCTCTGGCCGAATTTAGATTCAATTTTCAAAGCAGTCTGATTGCGAAGTAGGAGGACACCTACTGATACGGAGGAATTATATAAAAGGAACGTTTTCCATGCGATGAAAGTTGCAGTTGACAATACATTCGTTACACCTTCTCGATATTTGCCAAAATTCAATTTGTGAACCGATGGCGAAAAATGTGATAAATATATTAATATGATATGCTAGAATAACTCTCGAGCCTAGCCCTAAGCTGATATTCAATCAGCAGAGCCAATGAAATTTATTCTACTTATTTCATGGAAAAAAATTGGCAAGATATATTATTCCAAATATATATATATATATATATATATATATATATATATATATATATTATATATATATATATATATATATACAGTGGAACTTCCCTACAGCGAACGTCTCTACAACGAATTTCTCTGTACAACGAATTTCGTATCTGTCATTGCACCTTGAATCCAAATACCCTGTTAAAAACACCCTCTAAAACGAAGTGAATTCTCTCTATAACGAATTTTTCCAAGAAAATCACTCTCGTATTGGTAAGAAGGTTTTTCCCAGAGTATACTTAGGGATGGTTTTTTCCGTAATTCTGTCGGACGTAGTTAAGAAATCCAGATCATAAACTAAACCATTACGGCGGACAGAGAGTTCCTTCTGAAACAGGAGGCTATACAGATTGTTCAGTTTTCAGTTTTGCTCTGATCGATCGTTAATGAAAAAAGTAGTGCGGAAATGTCTAGGAGGAAGTGCTTAACTTAATTATGTATAATGTATTCAAATAAAAATGCAAGTGAACGTTGCTTTTTTTGACACTTGACACAATAAAAAAAAATTTCTGCATAACGAAATATCTGTATAACGAAATTTTTTGGCGGATTTAGCGTATTCGTTATAGGGAAGTTCCACTATATATAATATTTATATATATATATGTATATATATATATATATATATATATATATATAAGCTTCGTGTATCCTGCCTTTAATTCAACTAATATATAACCGTCGCTAAAGTAGAAGTTTAAGGAAATTGAATCTTATTGAAACTTACCTGCGGTCTCTACTGTCGAAAAAAAGAGTATTTGATTTAAGAATTTTATAAATAGAAAAAATATTACCAACAATTAACCTATTTCATTTGATTAATGTATGGTGAATGTAATAATTAATATTTATGCATGTAACAAAATAAATGAAAGTTTTAAAACATAATATGCAAACTACTCAAACTAAAACTTTTCCACAATTTTACATTTATGACACTAGCAATTCAGTTTTATACTTGAAGGGGCACCATTGCCCCTTCTTTTGGGATTAATAAAGATTATTATTATTATATTATTATTGCACAATCTAAAAATTTTGATAGGACCGCTACTGTCTTCTTGTACACTGCGCATATTTTTTACATTTTGTCACAATTCGGAACTAATAATTCTGAATTGTAACAATATTTATGTATAATTGATGGTATGTTTATTCTTAAAGCGTGTACCTTTTGTCTCATTATTATACATAAAGTAATTTTTTCTCGATTACGCTTAAGCCGTAAAATGTTCAGGCGACGCAATATACCCCTTTTAGGGCTATATTTTCGACCTTGTTTTGATCTTGCAGATCTAGAGAGCATGGTAAAAAATGAGACTAAGTTTGTTTAACATCTGTTATGCTTATTAAATTAAAATTACTCAGATGTATTTTGATTTTTCGTAAATTTGCGGGTCTTAGAAGAAACTATACGATATCCAGCGAGATCTGATAGTGGAAGTCAACAACTAAATGTACGCTTACAAGGTTATGAATATTTTCATTGGCTCCCGTTTAGTGCTTTCTCCGCCTTCTCCAGATCTGTATTAGGTACGACAATTGAGTGATTTATTTATGAATATATATTTCAAAATTATTGGTCGATTTTGATTCAATGTATGTACTTACAAAGTCGGCTATAATCCGCCAACACGAACCAAGCGAAGCGCGGCGCCGGGGCACTACCTATCTTTTATGAAAGTGTTTCGTCACTCATTATCTTGAGTTTTGAATATAGTAGATGCCAATTGATCAACAACATATTTATCATATTCAGCCCTATGCAGTGCCACTTATTGTAAAAGTTCTACTTCGAGCATTTCGTCATCGAAGTGGATATTTTTAGATCCTAACCAATCTTTTATTTTTTTTTCAAAGATTTAAAAAAATTTCGTCTCCATAAAATAATCTCTGCTCCATCTAATAAAGCACTATGTCTACCCCTACGTACATATTTGAAATCTAATGATTTTAGAAGTTTATGGAAAGTACTTCGTTTAAAATTTGGCAAGCTTTCGTCGTCGTTAACAGCTCCAAGAACCTTGTCTACAGTTGGTGCCTCGTTCCGAAAAAAAATTGATGTACAATTCGTCGTATAACAGTTTTATCGCAATCATCCACTTTGTCCTGTATGGTTTTTCTGGGCTTATTCTTTTTTCGGTGAAGAAAATACTGCTGTACTATTTTTCTTTTCCCTAATAATTCTGTACACAGAAGCTTCACCTACTCCGCTTGTAGAAGCAGTCTGTTTAACTATTTCCGATATTGACCATATTCGTTGGCTATCGGTTGCAGCTTTTTTAAGTGTTTTTGGGTTGGCGACATTGTGAGATTAATCATAATGACATTCATCGTAGTTGTCAATTGTCATTATTTATTTACTTTTTTCAAATTTTGAATTTTGAAATGTTTCCAATCATCTATAGTAAACGGACATTTTTCAAAATATTTCATCAATCTAGTTAGGTTTCTCCTGGGTAAACCATCGATTTACTCAGGTAAAATGGCGGCGGTGTTTTGACAACTGAATTCAGAGTGTCATACGTGCCTTTTTGTTGCCAGATTGTGCATAACGTAAATCTTTGGAATAAAATAGACTCGGTGACAGCTAGCGCTACTAGAAAACATCTCGATACTTGGAAGTGGATTCACAAATTTCATTTGAAATGAAATACCTATGTCTATAAAGGAAATGGTTCGAACAAATGTTGTCTTTCAAGAATCCTTTGGGTATACAAATTATCTACGCAATTTTTGGTAGAAGGAATATGTAGAGGAAAATGTATGAAAACATTAATTATTACTCAAAATATTTTGCAATTTTATCAGAGTACGTAATTTTCTAAATATAACTAACTTTTGAAAATATTATTGTTCACAGAATTGACAGATAAATTATTAAAGTTTTATCTTTTCAATAATATTTTCAGGATAGGTTTATCTTTTCACTAAATGGGGAGGAATAAAAAAATTCTATTTTATATATAATTATATATATATATATATATATATATATATATATTATTTTTTATTTTAGAGATATTCAAAACAAAGTGCTAAGGGAAAAAAGAACTAAGAAAAAAACTCTTTTGGAAAAAAAGAATACATAATCATCACATTTCTGTTCGACAAAGATTTAAAGCAAGCTATTCCACTCGAATTGTTAAGTATTAGGAAAAGAAATAATTTGAATTTCATGATACAAAAAAACTGATACAATTTTAAATCCAGGTTTCTTCATAAAATGGATATTTGAAGTCCACTGGGTTTGGAGTCAATATCGGATTGGTTACGTGATCAAAACATTTGCTTTTCCATTCTATATAGAGATCCTGGCTCCTTCGAAGAAATCCAGGTTTCAACATCAACTGATTATTCTGTCAACAATCGATTCTTCAAATACATGAATAATCGACCGATCTGGCAACGTTGCATCAACTAGAACGGCCGCCGCCATGTTACATGACTATATCGATTGTTTACCTCTCCCTGAATATACTAAAATCATTTAAAACAGATATCAACAATTTTTATTGATAAAACAAATACATACAATTTTTAATAAAATTCATACTAGAAGGCTGTGAGTATATCTTGTGTATGTTCAACATGTCCAAGAGTACAATATTAGGATCATGATTTTTCTCTTTTAGCAACCAACATGGTGGAGGTGGCTGGAGCACTGTCAAAGTCGTAGCTCTACCGAAGATTCCAAATTAAAATTTCATAGGTTTGTTTGAGTTTCATAGTTTCCCTAAAAATAAAATACTTGCTACTTGCTAGGAAATGGTAACATTCTCTAGAATGGAGCAAGATGCTCATTCATTAATTTCCAGAGGAAGAGAATATGCGGTTTATATTTCACATTCCAAAATGAAATGAAGAGAACTAAAGTTCCTACATGATTCCCGAGGAAACCTATGATTTCTAGTAAGCACTAAATTTTCATTTACATCTGTCCACTCATTAACACTATGTTTATCAGCAGGTCAAACAGAAAGACATTTTGAAGATGATAATATAAATGTGTTTGTGATGGCCGATGTAAATCTTTAAAAAAAAATCATCTGAACGCCAATATACCCATGAATATCATAATTTTCATTTTATAGGATCCATTGATCATTTGTTATTAAGAATAATCAACTAGATGAGTTGGAGGAACAAGTCACTTAAGATATTACTAGTGAGTTTACGCCCAACTTGAAAAACAGTACTTACAATTTAATTTTTGCTCCTGGAATTCAACCTTTTATTATATTCATACAAATTCTTGGAGCAAACAATCCTTGCTTATGTAGACTAGGAACAATTTTTATTTTTGTAGGTCTGAGAATTCATGTTGAGAGGAAGATTGGAGAAGTGAAAACTTTTAATATACTGAAATCTACGATTCCCATCAGTACCATGGAACGTTTGATGCCCAATTTCTTTAAAGCACCCACCCCTTCTAGATACAGATATATAAGCAATATAGAAGTTTTCAATTTCAATAATTGTTCATAAGTAATTATATAAGTGTTCCATTTCAATAATTGTTTTCATTTCCAAATTCGAAATGTCCCCTACGAACATGCAAATAATATTATGAATTCAAGTTTGGTATATGGAAATGATTTCAGAGATATTTGCAGTAGGGATCAATAAGAGGTTTATATCCAATAGATCTTTTTCATATCGTACTAATATAACCTAATTTGTTGGAAATCCAAGGAATTTTTTAATAAAGATGAAAAACAAAATAACAATTGAACTATAATGAATAACAGTATACAAAAAATTGCTAAAATTCTTCGATGAAAAAATAACTGTCTGTAATGTTTTTTTCTTTTAAAAAATCCACATCGTGTGTTTCATATTCCATCGCAACCACATTTATACTATCATCTTCGAAATGCTTTCGCTTTGACCTGCTAATAAACATAATGTTAATGAGTGGATAGATGTAAATGAAAATTTAGGGCTTACTAGAAATCATAGGTTTTCTAAGGAATAATGCAGGAACTTGAGTACTCTTCATTTCCTTTTGAATGTAAACCACATATTCTCTTGCTCTGGAAATTAATGAATGAGCATCTTGCTCCATTCCTAGAGAATGTTACTATTTCTTAGCAAGTATTTTATTTTTAAGGAACCTATGAAACTCAAACAAACCTATGAAATTTTGATTTGGAATCTTCGGTAGAGCTACGACTTTGACAGTGCTCCAGCCACTTCCACCATTGTGGTTGCTAAAATAGAAAAATCAAGAACCTAGTATAGTACTTTTGGACATGTTGAATATACACAAGATATACTTACAGCCTTCTAGTATCCATTTTATCAAAAATTGTATGTATTTGTTTTATCAATAAAAATTGTTGATATCTGTCTTAAATGATTGTAGTATATTCAGGGAGAAACCTAACTAGATTGATGAAATATTTTGAAAAATGTCCGTTTACTATAGATGATTTGAAAATTTTCAAAATTCAAATTTTGAAAAAAGTAAATAAATAATGACAATTGACAACTACGATGAATGTCATTATGATTAATTTCACAATGTCGCCAACCCAAAAACACTTAAAAAAGCTGCAACCGATAGCTAACGAATATGGTCAATTAAAGCTTCAGGACGCGATTCCATTGTCTATGTATAAATATTGTTTATAATGCTTTTTTCCGTACTACTAAATGAACGTTTTTTGATCGCTTTTTTGTTGTAAATTCCTGGGCAGAATCTGTAGAACTCGTCATTGTTTTTAAAATTATAACACGCAATATGTTCGATTGAACGCGCCGATATGGGCAATCACCACGAAAGATATTTATCGACTGAACTGAAATCTGATCTATCTATGTAGCGTATGGTTAACATGGAAACATAATTCTTCGGAAAAACTGAAATCTGAAACATTGAAGATTAAACCCGGTTCTGATGAATTTGGCTCCGCCTTGTTGTTTTGAAGCGGTATCGTCTCTCGATGGATGAAGTAGATACCTATATAATTTCGAGATGCAGTCGAACATCATAAGAGTTTTTGTACTGTAAAATCAAATTCTGGCAACCTTTTACTTGGTTACCTTTCATGATTTTCTCATTCTTCACGTGCATTCATTATTTAATTTATGTATATGCTTCATTTTCAACTTTTTATTTTCTTGTTCCGAGTTTCAATAATTCAATGAAATTCAAACTCAACTGGCAAACATAGGCGAAAATAGGTTATTTTTGTGAGGGGCACACCTTAGGGAATTGTTAGGTGGTTAGGACAAAGTTCTGAATTCAGTGATTCTCAGATAAATTTTTATTCATTCTGGGGGTGGGCATTGGCGAATGCGCCGGACCATTATTATGTTTGACCTTTGACCACAGTATAGAAACTAACCAGTAGGTGAATTTTGTTTATAATTATAAAAATGTGAATGTCCGTGTGTTTTTTTGTCCTCTATGGACTCAGGGACCAGATGACCAATTTGGATGAAACTTTCACGACTATATTGTAGAGAATTTTTTTGGGAGGTTTTCATGTAGGGTTCATCCCTATATAACGAAGAAATATCGATGTTTCATGAAAAAATACCGGTACTTTCCGGCTTTCACGGGCGACACTGCGTAAACTATAAGAGATGGAGAAACATGGGCGGAGAGAATTTTGTAGTGCTCGAAAAGTTCTATAAAAAAGTCCACTACGGCATATGTCTCACTGCCGAAGACAACCCACGATAGCCATTTTTAACATTTTCCATTCAATCCAAAATAATGGTCAATTATTTGACTTTTGACTGGCATGGAATGCATCAATATAAAAATGAATGTGACTGTTATCTGCGGCATTTCTTCCTGATGAAAAATGCTTTTTACAGTATAGCTTTCTAATACTAGATACTTTGAAAGTTACAGTAGGTTGAACGAGTGTGAATTTGAGTAAGAAATTATACTCAACATCGTTTCATTATGCTGTCTCTCCTTCGATACAAGGTTATGAATGTGGGGTTGCGGACCTATCAGTAAAATTTTAAATTGAAATATAACGCGAGCGGAGCCGCGGGTATGAGCTTGTTTTATATATAAGCGTTTTCGGAAACCTACCCGGGTTCACCCGACCCCTAAACGGAACATTTAACCCGTGGTCGGAAAGTACGGGGCCAACGGGGCTGTTAACTCGATCACTGACTCGGGTTGATTCACCGTAACCCTAGGTACACAAAAGCATGCGGACGCGCAACGCAGTTTAGTTTTGAACTTTATAATGCGGGAATAAGCTTTCTACCGTATTCTCAATAGTTCGACAACTCAAAGTGGCAATAAATTCAAGCAAAGCTAGAGACGACCCGGAATTAATTGTAGATAAAATAAAGTTAGACTTTTCACGCCTTTCTTGTAAATAAGTATCCTCGTTTAACAGTTTGAATCATCATCAGTCCTATCAACCCTGTTTTACTAGGACTTTTGTAAATAAAATCATATTATCAGAGATAATCTGATATTACTTGGTTATGTTATTGTTACGACTGACATTTCCAAACCCGATATATTCGTAAACCCAGAACCGTGATACATCACGCGAACTCAATGGATCGAGTTAGTAATCCTGGGTAGGTTTCCGAAAACGTTTTATGATTTTTTACCCCAACGAGATTTCGCGCATACCTCGGTGCGCATGATGAGGTTACTAGTTCAGTTTAACGGCAATCTGAAATGTTCAAAGTGTTAATCTCTTGAAGTGCTTCATTCCAAAGATTATAGAGATGAAATAAGATCAAATATAAAAATATAACAGTATACTTTTTGCATTATTCATTCTCTTTCCTAATGATTTTTGATGGAAAGACTGGATTTAAAGTAATTTTTTTCACAGTTATATTTTAAATTCATATATCATTGGCTAGAATATTCATTATTATTTAGTCAGAAACAAGTAATAATGTAATAATCATCACAATATCCCTCAAGTAAATCATTTAACATTTTCTCATAAAAAATATAATTATTTTCATATGAACGTTTATATTTGATAACAATCATAACTAGTTGTTGTGATGAATGCTTTACTTGATAATAATCATTATGCTTCAACTGAAAATTTTCTGTTTACGTATTTTATGTATTCTTCCTTCTATTGGTTTCAGAAGTCCTAGTTTTATATAATGAATATATTGAAAATAGTAAAAAATGCATATTTAGTGTGATCGTACTAGAGGTCAATGAGATAATTAAACTGTGTTTTGCAATGAATTCGTCATTTTGTCCTTGTTCAACTGAATTTGAGGTTAGATTCATTGAAGTATGCGTGAGTCTGAAATGGAGTAAAGAAATCCTTGGAGTACACTTACTGGTTGGTTACAAGTGTCTACCGGTCCATAAGTGCTGAGCATATTTTTAAAATGAATGGTGGAGTTTTTGGCATAGCTGTTGATTAACCATTCAATCAATGTTTAAGTTATTTTCTTTGGAGTTCTGGTGATATTGAGTATTGGGTTGATTTTTGATATTTTCTTCGAAAGAACGATGTAAGTTTTAACATGATTTGGATATCTAGAAAGTAACTTCAACCATTTCCCTCAAGGAATAGGCATAGAAATTGCTGAATATTGCAAAGCAGATACACAATTTCAACAGTGTGCAACGTAAATGAAAATAACTTATTGACGAAAACCAGTAGAGCTTGTACTTCGAAGTGGAAGGAGCCTTATAGCAGAGGTGGCCAAGAGGTCGACCGCGGTCTACCAGTCGCCCGCGAAAGATATTTTGGTAGCTCTTGGGAGTTGAATAAACTAAATTGAAAAAAATTTTGTTTCTTTGTGAAAATAAGCAAAATATCTATAAGGCATTTGTTTCATTTTTAACGTTTAAACACAAAATGCTTTTTAATTTATTGCTAAAATGTTTTTCTCTCTTGTAAAATTTACCTCACTGTCGCCCGCAAGAAAAATTTTTGAACCCCAGTAGACTGCAGAGGCCAAAAGTTTGGCCATCCTTGCTTATAGGTATCTGCCTCATGAACCACTTTTTCGAAAAGATATTAAATTTTATCGAATTGTCTTCATTGAAATATGCATTTTGACAACAATCTACACAGCACTGAACTCGTGGACTTCGTGCAGTAAGTGGTACTGCCAGGCTAGAGGCAAGAAGAGGAGCATAAGGTCATTTGACCTTATATACATCCTGAGCTATTTACCAGTCAGGCAGTTATGTCCCAATAAGCTTTACCACTTTTCTAGGGGTTACATCCAACAATTGTTCCAGCTCTTAGAACCACAAAATATCTCGTATAACTAGGGTGTCCAGGATAACCAAACAAAAGAAACCTCATTACTTGAAAACAAGTGAAGATAAATTTGTTTAATAAATATCTTTTCTTCGCACAAATTAACTAATGTTATCATGTCAATGATGGTGAGTAAATCTTCTTGGGATATAAAATTGAGTCATTTCAGGAGGATTCAAGTTCTTGTTCAACAATCTTTCTATATTCATCAAATCCTCCCTCTATACTTTTAACAGAACCATTGCCACAAACCCACAGTTCTTTGCAGACCATTCGGATAAGTCTTTCATCGTGGGATACTAGAATCACACCACCCTATAAAGAAAACATCACATAATGGTAAATCATCTAAATGAAAATTAAAAACTTACAGTGAATTTATTTATCGCTTTTCCTAAGGCCTCGATTGTTTCAATATCTAAATGATTTGTAGGTTCATCAAGAACAAGAAAATTTGGTCTTTCCATGCACATTCTCGCAAAAGCAACTCTTGATTTTTGTCCTCCTGATAAACTCGCAACAGTTTGAAGTGCCAGATCGCCAGATACACCAAAACTTCCCAACTGCCTCCTGTATTCTTCAGTAGGTTTACCTATAATTCACAATGTCAGTTTTCCCTTAACTCATTAGAACAAAGATAAAGAAACAGCAGTGCAAGATATTCATAGTGTAGCAAATGATACATTGCCATAATTGCTTGACTACCATTATGAAGTTTGAGTTAAAAAAAAATATTCAAATGTGTTGTTGCACTTAAATTTTCCCACTATAACATAATAAATGTGTATATCATAACATGAGAAACTAGAGAAATTACAAGCTTTAGAATCTAAATAAGACCAATTGGCAAAATTAGATTGCCAATTGGGACTGAATTTTGTCATTCAATTCAATTCAGAACAGAAAACAATTTATGTAAGTTGCGCATATATCAAATTCTCCTTGAAATATAGGCGAAAACTATTTCTTCTTCTATCATAAGTTAAGCACAGCCTAAAAACCAATGCATTAATTTTTCTGGGCTGAAATATAAATACATACTGCTATCATATCAATCAAATTGATAGTTTTCAATAATAATATGTACATTCACTCACCTGAAAATGCTTGCTGGAGAAGTTCAACAGAGTTGACAGTCATATCTAATTGGTCCACATGATGTTGACTGAAGTAACCAAATTTCAAGTTACGATGCACATTGCAAGCACCAGAACTTGGTGCTAATATACCCATGATAATTTTCAGGAGCGTCGTTTTACCAGCGCCGTTATCACCTACCTGAATAAATAGGAATGTTTCAATATTAAATTAGGATATTGGTGTTTGACAACAAGTGTTCAACATCTTTAAAATAGGTAGAGTCCTTACTTAATTCAAGAGAAACTACTTTAATCAAATGCGGTATATTTGATAGTAATATCCAGGGAGGAACACTAGAGAAAGCTGAAAAAAGTAATGCATTGCTGCTACAGCTAATCATATCAAACTGACATGAAAATAATGGACCTGTGCATATAAATCATGAAAGAAGAGTTTTCGTTTTCATTAGGTCAAAATGCATCATTCTAAACTTTTAATTAAACGAGTCATCTTAAGGATTGTTTATAGTTGAATATTAAATATGTATTTATAGCCTTTGATAAATGAATGGTTACAAATAGAATAAAATAATGAAAGAACCCATTTGTAGACTAATCCTCTTCATTAATATTTCCATTTTACAATTAGAAATATTCATCAACAAATCAAGCTGTCATTTATTATGCATACTATTCGCACATGGGAACAATACAAATTTTAAATTGATCAAAAAAGTACTCACAATACAAATTCTTGAGTCCATGGTTGCACCTAAATTAACATCACTAAAAATTTGCCTGTCTTTGTTGTATTTGAATGAAACTTCATTTAATTGTAGTATTGGTGGAGATAAAGGTTCAGTATCAGGAAATTTGAGCGTCACTTCCACTTCTTTTTCAACCGGCTTCAACTCTGGCCTGAAAATGTTTATTTAAACAAGAGATAATCAACACGTAAAACAAGTAAGTACTTACAATTTCTCAAGCATCTTTATTTTAGACTGAACAGATGCTGCCCTATTTGCATTGTATCTAAATTTATCAATGAATTCTTGTACATGTGCTCTATGTGCCATTTGAGCTTCGTATTCTCTCTGCTGATTTTTATGTTTTTCAGTTTTTGTTTTGACAAATTGTTCGTAATTACCCTGAAAAAAATCAATTCATAGTATTTCAAATTTTTCATTGGTTGCAATATTAGTTCAATATGAATAGAGATCTAATAGAGGCTGAATACAAAACAGAGGAGGAGGAAGAACAATCAGGTTTTAGAGCGGGAAGATCCTGCAATGACAACATATTTTGTTTAAAACAACTGACAGAAAAAAAGACGGCAGTAAATCAAGAAACCCACCTGATGTTCATTGATCTACATAAAGCATATGATACTGTTCCGCTTAATAGACTGTGGAAGTACTTCAAGAAACTAACTTCAACCAAACACTCATCAAAGCTTTGAAGAACATGTATGACTGGACAACATCACAGATAAAAATGGGCAAGAATCTCTCACAAAAATTTGCTGTTAATAAAGGACTCCGACAAGGCTGCTGCATATCACCAACCCTGTTTAAGATTTATATTGCAAAAGCACTTAATCAATGGACACGTAAGTGCAGAGAAATGGGAGTGGATCTTGGTGAGATGTGTCTGTTTTCACTTCAATTTGCAGATGACCAGGTCATCATGGCCAATGACAAAGACGATATACAATATATGGCCAGAAAATTGCAAGAGGAGTACCGGAAATAGGGTCTAGAAATAAATATACAGAAGACGAAATATCTTCCCATAGGAACTGCCCTCTCGGATATTCAACTAGAAAATAATGAGACAATCACAGCATGTAACAAATACACCTATCTGGGAGTTATATTTGATAGTACAGGAGAGGACGATAAGGAAATAAAAAAAAGGATAACACAGGCTAGAAGAACGATTGGTTGCCTCAATGGAATATTCTGGTCCCAACAGATAGGAAAGAAACGAAAATATAACATTTATGAAATACTCATTAAGAACAGCCTTCTATATGGGGCCGAGACTTGGAGGGTAACAGAAAAAAACAGGAAGAACTGGAAGCAGTAGAAATGGACGTTTTCAGGAGATCCTTAGGAATATCTCGGAGAGACAGAATTAGGAATGAAGAAGTGAAGCTCCGAATGGGTATAGAGGGATCTCTGACAACAGATATCGAAAAAAACAACTGATTTGGTACAGACACCTCCAGAGAATGCCGACTACAAGAATACCTAAGAGAACTATGGAGTGGATACCGACAGGAAGAAGAAAGAGAGGGAGACCAAGGAAGAATTGGAAGGAAGGAATATCGAGGGCCATGAATGAGAGAAACATTTCTGAAGATCAATGCAATAATCGTCTGGCGTGGAAATTAGGAATCGGACAACGTCAGAAGACGTTTTGAAACCGACAATATATATATATGAATAGAATGTGACAAAAGAATAAGACAAAAAAATTTTAAGATTCACTATAAGGTTCCATTTGGACCCTCCAAAAAAAATTTCAGTCTCTGCTTGGCCCTCTGATTTTAACAAGCTGGCGACGCCATTAGAGTTCGATCTCCCTACATTCGTACAATATTTGAGAGTTGATTTCATATTTTCTTTTCAGGCAATACATAGACATTCCAGCTCGGATATGTTCAAGACAAGAAAGTGACAAATATTCCTAAGAAATAGAATATACAATGCCTGCATCTGTCTTAAAATGAGCGTCTGCGAAAATTTTCAAAAACCCCTCTGATATATGGCAATCCAAGTTGGATGAAGCCTTTAAGATTTTTTGTTGCATAAGATGTCTTAATTTGTTTATTCATCTCTGAGAATCCTATCTAGTTTCTTTTTGCGAGTTTAATGCAGTACTTCATGTTTGCCAAAATGAAAAAAAAGGTAATATGAAAACAAGCAGCAAAAAGGCAGTGCTGAGTATAAATACCTAGCTACAAAACAGGGTGATTAACTTATCTTGGAAACCCGAATTTTCTCGAAAGCGTCCAAATATTTGTTCATTCTGTGAATGGTGTTTTAAACAAGTCAATGTTGACTAGAGATGCGCATAAAAATCTGCTGATTAAATAAAGACGATTTTTTCTCCAGGTACATACCTATTTAATCATGTCATTCGAAAGAATATTTCCCTCCTGTCAAAAACTTCATGTAAATAGAATGCAATTATCGAAAATTACAGCAAATATTTCCCTCCTGTCAAAAACTTCATGTTGATAGAATGCAATTATCAAAAATTACAGCGATAATTGCATTTTAGAGAGCATTTTTCAATTTCTACATATTCCTATTCTCCGTAGAAAATGAAAATTTTGTGTCCAAAAATTATTTCAATACTTCAAATAGCGCCCGAGATATCGAGTTATAAACATGAGTTCGATGGATCCGTGTGACGTCACTTTACATCCAACAACTTGCGAGGTTCAGTACGTAGCCGGAGTGCGATTTGCGAATGTAGTACGTCACATCGCCGCGAGGAATTGAATATTCACGGGGTTGTTGAATCCGAACTACTACTTTTCGACTGAAACAAAAACTAGTGATTTCATATACATATAGGTTATACTGTGACAAAGTTTCCTCATTTCGGGAAATATTCCCCCGAATTACACTAGCCGGAGTGCGATTTGCGAATGTAGTACGTCACATCGCCGCGAGGAATTGAATATTCACGGGGTTGTTGAATCCGAACTACTACTTTTCGACTGAAACAAAAACTAGTGATTTCATATACATATAGGTTATACTGTGACAAAGTTTCCTCATTTCGGGAAATATTCCCCCGAATTACACTCGTGCATCAAAATGACGTGATAATTCTGCATTCCAGCGTGTTGTCTTTGAAAAACTGCATTCAGTCATTTTCATTTTTGGAGAAAGAACCCGACACCGAAGGTGGAGGTCATTTTCATTTTTGGAGAAATAGCCCGACACCGAAGGTGGAGGGCTCTTTCTCCAAAAATGAAAATGAATTCATGCAGTTTTTTGACAACACGCTATCATGCAAAATTATCGGTAATTTTGATGCACTTGTGCAATTACTTCTGATAATTGCATTGTAGAGAGCGAAAGATCCCTGCGATAATTGCACTGCTCGTATCCATAGCAATTTCGGGAAATATTCCCCCGAATTACACTCGAGCATCAAAATGACCTGATAATTCTACATTCCAGCGTGTTGTCTTTGAAAAACTGCATTCGGTCATTTTCAATATTGGAGAAAGAGCCAAAAAATGAAAATGAACTCATGCAGATTTTAGACAACACACTGTCATGCAAAATTATCGGTAATTATGATGCACTTGTGCAATTACTTCCGATAATTTCATTCAGAATTTTTTTTTCAGATACAATTTTCATCCATTTCTATACGTCTGCGAACTGCAGCGTGTTTTATGTTGACACTATTTCATTTATTTTTTTCTGTATTGTGGTAGTATGCCTTTATTTGGAGACATAGATATGATTTTTTGCATTGAATTCAAGAAGGCTAATTTCTAAACAATCTGCCCCTTCAAATAAGATCAAATATGTGGATATAGCAGAATGGGGCTCAAAGTCACAACGCTGCCATGGAAAAATGGCGCCCGTTAACAGGTTTTTATTGTAAACTTTTTTTACTTATGCTGCTTCTTTAGGGCCAGAAGGTTCTTTAGGTAATTTAGTTGGTTTTTTTTTATATTATGCATATTTAAAACTCAATGATTTGAATGCATACTGAACCAATATCAAATATCAAAATTATCCACATAAATGCACCTCAACAGTTTTATCGCCCTCTGATTCACTTACCTATAGGCATCAATTCTTTGTGAATGTAAATGCAAAATGTCAGTTGGTACAGTTTCTAGAAAATGTCTGTCATGGGATACTACCAATAAAGTAGTAGGCCAATTTTGCAGGTAGTTCTCCAGCCAAATGATAGCTTTTATATCCAACATGTTGGTTGGTTCATCAAGAAGTAAGAGATCTGGTCTAAAAAGATCATTTGTTAATTTGAATTCTGAAAAAAATTATTTCTGCACTGGATATTTAATTAGTGGAAATGAAAAGGTTACCTTGAAAACAAGGCTCTAGCCAAAGCAAGCCTCATTCTCCAACCTCCAGAAAAAGTTTTGGTTGGTTTTTGTTGCATTGTAGGTGAAAAACCCAAACCACTCAAAATAATGGAGGCTTTGGATGGAGCTTTATCAGATTCAATATTTTGAAGCTGATTATACACCTCAGTCAATTCAGAAGATAGATTAGAGTCTGCAGCTGATCTGAAAGAAACGAAATAAAAGTTGAGTGATAACTCAATAATCTGAACTCTAGGGTCTCTAGATAAACAGTTGGATCGCGGGGCCGTCATTGTTTTATAATTAAGTCTGGATAAATTTAATATAAAAAATTCAGGGTGTTTTCAGAGGTGAGACTTTCTTTTTAAGTTAATAGAACCCATCAAAACAGGTTTGTTTACCAAAAAAGTTTAAATGAAATCTTCACCTGCTTCAAGAAAATGAACCCCTAAATTACCCGTAAACCCAAAAAATTTTCATTCATAACCAGCTCGGAATATAGACATGGAGCACGTGTATTCATATAATATAAGCGATAAGCTGAGATATGTTCGAGGATGGTCATTTTTTCTCTTGATGGTGACAGCGTAGAGTGTATGATTTTTTGAGTATGTTCGTCGTGTAAAATACCTCAGGTTTGTTCAAATAGTGGACTTGTTGATTTTAATTCAAGGTAAATCCAAACAGAATGTCGATGCGGAATGCCGCATCAGGTACAGTAGAAGATTTCTGCTAATAAATCACCTGACTTTGCTGATGTTGTATGATTTTCTGAGTTTGTTCGTAGTGTAAAATACCTCACGTTTGTTCAAATAGTGAAGCAAAACATAGAAAAGGTGGCTCAGGTGCGCTGTCAAAGGTGTCGTTCCTGACGAGGTAACAAAATGAATTTACTAAGGCTGAAAATTGTTATATAACTAATTTCTGTTCTACGTTCATGCTTGACTGACCGCAGTATGTTTGTTGAGGCAACCATTGCAATAAACTATAAAAAAGTCGACTTAGTAAATTCCAACACATTGGCTCTTTGACTATAATCACCTATGATGAATCACTAGGTCAGATAGATTCACGGGGAATGTTTTTCAGCAAATGAAGGGTTGGACTTCTTTTGCGATCATGTCTCGTTAATGGAACTTATCGCAATTTCGTATATATTTTTTTTTCAACTTTCATCAGTTATCCGCAATTTTTCCACTTCAAAATAAGGACAGGCAAAATTACTATTTCAAACGGTTCTTCAAGTAAATTAGAAATTTCACAAAAACACTGATGAATTTGAACCAAATTGTTCACAAAAATTGTTCGAAATGATCACCATTTGTTCAATTTGCACAGATTCTTGCTCCGCAATAATGTCACAAGCATTATCTCAGTTCTTCACCTCACTGTCACAATATATCAATATACAATATACGGAATACGTATAAATAGCTCAGCCTTGCTGAATATTTTATAGGAACCATTTTAGGTATGATGACTTATTTTCATAGGTTAATATCTCTCTAAAAATAGCCTCACCTTTGCAAACACCTTTCAATATGCTGACTCACATCTAAAGCTTCGGTAGATCAGAAGGGCGAATGTCAAGTTCATGTGAGTTTAAACATAAATTGTAGAATACGAGACAATCATTTTCAGAATAGGTGAAGGTTTTTTAAGGAAAAACCACATATTTACACTTTTATTCAACGGCATAGTTTGAAAAATTCTATTCCCATCTAATAAATGTCTATCATTATTTAAACAATCATTCAAACTCAAAGGGATATTGATCAGAGACTAAAAAGTAAAGTATCAACAGATCATGTTGAAATCAATCAGTTGAAAAGAAGTGTACAACAAACTCTGTTTCAAAGGCAGTAATCATTATGCATAAGCAAGAAGGGAAAAGTATTCTCAAACTTTGTTGTTGAAAAAAGAACATCCACGTCTTAAGTCCTATAGACCAAGTACACGTTAGGAAATTCAAAAGGTTGATTTTTCTAGTAAGCTTTTCAAAAAGCAAGCCTTCCAATGATCCTGTACATATGCAACACATTGAGATCTAAAGCTGGATCATAAAGGAGCGTTTGCATGTGTACGAAAGTATTAGAGCACTTGTTCTTTGAAACACTCGTTTCAAAATGTCTAATGAGGAGCTGGTTTTAATGTTCAAGATTCTATTACCACATAATTTGATGCACTCATAAAGTAGCAAACAAAAGCTAGTATGAAATATAATGGATAGCCTTTTTAATAATAATTTAATAATTTTAATATTAAAAAACCTAGGTAAATTGTACTCACTTACCCAGAATTTATAATGGTGCTCATTTCCTTTTCTTTCCTGAGTAAATTTTCTCGTACAGTATCACACTGTAAAACACTATCTAAGGCAAGAGTATCATCTCCTATGACTTCTTGCTCAACATGCAATATTGAAAAATGCGAAGGAATCTGTAGTTGCCCCCCAGCTATCATTCTTAGTAAAGTACTTTTTCCTAAACCATTGCGTCCTACAAGACCATAACGTCTTCCATATGCTAGTGTAATATCAGCACCCTGTAGTAATACCCTAAAAAAATTACAATCATTACTTTAAACAAAAAATTTAGGAAAAAACTAATATCTGAAGGAACAAAGCAACCCATGAAGTAGCGTTTCTAATGAAATGGATTCATCATGTTGCCAAGCAACAACTGATCTATAATAATAGGACTACAACCTAGACCTAGAATATGACAAGCAAATGCCAGCCAAAACTTCGATGAACTTACTTGTCTCCATATGCTATATCGAAGTTTTCAATTCTGATATCTTGAGTTTTATTTATTCCCTTGGCTTCCAATTTACTTTCTTTTTTGCTTGTAACCTGCAGATAGAAAAAATTTGAACTTGCCATCAGTTGATATAAATAATTGAGCTTACTTGAGAAGCAGTAGCAGTTTCCAATTTAGGAGGAAGGATCACTTTAGTATCCTTAGACCTTTTCTCTTGCTTTTCCTGAAGTTTAGCTTGTGCTTTCTCTAATTTCCTCGCATCAACTTTCTAAAAATATCAAGATGATAAGTCCACAAAAAGCTATTTTTTCATTATAAACAGAATAAACATAGGTAAAAATATTTTGTTTTCTCATTTGCAACAATGATTAGAAAAGTCATAAGTTAGTTTTTCAACATTGTGTGTTTTAAAGCTAAATCTTCTTCACAAAGAGTAATCAATTTATTCATCTGTCATCAATTCAAAATTTTCAGTCTACAACTTCAAGGTGATCTTTTTGTCAGAAAATAAGAATAACATTCAAAACATATTCAAACTAAAGTAAAATGAGTGACTCCTCATCATTCAACTTTATCATAATCCTGAGAGTCTTTTTACGGAAAAATGATTTATTTTTGTCTTATTGGTCATGATTAGTTTACCCTTCTGTCTTAAATTGAATAGTTTAAAAACATTAAAAAAGACTGGGAAAACTTGTCTTAATGTTGAGTTGAAAAAACAACACCAAAAGTACTATGTAAAATTTACAATAATTCTATAACAGATCACTCCAACAAACTATCACCATCAGCTGAGTGCCTGGAAATAAACAATAAACAAACCGATTTTGACAACTTGGATATTCTATATTTTTTCTGAAATAAATTATTCATTATTTTGTTACTGTTGATTGTGGAAATAGAAGGTTTCTTGGCACATGCTGCTCTTTATGTCACCAACAAAAAACAAAGCTCTCTTAAGATGAAAAAAATGATAAAATAGCTGTTTCGCATGAAAATCAATTGAGGAATACTTTTGTATGTTCAAAAAATTTCATAACAGGTAAACGCAGCTTATATTTTTGAGTTTAATCATTTGCTAATCTTGGGAAAACTACTGCATCTTTAGATTGAAATCTACTGACTTTGAATAGTCTGGACATCACACAATTACTGAAAGAGAACCTCATACCACTCAACTTGAGATGACATAATCATATCAATAGTTATAGGACTATAACTCTACTAGGGATTATTCATTTTTGTCCCCATCGGCCATATTTAATTGTTTTGTTGGGATGGTCTGTAAAGTCTTAGTAGAAAAAAAAACATACTAGGGAATCATCTCTGTGCATTAGCCAAATACTCTTTACTTCTTCTACATTATTTTCTAGGTTGGCAGCCATTGAAGCTAGATGTACTGGAGCATTCAAGATACGTGCCCCATTTTGCGTAGTCCCATTTGTATGCTCAGGTTTCATCATAGTCAAAAGATCCTCACAAATGTTTCTGAAACCAAAATAAGCTACCATTGAGCAATATGTATACAAAACAGGTGAATTTCTCACCTAATGTCAGATTCAGTTTTATCCCTTGAAATTTCTTGGAGAACTTCACCTATAGCTTCGAAAACTTCATCACTGCTCTCAAAATCATCAACTCCGTTAACGAGAACATCTAAAACGGATCAAATCAATTTTAAAAATAAAAAAATTTCAATCTTACCTTCCACATATTGTTTGAGATCATCGTCTATTAGGGGGAAAGTAGACTTGATATACTCGCTACAGCTAGACATTTTTCACTTTAAAATTTCATCAATTGGAGAGAAAATCGCATGTATTTACAGTGATATAATCAAAATTATTCAAGAAATTACACTTTGAGAACATGAAAACGACTACCCGTATAACCTCAATTCGCTAGGTCACAGAGTAATCATGGACAGTGACAAATACTTGTTTTGTGGTGACAAATCTTCTCCAGTCGCTCTTTTGCGAACAACTATTTTGAAATTATTGGTTATTTTTTAAATGATTTTATTTAGCATTGAAACATTGACATCCCAGACTATTTTTTCCAAAATGATGTTGAACGTTGAACTTTAAGCTTTGGAGCATACCAGCAGCCAAGGAAGACAACCTTGATTTCCTTCACCAGAACGGCAGATTCTGAATCCTGCAAGCTTCAGTCTTAAATGGACAGACCGCGGCCAACGATATTTAACAGGCCAGAATGATGCTTTAAAATGCGACGTTGCCGGAACCCCCACAAAGGGTTGTACCAGGCTCAGAGTGTCACGACTTAGTACTTGCAGTTTTGTTTTGAACCGTCTGCGTAACATGTTATATAGTTTGTGTTTCTTTCGTGTTCATGTGATAGGTTTTTCCATGGAGGTAGAAGAAGGGGAGGTAGCATATCCTATGTTTCCCTTGCTATGAAAGTGTCACCAAAAATCCACCATGTTGCGGAGCCAAATTCGTGGCGGGAATTTTGTATATTTGAATTTTTACAATTCGAAGTTTGTTCGATTCTCTTTTAATGACCAAAAGATGAATGAATAATGATAGAAACAAATCAAGGAGTCAAAATATCATAAACAGTTGCTTCTACTGAATTGGTGAGTTGAATTACGTACGGAATGAATAATTTGTTCCTGTTACTAATCATACATTCTATTTTTTCAATTAAGGTACATACAAATTCAGATAATATGCAATGAAACAAATAGGTAAATTATCTCGTGTACCCCTATCAATTAAAATTGTATGCAACAATAATTAAACCATGTATTCACAAACGTAAAAAATTTAGCTTTTCACCATTAATTGGTGAGTAAGATCAGCATATGTTGTACAAGAAACCATTTCTCAAATGTTTTTCCACTACATACAACTGCCAAAACCAACGAACGAATAATAAATAAGGGCAAAATTGCAGAACCTACAGTTTGAAATACCTCGAAGTCGGCCATCTTGGGGTGCCAAATCCGGATTAGTTCTGGTGACACTTTTCAAACGTTATGCCCCCTCCACTTTCTTTACCTCCATGGGTTTTTCAATCAATAAATTAAGTGAATTGTATTTTTCGACTGCATATCTGGAAGAATTATCAACAGGAAGGTTTTTCATTTAAATATTTATTAAAATTTCATTTGAAAATCTTCGATTTGGAGTACTATGCCTAGTTCTTGTGCAGTGCCTGGTTGCGAAAGAAATTATAAATCTACTAATTGGATGTCTGTATTCAGATTTCCGAAAGATCCCGAGAGGGGAAGAAAATGCCTTAACGCAATTCATAGAGAGAGTAGTTTTAAAGTCAAAGATGATAGTGTAGTTTGTATAATAGTTATTTTCCTATCAAGTGCAGAAAGTTTTACTTTTCCGTACGAGATTGCTGTCGCCCGAACGACGCTGAGCGGAGTTCGGGAAAGCGAGTACGGGAAAGACACTTTCTGCACAAGATAGGTACATTATTTTTTCTACTACCTCACATTGCAAATATATATTTTATTTCAACATACAAAACATTCCATGAAAATCCGTAATACACATGAATTCTACATGTCGTCACCATGGTACTCTCATCGTTGATGTTCGATGCATAGCGACATATCATAATTCAGTTTATTCTTTAATGAAAGTGTGCGGGAAAAACCCCTGCTAAGACTTTCCCGCACTAGTGCGGGAAAGTGATACTTTCTGAACTAAAATATGTACGGAAAAGTGGATAAAAATGCACGGTCGTAGAAAAAACATTTTGTAGATTCCCATATTTTGAGAAATAACTCTTTTCCAACCGCCGAAGGTTCAGTTATTGATATACCGAAAAAAATTCCTAAATTTCCTTCAACTTTTCCAAATCAACCGAGTTACATGATGTCTTCAGTTACTCCAAAAAGAACTGATCCTGAGGAACGGAAACAAAAATTTGTTGTTCATCATGTCAATGTTTACACCGATTGGGACAAACAAGATAAGATCGATTAATTTTTCGACTTTTGTTGTCATTTTAAAGACAAGGCAATTTTCAACTTCTTTTCCAACGTTGAAGAAAATTACTTTGTTCAGTTCTACAATATAAATTTTTAGGGGGCATTTCTGAAAATATCATCGGGGTTTATGATCTTGGGTAATTTGAGAATCGAAATCGTATTTACAGACTAATTTCAAGTGGTTATTGTTATTAGGTGACAGGAATATCTGACTTTTTTTCCTCTTTTGATGTTCATTCACCCACTTTATTCGCTTCAGAAAGTAAAATAATTATCATTCTGATTATAATCTTGTGGAACTCAATACAATAGCTACCTCCTCGTGGTGAGTTCCGGATAAATTGCGATAAAATATTAAGAAATTATTCGCAGATAAACGAAATACTGTTGTGTTTTCCCCCTACAGTTCTTTATTTAATTGTGAAATAAGGGGGGCGAAAGGGGCAGCCGCCGGGCGCCGGTGCAAGGGGGAGCAAAATTGAGAGGCGCCCAATACACAGAGCAAATATTATCTTACAGAAGAAAACCGTAACCATTTCGATTGCTTCCAAGTTGCTGGGAAGTTTAAAGATAATCATATCTTCGATAAGAGATGATAAGTTTCCAACCTTATACCAACAGAGTGTAAATCTTTCTGAATCCCTAGAAGGGATCCACGACTTCGAAGAAAAACGAAAACAAAAAATTCGGAAACAATTCGAATCCGAAGGTGCCGACGAAGGTTCCGAAATAAATCGAATAGACACATTCCGTATCGAATTTGGAATGCTGTACAACTAAACTGGTGATTCCAAGAACTGCAGAGACTATCAGATGAGTTTGATTTTTTAACCAGTTCCAATATACTGGCTTCTGATGAAGAATATATCATGCACCTAGAATTTTCGTGAATTGCTCTGTTTCTGTGCCTCTTGCTCTGATATATGAGGAGTCTTTTCGATCCCACACAAAACCATCATCTTGGTTAAAAGCATCAGTGACCCCCATCTTCAAGAAAGGTGATAAGATTAGATTTAGATTAGATTAGAGGAGGGGCGACAGATCAAAACCGACCTTGCGAGCACCTTGACCTTAAGATCTATTGTGCATCCCCGCGCTGTTTACCAGTCGGGCAGCAAAGTCTCGATGAACTTCACCACCTTTCTGGGGGCCACATCCATTACTTGTTCAGGCTTTAGGAACCAGGAGCCAAGATGCCGTAACCGTTTCTGGTGGACAGCTTCACACTCACATAGTAGGTGACTGGCTGTCTCGGTGGCTTCCTGACAGAAGCGACATGTACTATCGGGCGCCTTTCCCATGTTTTTTAAGTGATACCTCACGGGACAGTGCCCAGTGAGAGCGCCCGTCAATTTCCTCAGTTCCAATTTGCTGAGTGAGAGGACTTTTTTGGTCCAGCTCGTCGAGTGAGAGAGAAGTAACTTAACTTGCCTTTGACCATTGGTCGTGCGCCAGGACATAAGCTTCCTCTTTTGTTCCCAGTCCTTAATAGCCATTGCTTGATGGCTGGCTGGGAAGCCGCAAAACGGTTCAGGTCCAGTAAAGGGGGTTGCCCCTCCTTCCCTGGCCAATTGGTCAGCCGCTTCATTGCCGTGAATCCCGGAGTGACCAGGCACCCAGATGAGGTTGACCTGGTTCTTTTCTCCGAGTAGGCTAAGTGACGTCTTGCATTCCCAGACCAGCTTTGACTTTACTTGTGGAGAGTCAAGCGCTAGCAGGGCTGCTTTGCTGTCAGATGCTATATATATTTCTTTTCTTTGGTAGTTGCGTTCGGCACAGAGCGCGACGCACTCCCTTATAGCAAGTGTCTCTGCCTGAAAAACCGAAGGACAGAGACCCATTGGTATGGCTAATTGGGTTGAGGGGCCGTAAACACCGGCTCCGACTCGTCCGTCTTCAGTTTTCGAGCCATCAGTATAAAATACCGTAGACCCTCTGGGGAAAACTGATTCTTTATTAGCCCATTGGTCACGACTTGGGAGTGTCGTGGTGAAGTTTTTCCGAAACTCATGTCTCAAAGGAAGGTTGTCTGTGACCACATCCTGAAGCTCCTTACACTCATTTAGAATGCGAAGGTGCCCTGTGTAGTCTCCAGTTTTCAGCTCCCGCTCCCTTGCCACCCGGAGAGCCCATCTGGCCGCCTCGCTTTCCAGAAAAATCTCTAGAGGAGGCAGGTCCAGGATGACTTGCAGGGCAGCAGTGATAAACTATCTCCAACCAACTATCGTCCTATAAGTCTCACAGCTGTTGTTTCCAAAATATGTGAAAGGGTGGTACTGAATCGGATGTTGGAGTTCCTGCTCGAGAATGATATTCCACAGGAACAGCACGGCTTCCTACCGGGTAGATCCGTAATTACGAATCTTCTCCAGTGTGTAAACGACTGGACAAGGGCCTCCGATTCCGGGATCCCTATCGACGTTATCTATTTAGATTTTTCTAAAGCCTTCGATCGAGTTCCTCTTTAGAGACTCCTTGTTAAACTCGATCATTTTGGAATCAGAGGAAAGCTTCTACTGTGGATCGGGGCGTTCCTCAACCGTAGGGAATTTTGCGTTCGCGTATCCGACTGCGTCTCAAAACCCAGACCCGTATACAGTGGCGTTCCCCAGGGGTCCGTTTTAGAACCTATTCTGTTTTTATTGTACACTGCAGATTTACCACTTCTACTTAGGTCGTCGTGCTCTCAGTTCGCGGACGATACCAAACTTTATAATAATGCTGCTGCGGATTCGGCTGATTTACAACGTTATCTTGACACTGTTTCCCAGTGGTGTAAAGGCTGGCTGCTTTCTCTGAATCCGGACAAGTGCTGTGTGTTGCATATTAGTCCACTGCATTTAGGTCGAAATAGGCCCAACCTTCGGACCAATTCATACAAAAGCAAATGAAGGCTTTTTGGGTAGGTCCCGGTGTCCCAAATGATATCCCAAAATTCCCCAAGACGGGAGTGACCGCATAACATTTGGCAACGCTGTAAAGGGCTAAAATCCTGCCCCAATGTGAATTTTCGTGAATATCTCGGTCCCAATGGAACTTTCGACAAAAATACTTCAGAGCAAAAAGAAAGCTAATGAAATTTCCTAGAAAAAAGGTTTCGGGTCGTTTTTTGATATAACTAACGGTTTCGTCACAATCTCGCCTTCAATTTGAACGTATGTGATATTCTGGATAATGGGGGTACTCTATTCCACAACACCTTTGAGGATGACTACAGGGTGTGTTTTTCTCAAAGTTGTATCCTCTAATAGGCCTAATCCACGACTTTTTTGTTTTTTGGAAAGGCGTTCCAACGCTAATTTTCTCCTTCTATGAATGCAGGTATACTTTCTTCGATGACATTCGTAGAGTCAATATAAGAATTTGGATTTCTGCTTTTGTCACATTTCATTTTTCTCAGGAAACTTCAAGTGGTTCGGCATTCAGGCAGGATTTTCCATGGCAATTGCCACAAACCGGTGAGCAACGAAGTCTCAAATCCCGACGGCCACACATTGGTCCACAACCTTTCGTACAGTTGCAAAATATCATTTTTGAAAGACAATCAGGCGCAGGAAGTTGGTATGTCATTTTTTGTTACAATATATTGTCTTTAACATCCACCCCCCACTCCTCAGGATTCGAATTGTTACCAAGCCATTGTTGTACTTGATATTACACTGTGAACAGATGTTCACAGATGTTATTTTGCTGCGTCAAGAGTTGGAGGTAAAAGATTCAGTCTCACTGGTCTGCTTCTGCTTACAGCTTTAATCAAGGAAGAATATCGGTAGTGATTTATGGAGAGTTTTTTAATGGGGGCAACATATATTGAGAGGAAAAACTTCATTCCGCTTAAAGGTTATGTGCAGTATTATTTTTGTTGAAGATTTCAGCTGCCTTTTTCAAGTCCTGCCCTTCCTTAACCATTTTCAAATCTGCGATCTTTCATTTATTGAACAGAGCAGATGTTGTGTCGCTTGGTGCTGCAGAAGTCCGATAATTCTGCCTCAGAATCTTTCCTATTGTACCAAGCTTGATACAAGATATCCTGTTTTCCTTTGAGGTGATAACAATACGGTTTCCATACTTCTCTTCGAGTTTTCTATTAATTTTCTTGTCATCAGGTATGTTTTCTGTCAGTATTGCTCTCCATCCAGTCAATTTAAACTGAGATTTTCAATGAAAGAAAAAATGTCCTTCATTGCGTTGAGAACATGGATGACCAGCCTTCATTTTCTCGGAGAATGGCAAAATGAATTTGTTGAAACAAATTTGATGATATTCAGCTTCAGCTGCAACTACATCTGTGTCAAACGTTACACGGTTTTTAAAAGATTTTGCCCAATCATCTCCGGCAAGTGCTATAATATTTTCTTTAAAAATGAGGGTTGAAACATGACAAATTATTTTACGCTTGTCCTTTTTTGCTCTTTTCTCTTTCTCCTCGTCAGCCCCGTTGCCGCATCAATAAATACCGGTATTCTTACTTGATTAGAGCTGTGAGCAGAAGCAGACCAGTGAGATTGAATCTTTTACCTCCAACCCTTGACGCAGCACAACAACATCTGTGAACATCTGTTTCGGGTGTATCAAGTACAACAATGGCTGGGTAACAACTTGAATCCTGAGGAGTGGGGATGCATATTGAAAGACAATTTATTGTAACCAAAAACGACATCCCAACTTCCTGCGCCTGATTGTCTTTCAAAAATGTTTTTTGCAACTGTACGAAAGTTCGTGGATCAATGTGTGGCCGTCGGAGTTTGAGACTTCATTGCTCATCGGTTTTTGGCAATTGTCATGGATAATCCTGCTTGAATGCCGAACCATTTGAAGATTCCTCAGAAAAATAAAATGTGACCGATGCAGGAATCCGAAACTTTGAGATTGACTCCACGGATGTCATTGAAGAAAATATACATGCATTCATAGCAAGGAGAAGAAAATTAGCGTTCGAATACCTTTCCAAAAATCAAAAAAGGCATGGATTAGGCCTATTAGGGGATACAACTTCGAGAAAAACGAACCATGTAGTCATCCTCAAAAGTGGTGTGGATAAGTGTACCTCTATTATCCAGAATATCACATACGTTCAAATTGAAGGCAAGATTGGGACGAAACCATTGGTTATATCAAAAAACGACCCAGAACCTTTTTTCTAGGAAATTTCATCAGCTTTCTATTTGCACTGATGTATTTTTGTCGTAAGTTCCATAGGGACCGAGATATTCACGAAAAATCACATTGGGGGAGGATTTTAGCCCTTTACAGCGTTGCAAAATTTTATGCGGTCACTCCCGCCTAGGGGACTTTTGGAATATCATTTGGGACACCGAGACCTACCCGAAAAGCCTTCATTTGCTTTTGTATGAATTGGTCCGAAGCAAAAGTCTAATTTCAGTGGACTATATAGGGAAGAGGAACCCGAGAAATACTTACACTCTGGAGGGCATCCACTGTTGGCAACTGATCACCATGATGACTTAGGTCTGACTGTGTCGGATGATCTCACCTGGTCCAGACATGTCGAAAAAACAACGGACAAGGCGAAGAGGGTGACTTATATGATCTCGAAGGCCTTCTCTAGGTGTGATCCCGGTGTCTGTAGTAAGATATACTCATCGTACATCCGGCCAATTCTTGAGTTTGCGGGTCCAGTATGGTGTCCCAATCTGAGGAGCGACATAGATAAACTGGAAGCTGTTCAGAGGGCATCAACTCGAATTCCTTATGGCTTCAATCGTCCTAGCTACGAGGATCGACTCCGAATATTTGGCCTGAGTACTTTCATGGACCGACGTTTGAAGGGTGACCTGATTGTCACTTATAGAGCCCTACATAATAAAATTGGAGTAGATTTGTCGCCATTGTTCACACTGAACAGGAATCAGCTGAGGGGTCATCACTATAAGCTGCACAAAAAAAACTTCAAGACTAATCCCCGTCAAATCTTCTTGCCCAACCGAGTTTTTGATATCTGGAACCGTTTGCCCTCAGAAGTCGTGAATGCTTCGACATTGAACAGTTTCAAAAACAAATACGACGCCTATTGCGGGAGGCTTGAGGTGCCGTCGAATGTGTGATCTGTGTGTGATAGATAGTGACTATTTTCTCGATATTCTATCTGTGTACTGTCAATTTATTGAATTGAATTTTGTTAATTTAGAGCTCTTGATAGGCTTGGCCTCAGCTCCAATTTTTCTGTAATAATAATAATAATAATAATGCATATTGACCTTGCAAATAAATATTTCAACGACTTGAATGGACCAGAGTTTGCAAACGAAGTAATGTACAGGGTGGCAATTTGAAAACGAAACAGACGAGATCACAGACGAAATAAATTTTTTCGATAGAAATTCTCGGACAGGTCGATTTCTGTTTCGAGGGGGACAACTTAAGATGTAGGTTACGGACGCATAGCGCTTCAACCCTTGCTACTACAACCCTCACACCCAATTTTTGAATAGGGGTGAGTGATACCTCATTTGAAAGGTATTTTTATACTGATTTCAGCCCAGTAATTGTTTTTTTCATTTTATGCATTAGTTCTCGAAATATTCTTGACTGAGCATTTGAAAATGAAGTGGTGTTTTCATGGCACTTGTAGTGTTTTTTTGTGAAAAACCTTTCAAATGAGGTATCACTCACCCCATGGCCACCCTGTATTCCGAGAACTAATGCATAAAATGAAAAAACAATAGCTGTGCTGAAATCAGTATAAATATACCTTTCAAATGAGGTGTCACTCACCCCTATTCAAAAATTGGGGGTGAGGGTTGTATTAGCAAGGGTTGAAGCGCTATGCGTCCATAACCTACATCTTAAGTTGTCCCCCTCGAAACAGAAATCGACCTGTCCGAGCATTTCTATCGAAAAAATTTATTTCGTCTGTAATCTCGTCTGTTTCGTTTTCAAATGGCCACCCTGTATGCTAAAAACCTCTTTTCCCCATTAGATTCCAATCTAAATAATATGGACTTTTTCCAAATCTTTCAGTGGATGCATGATTTTGATTTAGTTGGAGATTATAAAAATTTAGAAACAGCGTACAGAATTTTTTTAAGGTCTTTTAGTAAATTAAAAATAATAAAATCCTACTTAAGACCATCTATGAGACAAGAAAGGCTAACTAATACAAGTAGTCCTTGAAATACGAACTGACCCAAAATTTAGATCCAAGTTCTTTAATGAAAAATCTTGCTTCAATAAAGGCAAGAAAAGTGCAATACTTTCGAAATTTAAAATCGAATCGAACCTTACCTTGAAATGAGGAAAAAAAAGCACAGAAGATTGTGAGAACTGTCAGAATAAGGGATCTTTTATTTGAATACGGCTGTCATTTATTTAAATTAAGTAAAGGAGGCCTGTATTTTATTGAAGGCCACCTCAAAATCTTTATTGAATGAGCATGAGCAAATATCAAAATAAGGGAAACTTTATTCAAGTTTGGCCTCTATTTGAGTTTCGATAACTTTTTAATGTATCTTGAAGTTGATTTTGTTCCTAATTTTCTGTTATTTTATGTGAGTCGTAGTTTTCTACTGACTAAAAACGAATTTTTTGCGTTAGCAGAATTTCTAGTTTAGTTTCAGTTTTTATGTGATTTTTAGTTTTCTTTTAGACTGAGTAGAAACGAAGTTTTCGTGTTATATTTTCCAGTTTTGTTTAAAGTATTCTGTTATATCAGTTCGAGTTTTTTTATATTTTCTATAATTGGAACCTATTATTTCATTTTTTGTGTTAATTTTTATTTTGTTTTGTGTTTTTTTAATATGAATATACATATCTTTACAACAGTTGTTTCAGATATTCTGTTTTGGGAATTTTATTTTTGTGTTCATTTATTTTTTGTTGTTTTGTAGGAGGGGGGCGCAAAGTTGACGTTTCGCCGAACGTTTTCGGCGAATTTGGAGATTCACACGGCTCTGATTAGGAAAATGAAATACAGGGTGTGCCATTTAAAAAACGATAGTTCACAACAAATTTTCAGGTTTACGATGCCTTTATGAATTTCTTAGTACTGAATTCTGAAAAATACTTGAAATTTGCTCATTATTTGAACATTTTTGTACGACCAATATTAACTGAGGGAACTATGAGAAAAATATAAACAACCACCCTGTACATTCCTCTGAATGTATTTCGAAATAGTTTTGTTTTCGAAAAAAATGTGATCATATGCGATTACAATAAGTCTCCCTATAGGAGCTGCTTCCGAAAATTTAAAGTTATACTTTTGCTTCGATTTACTCATTCCAAAGTTAAATGGTGATAAATTAGTGAATCACAGCATACTATTTTATTAAGTATATAAGAAAGACAAAATGATTAATAACACCACAATACCTATTATGCTGAAGCACGTAACTTTCATCTGAAAAGAGAAAGGATTTAAAGAATATTCAGCAGCTTGTTGTGCTTAATAATAACAAACCTTGAGAGATTTACGTTTTTTCTTTTCTGCTTCCCTCAGAATATTAGGTGTCTTGTATATATATTCCACTGCCTTCTGTGTTTGATATTCTACAACGTCGATTAGTTCTTGCTGGAAAATTTTGGGATATAGAAATTATTCGTTTGATGACTAGAGAATTATTACCTGTTCTTCTACCAAAACAGACATTTGCACGAAAAGATCTTTAACTTCTCTGATTAAATTCTCTATTTTTAGCAGTTGTTCATTGAGCTCCTCTGCTTCGGCTAGGAGTCGTTTAGTCTCAGCGGTTTCAAGAAGAATCTGAAACACACACACACGGCAAAAATTGATGATTGAGGGCTTTGTCTGCCAGATATCATGTCAGAAGAGAGACATTTTGAAGTTTCAAGCTTCTTTGCCGTACTCACCAGGTATTGTATCCAACGTTCCTTTTTCAATTACAACTAGAATGATCACCACTATTAACGATTTCATCTAATATTTCGCGCTAGCACGACAAATACGGATTAATACATGACTTTTTTCATTGATATCTGGGAGCTACAAATTCAAGACTTTCATATTAATCACAATCTAATACTTTTCAAGGCAGAATACCTCTGTATTATTTTAAATTTGTACATGTATTACTAATCAAGACGTTGGCTCGATTAATCTCACAAAAACATTTATTGTAGGGTTAGTTATTGTCATTAAATTGTTATGAAATCAAAAATAAGAATGTCCATGAAACATTAGAACATTTAAGGAAGTCAAGTATGGTTCTGCGCATCCGCCAATTCGTAACATGAACGTTGAACGTTTCTGACATTATTCTATACCTACAAATTGAAATAAAAGACCGATTTTGTTGGGTTAATTGAAAAAAATGTCGACAACGGCGAGATAAATTTACCTCATATTTATTCCAAAAACCTTGTTCCAATTGATAAGAATTGAAAGGCAAATATAACAAAGGGCACAAAATCTCACGTGAATCGTCTGAAGATGTCTAATGCAGTTGTGTTGTGAACAGTAAGCGGAACGTTGGATGAAATACCTCTCATGTACCACTGCTGAAAGCTTTCAAACGACAAACTGACGATAAATCATAAACAAACCCTGATTTAGCATACATTATCAGTGAAGATTTGTTGATGGTCCCCATTTAATATTTCTGAGACTTCCTCGTCAGTAACCTGCACCCCTTTTATTCTTAATTGTGCTTTATAATTGTTTATTCTGTGTCGTCTGAAATTTTCCATCTGTTCGTTATTTTCATTCAGGCATTCCCGAAATCGTGTTTTGAGCGTGTTGTATTGGATCATTTCAATTCTTCCGATGGTGCAGGTCTTATTGGTGTTCTTTACTTGATCTTCTAATTTTTTCAGTTTCGAAGTGAGATTTCTACATAATTCGCCATTTCGTTGGAACAATTTCGTAATTTCATCGCCCAATTCTGAAATTAATTATTCATATTTATTTCAATTTTATGTAGTAGCATAATAATATATCTTGATATATATCAATAATAAAAATATAAATACAAGAATGATAACAATAAGATAAATATTATTCAATTCAAAGGGAACAACAAAATGACAACAGTTCTGAAAATTCCTTACTGGATTATCTTCCGGCAGTAAATTGGTTTCTCTATTTCAGTATCGTAAAGAGTTCATTACGGTACTAAAAGTGGTGCTGTAATGAACCCATTACAGCATAGTTTTCAGTTATATTTTTTGTTTTGTGGTTGTCAGTACTGATCTCCGATCCACTGAATTTTCGAATCAAATCAATTCAAATTCCGAAATCTGTCAAATTTCGTTAGTGACACCAACTGCCAAGGTACAACACAAAAGTCACTAATTTGAATTTATATTTGAATTTGGAGAGTTTCCCACAAAACTTGACTGAAATAGAGAAAATATTGTCTAATACTCGTTGCAGAAGGCAATTCCAACACTCATGCTTTTGAAAACGAGCGACTTTGATTTGATCATCGAAGTTTTGTGCCTGCTTTTCATAATGAGTATCTGTTAGATTCAACGCTACTAATAGACATTGTGCGCCTAATTGATAACCTTAATGAAACCGAATTAAATAAAAAAACCCTATTGCTTCATCTTCAAGAAAACGTTGCAAGCCTTATATCAACTGGAATAACACGATTATAGAAATATATTTGCATGTCATGTGTTTCGTCCTTATGTCTGCTGCACTGTACATTTCAATGTCCAGAATAATGATAAGAAAGAAGGTTAATTTTTTATAGGAAATTATACAGGGAGGGTCTTTGACTTGTACAAATTTAAACTGGAGATTCCTGAGGTCAAAAGAAGCACTTTTTGTCTTTACCCATTTTTCTAATTCGGCTCGGTTGGAAAGATACAGGCTGTTGAAAATACATAAAAAAAATTAAATTTTTGAATATATCTCGTGAATGCTGTAATGAGTTTCATTACAGCACTACCTTTAGTACTATAATGAACTCATTACGATACTGAAATAGAGAAAAGAATATGCAAAACTATACTTGAGTATAGAGGCTACGCTGTTCACGTTTTATGCAGAATGGAAATTAAAAATATTCAAAAATCTACCCCATCTCACTTCACCTACATGAAGGTTGTACCCACCTCTTTCTTCATATGGAGATTCCGATATTTGCTTCATATAACTTCCACATACTCTAGTGTTTCCGATTATTCTTTCAATTCCTTCTCCAATTTGTTCCGCCAATCGGAAAACATTTTGCAGTCGATCCTCTTCGATTTGCACATCCGTTTCCTAGCCAAAAATCAATCAGACAATGTATACCTGTGTATACGATGTAGAATCGTCATTTTGTATATAACCCTTTTTCTCTTGCACTTACCATGGATCTGTAGTTACCTATTCTTATTTGGCTGGTCCTCTGAAATAGTAAACGGCTTAGAGTTTGATCGATCCTTTTACATTAGGCAGATACGCACCTCTTTGAGCTCCTCCAACCGATCCCTGACCATTTTTTGAGAGTTTGCGGTTGATATAACCGTTTCGTATTTTCTCATCGAGGTGAATGTGTTATTTATGTTTTATCAGTTTACATTGGATGTTTGTCCTGTATGACTCAATACGATCTTATCTTTCAACGAATCTACATTATTATATGATTCAATTATTGCTCCGCCGTATAATATAAACGGCTCGGAGAATTTAATGATTTTTTGAACTAAATTTTTAGCCAATAGAACTTGTGTGAACAGATAATGCCGAAATTTGACACGGGTGTGACTCAGTTAAGGGTATGCCAATGGAAAAACAGTAACCCAAACCTAAAAAACGGTTCTTTTAAATTAAAAATTATGAATATAATAGCTTGTATTCTGTTCTGCCTACTATCGCTCTAGGCAGAGTCTCATTTCACCGCCCTAACAGGACTCATGTCTGTAAAATCCAAAGAATGAATATTGAGTAATCTGGGTTTTCTACCGAGGATTGAAAAAATGAAGGCAGGTTTTCAAAAAATTTAATGAGAACACATATTACACTTCTTTTAAGTAGTGATATTTCTCACTCTCTCTACTAATATAACATTTCCATAAATCTCATAAATTTTAGATTAAATATTTGATATTACAGTAAAATTTTGTAATGAATAATAAGCAAGAAAATAAGATTAAGCTAGTCAACTGAATGAAAAGTGAAAAGCGACTTATTTCTTCTGAAGGTATAATCTGTGCAATAACGATAACTAATACCCTAGAATATAAACACAAAATTAATTAACTCGATATAAGGAAATACAAATTTCAGACCATCATATTTTCGTCACTAATCAACATTTTCCCAAATTACTGAACAGAACGCCGAGGAAACCACTTGAAGGGATCCACACAATCGCCTTTAATGTCCATCACTACGTAATTTGGGCACTTTTTGATTCTATGGGGAATCTGGTGGACCCCCAAATACGGCAATTCCCTTGTTCCTAAAAATTTCGAAGAAACGTCTGCATCGTCGGCTTCTACATTTTGACATACGGAGATACCTGCCCCGTTCTGAAGCAGTAAATAGCCTTGTTTCATGAACCGCTGCACGTTTCTCTCGGCTGGTTTCTTCTTCAGCGAGCAACACTGTCTTGCAATGTTTCCTTCTTTCACAAATCGCAAAATCTCACAACTGGCCAAGATCGCCTCTGTATTGAGCAGGAACACGAGCAGGAAGACCACAAGGCGACGATGCATGTTGTTCAACGTTTCGTGGTGAAATAGTATGACCGGTTATCCGATTTCCTTTATGTATGAACGAGGAAAAATTGTCAGGTACTTCCTCCAGAACGTTAGTCACCACACCACATGGATACAAGGTGTCTCAAAAGAAAGTTTATATTCATTTAGCTTATTACATGCGTGAAGGCAACGTTTCGGAGGGATGCAGCTGATATGTCAATCTGTAGCCTGACTTTTGCAATTTAGTTTAGCCGCTATGTTGCCCTTTCACGAATTCCATGAGAAGGGTTATTATATGCGCGCAGAAATTTCCCCAATATTCGAGGTTTGCGTCATTTAAAGATGCCCCAATAGTATTCCTCTCATACGGAAATTGGTAAAAAATTTGCTTCAGCAATGGATAAACTTAAATCTGCGCTCCCAAAAGGTTATTGAGAACGAAAGGGAAAGTGGAGCGGGTTAATATGTCTGTTTCTGATGATCCCGACATTTGGCAGCGTGGAAGTACTTTAATGTGCATAGATAATCGCCACACCCCATTCTGCACAAAAATCTAAAGCTGCAACCCTATAAAAATAGAATTGAAACTGTAAAATGACATTTTTCTAGCCGAATTAAACTCCAGGAGAGGTGACATTCATCCTCTCTCCCGGTCCTGATTTGACACGACTAGTTACTTGTTTCTATGGAGTTTCTTTAACTCTGAAGTCTGAGAAAAAAAAATTCTCTGACCTCGGAGGGAGTGAACCAACGCAATCTGGCTGTCTGCGGTCATGTCTTCAGAGGCCAGTTTTTGTCTTCATCTCCTCTTGGTCTCTCGAGGTCTCCACTGTAGTGTTCTTAGTGCCCATCTGCTATGATCTGCTGCTTTCCTGTCTGGCTATGTGGCCAGCCCATCTCCACTTTTTGACCGCTATTTCCTCCCCTGACATCCCTGACCTTGGTTCTCTCTCTGATTTCCTCGTTCCTGATTTTGTCTGTCAATGATATGTTGAGCATAGCACGTTCCATTGCCCTCTGTGCTACTCTTAGTTTATTGGAACTCTTAACTGTGAGGGTTACGGTCTCAATCCCGTATGTGGCAACAGGCAGGATACAAGAGTCAAAAACTTTACGTTTGAGATTTATAGGGATGTCAGTATTTTTTCAAATAAATAAGTGAAAGTTTTCCAAAAGCTGCCCACATTAGCGATACTCTCCTAGTGACCTCTGCTCGCTGATTTTCCTTTCCCAAGGTGATATTATGTCCTAAATATATATATATATATATATATATATATATATATATATATATATATATATATATATAATATATATATATATATATATATATATATAAAAAAATTTTTGAAATTTTTTTTTTCGCTCCCTGTAAAAACTAAAAGTGGTCAGGCTTCAAGAACATTTTAGCTCGGTAGATAATGTCAAACAATATCATAATCCCAATTTTCAGATTCCAAATAAGTCTAGTTCTCCAGAAACGCCTAATAGGCCGTCGAACTTGGTACACCCTGTATATATATATATATATATATAATATATATATATATATATTATATATATATAATATATATATATATATACAGGGTGTACCAAGTTCGACGGCCTATTAGGCGTCGTACTACCTTCGAGCACCGGGGTGAACTATACAGTACCTACCTTTAATTCTGCCTGGAGGCTGTGCAAGAAGCCTGGTCTAAGCCTAGGCGCGCAATTGCGATTTCTTGTCGCGCGACTGAAAAAACGCAATCGCCAAGAAAGCAATTCGAAAATATCTCATGCGCATGCCCCGCTGTAGAACCAATAAAAATGAATCTAAAATTTACTGAATTCAATAACTTGTCCGAACCTACCTTAGAATTCTCTGAGTTGTGTACCCCCCCCCCCCCCCCCCCTATATCCACAAACACTTAATCGCTTCTGTTGCATCAAATAAAATCTGTTGCATGTCATGCATTTAATTGTTGAATTGGGATAGGTGGTTAGTGAAATATACATTTGAAAAAAATTGTTTTAATGATTTTTCCCAAAGGAAAAATACTGATTGAAATTTTCTATATTACAAACATAAAAATTTGTTCATTATGAGAACTTCGAACAAAGAGGAATAAGTAACTTTAAAAAAAGTTTTTATAAAAATTAACATTCATAACTTTAATACTATAAAATAAAATGTTTATCTGAGTACACCATTGAATGACAATTCTTCAATAAAAAATATTAATAAATAAATGATTGATCCTTATAGGTACTTTATTGGCACTTATTCTGAGTTGGTAGTAACTGCGATAATATACTAGGTATTATTTTTTGCCAAATTGTGAGACGCCCAATTCAGTGATGTCTTCCAGGAGTTTGAGAGAGCTTCGTTGAATTTGCTCTTGAAATGTTCTAAGGCATCTTTTTCTGACTTCAGAAGAACCTGAAAATTAATTACAATTTGTCTTATAATAGGATTTTCACCATGGCTTTCAAAAATTTTGGAAGCTTCAGATAATTTAAAAGAAATTTTTTCTGTTGAAACAATCAGTAAACCTCCAATTACATCACAAAAAGTTCAATCACTTCTTGCATGCAATACGTAAAGGTTAAGGAATTCATGATGTGGTGCGAAAATTATAAACGAGTGATAGGTTAATAGGTTTGTAATAACCTAGATTCTGGTATCAACGCAGAGAATATTCAGATGAAATCAAGTCAAAGTATGCGCGAGTGATAGTATGCATCAACCAACGACGTTTATTCGGCGCCTTTCAAACGAATTCAAACCAAGGATATGCGTTTGTTGTCAAGTTGTTCCATTCATTATGAACACTCAGACGCCATTCTGCACAAGGTATGGTTTGCACTTCACAGATTCAGTCCCTGATCGAAAAACAAATTTGAGTTGTGTTCACAACTTTAGAACCTGTCGAAATGAAAACGGACCCCTGAAATTACAGCCAGAGTGAGGAAAGCCATGATTTTCGTACTACGACCTCAAGCTACACCTGTCAAGATTTTCTTCACAAATGGCTGAGAAAGACGACGGTATGGTTGCAACGCGATACTCGAGGCAAGTCCACCCACTACAGTTTTATGGGCGAGCGACGAAGCACATTTCCACTTGTCGGGCTGTGTCAATAAGCTAAATTGCATAGTGACTCTATTGAGCTTCATCAGAAACAACCACTTCACCTTGCACAGTTTCGAACGCCACATCCGCCATTGGGATCATAGACTTCTTCGAGGAAGGTGGTGTTACAGTCACTGTGACGATCCAACGATACTGCAGCATGTTTGGGAAATGTTTGCATCCAAAGATTGAATGATACGGAGAAGAGCGCAACAAAAAGGCTGCACCTGGATGGGGCTGCGGCCACTACAACCCATCATTTCCGTGAGATTCTGCAGGATTTATTAACCTGAAATCTCCTTACGGCAGGATATTTCGTGGCCCCTCGTACGCCATATTTTAGTCCCTGTGACTTCTTCCTGTGGGCCTAACCTACCACAAGGTTGAAGTATTCAATTATTGTACTAGGACCCTTGAAGACAAAAGGAGGTAATTCTGGAAGAAAAAATGAATGCCGTTTGTTGACGACGGTCATGGAACCCTGATGACGAAAAATATAATATTTAGGATATAAAACTTTTCAGACAACATTCAACATATTATGTTATATTGTGGTACAGACGGAATATTGAGTTATAGAAATATTTACCCCCCCGGCTGGACTTGAACCCACCAACTCCGGATTACCGGTTCGGTGTCTTGACCATCTCGACCCATCCGGTGAGATCGAGGTCCCACCCGTGATCGTGTGGACACTCCTTTCAGAATCCGATATTAGTAGTTAGTTACGCCTTACGAACTACGACGTCATAATTGTGAACGAGATATTCTTGATAATGGGATAATTGTTAGAACATTATTTGGGCTATTTCCATGATCTATATTGTTGGTATTTACCGACCTTTCGGCAAGCATTCGCCTGCCTTCATCAGGGTGTTGTTGGTCCTGAGAAGGACAGGTCTTTTAAGGTTGTATCTAATTTGTTCTGATCTCAAATTTCCTTATCCTTCTTATAGTCAATAAATCATCGTTCTTCACTTGGGTTCAACAAAACATAAACATTACTTCAATATTTTGTTACATCACTACACATTTTTTTACATCCTCACTGAAATTTTAAACTTTTTCACAAAGAGGCTGGAAGTCAACAACCTTTTGCCATGCCCCCTTAAGGTGGACTTTCGAGCCGGGCGTCAGTGATGGGGCATCTGTCAACTACGAAAGTACGACGACAGTACAAGTTCAAGCTCGGCAGTGACGCTGCAGTTCGCCGTTTGTCAATGTCGCGGCGACAGTAACGCTATGCTCGTATGATACTCTACGCAATTTCACTACTGTCGCACTATCGCGGTGTCACTGTCGCGATAGACGCTCGGCTCGAAAGTCCACCTTTATAAGTAAGGTTGTAATTATCTGTATTAGCACAAATCTGCAATGTTGACGAATTGTCATTGGTCACTTTGGATCATTCCTATGTTTATCCTGAAACTTGCACGGAATACAATCGTTTTACACCTATATTTGTGATATCATTTATGGCAATGTCATTAGAATTAGGATTTTTCTCCAAGCAAATAATTTTAACCTTACTTATATTGAATTGGTTGCGGCTTTCGCGGCCATCGTTCAATGTAACCTGTTCTTAGAACTAATCCACGACGACGACCGAAATGCTCGAATGAACAGTTTACATCTTACTTATATTGTTTCTTGATAGATTGGTTTGAATAAAATAGATTATTTTACATGAAGTTAGTATCTGTTCCAGTCTGATGTGAGTGGTTTAAGGTTTCAGTATGAAATCTAAGTAAGATAAAAAACATTCTCACCAATGTTTCCCTCAAATAATTGAGATCCTTCTCCGATGATAATTCAGGTAATCCTGTTGAAATCATCATTGCACAAAGGGAAAGAATAAGATTACCATGTTTTCTAAGAATAAGAAATGCCTGAAAATGTCACAGTTGTTAAAATGTTTTTGAAATGTGGTACCTAGAAATTCACCTTTTCGCAATACTCTTGGAATATCTTAAACTCTATACTGTACTTAGCTCCTTTATTTATCACATGAACAAAATCGTGGGTTAAAACGAAAGGAACTCTTTCTCTCTTGATTCCGAATTTCTCCTTGAAATGTCCCAAAATATGACCGAAATCAATATGGAATAGCTAGAAACAATTGTTCAAAATCAATCAAATTATTGGTTCACATGCAAATCATTAAATGGAGGAAAAATATAATAATTATAGAGAAATTATATCAATAGAGTGATTGTGTGAGATGATGAATTTCAGATCTTGAAGGGTTAAGGGTCTATTGACTCTCTATGGGGAGTGAAATGATGTACTCTTTACTCTGTGCAGAGAATTGAAACTATTTGATTTATCTCCTGTTTAATAAAGAAATGATTAATTGATCCCAGAAGAAATTATATTGTATTGTATTTTGTTGAAAAAAGATAATAATCTGGACAATATTTCAGGTGGGATGGATTGTATTTGAATCGATTTGTTGCAAAAAGATCTGATCATGAATTTCAAAATTAAGTAATTCAATGTCTCTGTGTTTACAAATGACAGGGGATTTCTGAATATTTTGAAGATTTGGCTTGATGAAGTCTAATATAGATTTATCAGTTCATTCTTAGCGCCGCTTGCCACTACACTAAATTCGGAAGTACATTTAGTCCGAGTCAGAAACAAGATGCGTGCGCATAATAAGATCTAGCAGTAATTTTTCGTGAGCATCTGATTTGTGACTCAGGATTCAATTTAGTTCCGAATTTACTATAGTGGCAAGCAGTCCTTAGGCAACAATGTTTTCGAACTAATTAGCTTCTAACAAATTAGACCATGTATTTACGCAGCAACATTTCTATTATTTAATTTTTTTTTATTGTGTTTGCTTATGATATAAAAAGTGAAAACCAGAAAAATTTTGATGCAGAAACCCCAGAATGAATTTATTTTATTTAATTCATAAGTCTCTTAATCATCATTACATCGATGTTCCATTAGAAACAAAAAGTTACAATAAAGTGAAAAAAATTTGCGTGGATGTCTGTGTAATTTTTGAATGATCTATCGAAAAATTTCACAGATTTCTTCTTTTTTATTTAAAATGGTTATTACCTATCTAGATGATATTTGTTTATTTGTCTAATTTGGTAATTATGTTACTTGTTTTACTTTTTGTTACTTGTTGGTTCAAATTCAGCAAAACAAGTGAAAAGAAAAAAACGGCAATGAATTAGTTCATATCTGGAAGAAGTGAAAAGCTGTGGATATTTTTTTATTCGTAGTCGTCTTGCATATTCACAGTTTTTTTCGACTCCGGCAATCAAATATTACTTAGAGATAATTGTGTACAACATTTAGCACCAATATGCTAAGACACTAATTATTTTTCACACTTACATGAGCGCTGTGTCTAAGGAAAGACAGAAAACTCACCTGGCCACTCCTTTTTATCATGATATTATCTGAGTGCCTGTCCCCAATGCCCAGAACATAAGTAGCCACACAATATCCGGCACAAGATAGAGTGAATTCGTTGACTGCCTGATTCAAAGCAGCTTCTGTGGTATTGTAATCCTTCAACCAGTCTTGGAAATAAGAAATAACAAGTTAGTTTGGTCAAGATATTTCATTCGAATTTCTTACCAAATATCGACCCTTTTCTGAAGGCGGAAGAAACACTGAACATCCCTTTCCCTTTTTGAATATTGGCTATCGTTTCTGCTTGTAGGACAACTTCTATCAAACCTACCCTGTTGTCGGTCGAAACACAATTATAAACATTCATTCTGAAACAGAATTGAAATGTATTTTCATTCGAACCCTCAATTTCAACGGAAAATAAGGATTTTTTAACATTCTCAAATAATGAGATGTGTTCAGAAAACTTCTTCACAAAAAAGAATTTTAGGGATATGTCCTCAATTTGAAGTGGCTGAATACAACAACCAGTAAGGATTCATTCATCAATTGGAAAAAAATCCCTCTTTTAATTAGCCGATATTACTGAATAAAGCGGAACTCTCGCTTATTGTACCTATGTTTATACATTTTGCACTCGAAATATGATGGGTTTCTCAATTCGTGCTCGTATGACCAATGGCATAGCGCCTATTCGCCAAAGGTGCCAAATACGGTACGGAATGTCTAAATGCGTAGCGGACCCATGCGTCAGCGAAAGTTTCTGAAATTTTCGATGTTAAAAATAAGTCTTCCAACTCGACCGTTATGGGATCTGATGTTGAGTAATATAATATACACTGAAATAATTCGGAAAATTATGGAAATTGACTCGAAATATTATGTTTGAATGAAAATCGGTTTTTACTTCAAGAACAGAAATTCAGTACATAGCTTTATTGTACATACAGGGTATTTGAAGGCTTGTTACATCTCAAATTACAGAATTCGAGTATAAGACCAGTGGAGGAACAACCAACAGTAAGTACAAGTCGTTTAAATGAGCCACAGTGAAGTTTAGAAGACGTTAAGACCAAAGAAAATTTTCCCCGCCCATTTCCAGAGAGCTCAAGCACTCCAACCAGAAGATCATCTCCGAAAAAAATTATTCTGCCTGATGTGGCTTTTAAATGACCATTCAAAAAAAAACCTTCACGCTTCCGAAACAATAAGTTTTTAACTAAAATTTTCCCTGAATGTGTTGACTTTCTCTACTTTTTCCAGAACAATATGACAAGATTATTAGAAGAGAATATTTAGAAGAGAAAATATTCAAGTAAAGTATTCCCAAATAGGCGGCTAGTATGTGGTAGTGGTGGGTCAATATCTTGGACTGAACGCTCCCCGGATTTCAACCCCTGTGATTTCTTCCTTTGAGATCATTCAAAAATATTAGCTTATAGGCTGGAAAAACTAATATGCAAAATGCTTGTGAAATCATTCGCGGGCAAGCTGATTTGAAAGTTCAGAAAATTGCTGGATTTTACTATTTATTATTATTATTATTATTATTTAGAGAGAAGAGTTTAGGCAATGCCTATAAACTCACTAAACAAAAAATTTAGGTACATAAAAATCCAAAAGAGTAACAAAAGAAAAAGAAAGTAAAAGTGGCCTAACAAGTGAAAGTTCATTACAAATTTGTTCTCACGCTGAGCAAGATTTTCGAACAATTTTTGTAAACAATTTGGTTTAATCTTATTTGTCTTTGTTTACGTGGACGATATAATTATGTCGGTGCCTAGGATGAAAACTGGAAGAGGTGTTGACACTATTCAACAGCTTCCACAGTGACCTCCAATTTACCCGTGAGATGGAAGTAGATGATTCCATTCTTGGACTTATTGTTGATAAGAGAAGGTGCTGGTGTAAAAACTGACCTGTATTCGAAACCCATGGCATCCCACAGAACATTACATTTCAATTCGCTACATACAACATCGCAAAAAATTGCAATTATCATGGAATTAAGCGGAAAATTTCAAACACCAATCGACTATTTGTGTCAAAATGGGTACCCGAGAACTTTAGTTAATAAAATATTTTTAATGGTTCTGAACACTTAACTTGTGAACAGTCGACTGAAAATGAGAGTTTAAGATACTATAAATTAGTTTGCATTCCCAAATTGAGCCAGATGATGATAAGGTTGATGAAAGAAACATCTACTGTTGTGGTATCATATTATAATAAAACCGTTAAGAGCCTATTTTCTCGTTTGAAAGGCAGCGATCTCCCAGGTTTGGTCTATGTTTTATGGGGTTATTTGTTTAGATTGTGATGCTATTTATGTTGGACAGACGGGTCAATATTTCGGGTCCAGATTGAGACCACATCAGTTAGACTGCGAGAAGAAATCTGAGGCAACTGCCCTTTCCCAACATGCTGAAAATGAGGGACATCTCTTTGATTTTGAGAATGCGAAAATTCTGACAAAGGAGACCAATCGGTTTAAGCGTAGTTTCAAGGAAATGCTATTGATAAGAAAACACCCCAATTCTGTTAACTCGAGGTCTGTTATTGGTTTACTCTATTGAAAGTAAATCACCGTTTATTTTCTAACCCAGTGGTTTATTTATGTTCTAGTTCTATGGAACACACAATTTTTCTAATGCTCCTTTTAGTACTGTGAATTTATCTGTTAGATATAAAATTAGTCTTAGGTTGAATCTCAACGTGTGTTTCGTGTTTCTTCCTATTTAAGTTCCAACAATAATTCTTCCCTTTTATTATAATGTCATCATACTCATTGTTGTCTACTGTAATTTGATAAATGAGATGAAATAAATAATGTTTTCTCGAGTGCAAACATTGCTACCGCGTAGGGGAGAGGTTCATTTTTCTTTCATCTGCATTTATGAACCCATATCGACCTATACCTAAAGTTGATTTGATAACTCGAGAAGAACCTTGTCTCTGAGAACCTTCATATTTTAGATCATTATTTAACGAGTTTGAATCATTCAGATAATTTTTAGATCATTTTTCATAAGGTGGGTTGGTGAATTTTTTGTTTATCTTTTTTCTTTCTGACAGTTTTCTTGTCATTGACGCTGTTTCTGTGGTTTCACTGTTCGTTCGTAATTGCTTTCTACTCTGCTGGTTATTGTAATTGCTTTGTTACCCCTTGAATTCTTGACTCATTTATTGTTCATATCATTTTTTGTAATTTGAAGCCTGAAGAAGAGAAGAATTGTTCCTTGAAACGTTGCTGTTGATTAAAGTTTATAATAACTGTTCCTCACAACTGATAACTGTGTTCTTCATTAGTTTTTGGAACTATCATTCCTTCATACATGAGTATATCATTTTTTGCTCATTTTTCACGTTAACGTTGAAGGTTAAGAAACATTTTTTTTTAATTATTACACATGAAAGATTTTTGTAGGAACATTCTCCATAAAAAACAACCGCCTGTCGGCTCGCTAGGCGATCAGTAGTTCCGGACGTATTGGTAGTTGAAAAAGGATCCTTCTGCATTCAAAATTGGAGTCCCTTGAGAAGCAAATTAAAGCTGATTAAATAGGCTATGCGACCATTGCATCGATCTAGCTCGGAAAAAAATTTTTACTTTTCCAACGATATTATTGTTTAATAAAAAGGCCTTGGCAAATTGTAGATTAGTTGGTTTTATTGAGTTCTTCATAATCTTCACCACTCGATTTTTCAGGATACGGATTATGCAGGTACAGGTACTGAAGAACATAAGAATAAATGGTCCGTCTCTCTTTCATACGATCCAACAATGCTTCTTCTAGTCCAATACTTAAAACTTTGTCCTGACTTGAGAGCTCGTCAATTGTGAATTTTAAGGTTATATCAGCTATAAAAAAATTACATCTTCACATCTTCTCAACATAATTGCTCTACTGCCGATTTTACCGGTTGCAATGCTAAAATTGTAATTCAAGTTCTTTTTCTGTGAAGGTTCTGATCTCATGTCTATTGCTCTTTCTGATGTATTTAAATACTTCTCCCCGAAGTTTATTCTCTTTCGAATCATTCATTACCTAGTTCTTGAAGCATTTCAATACTAGAATATTTTTTACCGTAATTACCGGTAAATGATGTCGGTAAACCGTCGGTAATTTAGTGTACATTTGAGGCGGTAAATCGATACCAACGAAAACGACCAGAAACGCGTAATTGAGATGCTCACGATGACAAGTTAAGATAATATGTAAAAATAATTCACTGTTTTCAGTAAGCACTATAACTCCTACAAAGACAAACAAAAAAAATTACATTTTGAAGAACCTACCAAAAAAGCGATGTCTAGCAAAAATGTTAATCTTAACCTAAAGTTCATAGGTGCAGGCATTTATTTTATTAGTCATACTTCGATGTAAAAATATAATGATATAATGGGCAACTCTCTCATTTTGCTTCCCTCTTTTATTTTCTTTGATAGTCTGATAATGATGATAATAATAAAGTTTATTTCGTCTAAAAAAAATTGATACCTAACAAAAAAATGATAAAGAGTCAGTGGATACGAAATACCTTTTGTATGTTCCTGTAAACCTCATTGGATTGATTGCATTCACCATAAGTGAAAACGATAGAAAAAATATTAATTCGAAATTCAAAAGCTACAAGGAGCATTCATCTACTACCTGTTAATTGTAATGGCATATTCTCGACTTTCCCGTTGAATTTATTTGTTTGGTCATTTGTACCTTAATCTTATATTATTTGCTCTAGTATTACAAACCCACAGAATTTCATCAATAGTACCAGAGGTATGCAAGCGGAAGCGGCTTTATGGAAGTCCTAAAAGTCTTTTGGAATTCCTAGATATCCTTTGGAAACATAGGAAGAATTTCTGTCAATTTATCGAAATCCCTGGAAGTCTCTCGAAATTTTTTGGGAATTGCCGGAATTCACGGAAATCATCCAGAATTCGCGGAAGTCATTCGGAATTCTTGGAAATCTCGGAATTCTTGTGTACACTTTTTTGCATAGAAATTTAACCCTCGCAAAAAAACGAGGTAACTATCTAAGAAATGTCACTTGTTTTTTTCGAGAATTTCGGCCGTCGTTGTAGATTCATTCTCGACGTTTTGCCTCATAATCAGGCAGCTCAATTCAGCAGGAACATCTCCTAAAAGTATAACTCTTGAAGATGCTAGACACTCGAACTAGTCAAATGTCAAGAATGAATTCACGACGACGGCCGAAATCCTCAAAAAAATAAGTGACATTGAATGATGGCCGCGAAAGCCTTATCCATTTCATTATCTTAAAAAATTCTGATTTCCATAACAAATACCCACCTCAAATCCAAACCTTCTTGCTTCCACAACTTATCCATTATCCTCAAAAGTTGTAGCGTGAGCATGTCTTGCCTCAGATCGTCGCCATTCTTGAATATGAGGTAGATATCGTCACCGTAAAAATCGGCATTACCCAAAACGATCCAAAGAGGTCGCATCTTGCTATCCATCACTCGGCATTTCTCGATTCTGCAACAACAAAAATTGATCCTCACATCTAGGGATACTTGACCTTGCTGCCAACTCACTTAATGTCTTCACATCTATAACTGGGGTCCAAGGGATTCCTCAAACCCCTAAGGAACTCTGAAGACTGTCCCTGAATGTAATCTTGCAACAAACTTTTAGCCTTGTCCTTGTCTCTTCTAGTCCTTATAACTTCTTGACATTTCTTCAGTTTCTCAAGGCAGGTCAATTGTTGCTGCAAGATACCGATATGCTCCTGCGCACCCCTGCAGTAGGCTTCAAGGATCAAACCGAATCGAACCGACACTGAAGGAACTTGCATTTCAGATCTAAAATGGTATTTTAAAAAGACAAAAAAAACATAAAATTTTGAAAATTACTGCTCACCTAAGATGCCAAAATAGGTAATGACCAATTTTTTGATTGGCTAGGGCTCTCTTTAGTAAAAAATCTATAAGATCACATTCCAGGAAAAGCTCATGTTTGAGCGCCTGAACTAGTTGCAACAGGTACAAAAGGAGATCATCGTCACTGAAATATAATAAAAAAATAAATAAATAACTGTATTTAAGGCCATTGACATAAGTCCTTCAGCCTTGAAATATAATATTAAACTAATAGTAAGAGAACTAGTGGACCCCTCCGAGTAACGTTTTGTCTGTAAGGCTAGAAATTCTTATAATGGTAGTTCATAGCATGCTGAGGACGGAAATCATCGCCTGGCACCCCTCACCCCTGCACGTCATCAATCGCTATATCTTTGAAAGTGTTAAAAAAAATTAATAAGTTTTACTAAAAAGTGACAAAGGGTCGCGAAAACTAGATGACTATATTTTCAATAATAGCTGAGATATAGTGCAGTAAACCAATTAAGGAGACAGTGTACTACGCTTGAAAAGACTGTACTAAAAATATGATGAAGAAATTAATGATAACCCTGAAGCAATTGAGGACTGATTCTAAGTTTAAAATGAACATATCAAATTTTTTAGATGGTGATGAGTAAATACATATAATAATGAAACCAGTTGCAAGAAGTTTCACAGCTGACACCTTGCAGTGAACCTCTATGGATTTTTTCCCTATATCCTCAATGATTGAGCACTCCGAACAATATATTTTGGAATTTACCAGTACCATTGTGCCTCCATGTCTTGATTTTTGCCTTGAGAAGGCATGTACTACATACCAATCGTCAATGCACATTGAGGTATAAAACTTCAGAATTGAGTTATAATTTGAATAAGAGCACTAGTTGATATAGTTAACGAGAGTTTGTTTCAATTTTAATCATCACAATATCTTCAATTATCACAATTTCTCATGCTCATTCATGTACATATGTTGAAGATAGATAACAGTACTTTATTGCGGAGCAAATGGCCATCGACCTTGGGTCCTTCAGCCTTGTCATTTAACAACATTATTTTTACATTTTAATTATTACAAAAAAAAAAACTAATAATTTTGTTTTAAATTCTAAATAAATTATATAGAGTCTGTCTTGGGTGTTTTCTTGAGGAACTGTGGTTTAATTCATCTTGATAGAGGGCTAATACATCTTCTCGTCTTCTGAGTTTCTCTACGAATCTGTTCAATATGTTGAAGATTTATTTTCGTCTTTCACATTTTTCTATAATCCTAGATCAAATTCATAATGATCTCGAAATGATAAATTTGATCAGGGATTTGAGGATAGAATAATCGACCATCTGTTCCTAGCTTTCGTATGAGAAGGATATTATACTCATAAAGGCAAATAAAATTCGAAAATTTTGGACATGTATTTTTTCATGAATAATGTATGTAATTGTCAGAATGGTTTCTTCTTTCTAAAAACTTAAATCAGTTCGAAGCATTTAATTCGAATTGTGTCATGTTTTTTGTATTCCCATTGTTGACCAAATACAAATGTCTTCTTCTGAAAAAAACGGTTCAATTCTAAATCTACAAAAATGATTTTTAATGAACTAAAAACACATATTCAAAGGATTTGTTCGGGATTTTAGATAACGTTGTATGAATTCATGTTCGGGATTGTGTGGAAAATAACAAAAATGTCAAGGAACAACAACTCCTCAGCTTTCAATTGTTTTTTTATCATCCCCTCGAGACTTATTTCATTCTTTTTTTCTTGTTCAGAATCATCGTCGCAAATTTTGTCTTCTGTTCCATAGTCATGTATAGGCTAGCGCTTTCAGATCTAGATAATTTGAATATTATGACTTTCTCTCGCAATAAAAACGATCCTACCTTTAACAAGACTGAACATTTTTAATTTCATGAAAATATGAGCCTTGAAAAAGTATCACATAAGATGCTAAACGTTGGCGATGTATTTATAGTAAATTAAATTGATAAATTTTGCCCAAATTCCTGTGAATATTATTCCACACTATTTCACTTAACGTTTCACTGAGTGTCAGAAATTCAGTTACAATCGTTCGAGGTACAACCTTAGACCGAGAATCCTCTGAAGATGCCTACCGAAGTTGTAGGCGAAACGTTAGATGAAATTATTCCTGATGGACTACAGCCAATAAGCCCGGAAGACTCTATTAATATCAAAACTTTTTGTCTTCACCACTTTTTTTGATTCAGGCTGTTGAAAATCAATAAAAAAGTAATTTTTGAATATACCTTGTACATGATTTCATCAATAAAATAATTTTCGGAAGATAGGTTTTCATGTGACAGATATGAAATCTGATATTATCACTGGGAGAAGGGATACACCGGTTTCGGTCTTATTTGGCCTCATCAGTATTCCACATCTTCAGAGAAAAGATCTTCATGTCTTCATGAAAAACTTCCACCTTTAAGCCTGCCAGTAATGTCAATTTTAGTAACTTGATACAAATGGCCACATTAGCAGCGTTAAAAGAGAAGTTCTACTTCCCCAATGAATAAGTAAAAAAGAACTCGTTACATCATTTGGAGAAACATGCATGGGGGTCCTGATTTAGGGTTACTACTAAAATCTTAGAGAGTGAAATAGGATGTAAGCAGTTGCTTTTAGCATTTGAACTACGGAGATAGAACTTCTCTTTTGACGCTGCTAGATGTGATCATTTTCATTAAGTTACTCAAAACGACATTATTGGCAGGTTTGAAGATTTTGTCAACCCTCTGAATTCTAATCATTGCATGGAAACTACTTTTTCTGTGAATTCACATTTTGAGGAGAATCTTTTTAAAGATTATCTTTCCCTTACCTCATTTCTTGAAGGCACTGTACTGCATAACTTCTCACTTCTTGATCTGCATAAGCATAATCTAAGAGTTCCAATGCTTTTTCAGCTGGCAAAAGAGGCCATTCTTTCAGGAGAGCTACTACTTCTGCAAACGTTTCTTTACGATCCCAGTCTATACAATATAGTATTTTCGGTAATATTACCGGATTGTGTTCTTTCCAATAGTGCTTCAGATTCCATATATTTTTTCTATCCTGAAAGCAGTCAATGAAGTGATTTAGAATCCTTTTATGAACTTTATTCAGATACTCACTTGATCGTGCATCTCATAAAAATTATCGTAATCAAAGTTCTTCTCATAATTCTTTATATTTTCTAAACCAATTTCTGTGGTTATATTATTGGAGCCACTTTGACCCAATGCCTGTGCATATTCGAGCATTGCTTCGGGACAAGGGTAAACAACGATTTGGTTTTCATAACTAGAATGAAATTAATCAACAATTTGTGAAACAACTTTATTGAGTGTTTCTGAAGTACCTCTCGAAAATAATAGTCAAAGCAGTAACGTTTCTTATATCTGGATTATTAACAACTGTGCCTAATGGATGCAAGAGATCATCACCAAAATTTTCTTCGGCGTAAGTCCACATATAAAGAGTTTGTGGACCTGTTCTTAATTGATCTTTGAAATCATATAGGGTCGTATTGGCCCAAGCTATAGGATTGTAAGAAGGATCCTGAAAGAATATATCAATAAAATGTGAATTTCATTAATATACTAAGTAATAGTTGACGACTTATAACAAGAAATTAAGAAGAATTAACTTAACTTTATTTTGGGAAATGGTGTTGTCTTGAATCTATTGAATAAAAATGGATTTTGCTAATTTGCTTTTTGTTGTGTTTGATATTGTTTGAAGAATGGTGAGTTAATCAAGAAAGTTGAGCGAAGCATTATAAAATTAAAGGACACTTATCTATGGTCCAACGCATTTGACAATTCGTTACTTTGGCCTTTTTTGCATTAACCCATGTGAAAAAATAAGTGACCAATTTTATTGGTTCATTTTTTAGGGAGGTTCTTAAACAGGAAAAAACTCGAAGTATAATTTGTTAAATTTGACAATTAGTTTGAATTTCCACTAATGCGTTTCTGCTGTGATTAAGGTCTAAGGTACTTGCGTGGCGACTGATTTATCCTCAGGCACAGGCCTCGGGATAGCCTGTTGTTCAGAAACTTTCGTATTAGAATCAGGGTACCTGTCAGCATGGGAAAATTTAATCATTTTGAATGCTTCAACGTATTTAGGATTATTGATATTAATTTTAACATTTTTTTATATATTAAAGGTTTCGTAATTTGGGCAGAATTCAGAATTAACATTTTATAATAACAGACTAGGCCAAGATAGAATCTCGTTTCTTATGGAGTTTTTGCTGTAGGAAAATTGAGTGTAAGTTGAAGGTACCTATAATTGTCTGTGCCTATATCTTAGCTACTATAAAATTCCTGTATCATCAACAATGACAGAATAACAGAAAATACAGTGTTCTAGAATTAATCAATAATCCTGAAACAAAATAAAAATAGTTGCATTAATGTATACCACGCTTACTAATAAATCATATCCATCTGTTCTTCCTTCCCTAAATATTTATATATATATTAGAAAAAATGTATGAATTTTACAAGAAAATCTGAGGTGGACAAAAAATAGAACACATATTAATTTAGTTTTTTGCATATATATTGGTATATTTAGTGAAGAATATTATTTGACTGAAGAAAAACAGATGGATTTGATTCATGATTGATTGTGTGGTACACAGAAACACAACATGATGTTGGAAAAATCACTATTTTGAGAAAAAATATTTCTACAATGCATACATTTTCTTTTGAATTTTTCCGGCACGTTCAATAGCTCTTTTAATAGGTGTCTCAGGATTATGCATTCACTGTGGGACACATTCTTTCAATGAAATATTATTTTTGAAAATAGTCACACGATTTTTCTGAAGAAATAAAGAATGCATAAGAAAACAATATGAGCACAAAGAGTATTTTTCTTCCATTTTGAGATTTTTACTGCAATTTTGAATTCCAGTAATACCATCCTCACAAAATTTTGCATAAACCTTGTTGTGTCCGATATTCATTGACCCATCGCTTCCACCCCATATCAGTTTTACTCGGGTCCTGTAATGAAAGGACTTGCTCTGCATCCCAAAGCATCCAGAGTTTACGGGCCGAAAGTAGCAATAGTGACTTTCAAAGATTGAAATGACATCTATTTAAAAAAAAATATGATGTGTCCGGTGTATACCGGCTTGTGAAAGTGGGTCGACTTTGTCTTTGGTAAATCATTGGCCAAGTTTTTGTGTGGACTTTTAAACGGTCTCGATGTTGTATCTTTTTGGTATTATACCAATTCTATCTGTAACCCTAGGGATGTATGGTGAGATAGCTTTTCAGTTGGGTGTAAGTTGTGATGAGTTATTATCATGTGTTGAAATTTTTAGTCTTATGGATTTCTGGAAGTCCACATTGGTACTACAAAACAAAGGATTAATACGAGAATTGAAAAGAATGAATCTTGATTTTGACTCAACCAGACAGAAAAATCTAGATCAGCGGAGCATTCTCTAACCAATGGATACAACCTAATATTTTCAAAGGCAGAGGTCATTTCAAATATAAAAAGTTAGTATCCTAGAATAAACATGGAAGCCATACAAATCTAAAAACATAAGAACATGAACAGAAAAGAAGAAACACCCTCGGTACATTGTTGCCAGTCTTGGACAGGACCCGACACGAACCTATACATATGGAGAGAAAGCGATTGTGTAATGAACATCTAACACATCAACACATGCTTCCCTCTCTCCATTAACGGAGCAACAAATATCGGCGCTGGATTGAACTGAGCGGTCCGTAACTCATCGATCGAGTTACAATCTTAGTCCAAGAATCCTCTGAGGATGTCTACTGAAAGTGTAGGCGAAAAGTTAGGGGAAATAATTCCTAATGGACCATGACCAACAAGACCAGAAGACTCCTGTAATGTCAATTCTACCAAAATTTTGAAATTTTTTTCAGCAAACTACGACGTTTCAATCCGATCCGTGTAATGTTCATCAACATAAAATGGAAAAAGTTTAAATAATGTATTTTGGTACTCGAATGCATGTACACAATATATGCATAGACAAAATGATTTAACTACTAGCTTGAACACGCGGCTCCGTGTTTCAATGTAAAACCCTACTGTACATTATATTATGAGTTTTGCCATTCGTTGCTGTAACATGCAGAACAGAAAACCATCTCAGTGCGAAAAATATTAACAATTAACAATAACGATAAACTTCAAATCATGTATCCAAAGCTCTCACGATGAAGAACTAAAAACCAACCCAAGTTATCGAGAGATTCGCACAATCTTCCTGAGAAAAAATATCTCACAATTCCTCATTGACTCGGTTCATCTTTGCAACTAACGTTCTCAATCACGATTCTATTCCAAATCTTAATGATGGCAAATCCTAGAATCGTAGGATTCTTAAGTTAGGTCGATGGCTTGCGCCCTCCTTTCAACCTTGTCCTGAAGAAGAGGTTTTTTTATCATTTGATATCTCGAGAAATATCCAACACAAATCGATGCTGTAAAAAAGCATTTTTTCCTAGGATAACGGTCACATTACATTTTATATGAATTCGATGGTTTGCGACGCCCTCCTTTCAACCTCGTCCTGAAGAAGAGGTTTTCTTTATCATTTGATATCTCGAGAAATATCCAACACTAATCGATGCTGTAAAAAAGCATTTTTTATGAATTCATTCCATGCTTCAAAGGGAACGTTATTTTGAACTGCTTTGATAAAGTTAAAATTGGTAATAGTGGTTTATCTTCAGAAGTTAGACATACATCATCGCGGACTTTTCAATAGATATTTTTGAACACTACAAAATTGTTTGTGACCATGTTTTTCTACCTCTTACAATTTACCCAGTGTCGGCTGTAAAAGCGTGAAAAAACCGGGTTGATTATCACCTTTTTCATGAAAAATCGATATTTTTCTCATTTCTTTGTGTTTTTTTTTGCAGAAATGATATAAATTATTGTTGTTTATGTAAAATAATTAATATGAATGTAGGCTCTGATCCCAGCATATTGCTGTTTAACCCCGAGTTGCAGGAACGTCCATTAAGTTTAATGCTGCCTCAATTTTCCATTAAACGGAGTATTCATGGCTACCGTCTATGGATATTCCGTTTAAGGGAGAATTAAGGCGACATTAAATTTTAATGGACGTTCCTGCAACTCAGTGTAAGAGTCAGGAATAAATAAATAAAAATAAAATAGTAATGAACTCTACATGAGAACCTCCCTAAATAAATTCTCTACATTATAGTGAAAGTTTCATTAAAATCGTCATTTGGTTCCTGAGTCCATTGAAGACAAACAACCACACAGACTTTCACATTCATAATATTAGTATAGATTCTGAAGATTTTGTGCGTGTTGTATTCATGTTGATTTTGTATTTGGTAATATTTTCAGTTTTCATAGTTAATTTGAGAGAACCATTCCGGATTCCGTTCAACAAAAACAAATTTAATGCTCCTTCTTTTATATTCTATGGATTAATGACTGCCAGTCTATAGAGGATAATGCAGATGTACAAGAACTACAGTAGGCGCTTGATAATCCGGCACCCGATTTTTTCCATTCATGCCGGATTATCGGAAATGCCGGATTATCGAATTTCTACAGCAGTGTTTTCCAAACTGTGGGCGCGCCCCCCTAGGGGGGCGCGAGACTGTTGCAGGGGGGGCACGCAGCTGATTTCAAAATTTCATTTTCGAATACAAAAACGAAAAAAGTCGAATAGGTGTCAAAAAATTAATCAGAAAAACGGTTATAGAAAAATTAAGGGGGGCACAACCAATTTTTTTCCAGAGAGGGGGGGCGCAGGTACAAAAAGTTTGGAAAGCACTGTTCTACAGGAAAAGAATGCTAACTTCATATGATTTTCACCACTCTCCAACTTTTGCAAAAGTTCAGCCGGATTATCGAGCGCCTACTATACAAATATGTGCACTGATGAGATATCATGGACAAGCTACTTCCAACAAAACAAAACAATAAAATTTAGTTTCAGTAAAAAATTGTTGAAAACATTGTCATTATCCCAAAATCATAATTTAAGTTACTTCCTGGCAAAAATAACAAAATGAACAAATTATTCCAACTGGTTATAATATATCAAATATAAAAGTTTCAAGACTCACTTTGTTTGCTTCTTTGGATTTCTTGAATTTACCACCTTTATATGTTTTGTTCACTTCATAAACAACGAAACATAATTTTACGTTTTTGGGTATATTGCACATTAACATATCAAATTCGAAAGACACGTTTATATCACACTCGCATTGATCACCGCCAACAACGGTGACCTTCAAATCTTCAGTTCTTTTTGCTTCACACAAGGATTTTTCCCCATGGAACAAGCCTACTTGTAGCCCAATATATAACTAGAAGACAAATTGAATATGTAAAATTAAATAAATTTTAAAAAGAACAAACTATATAATGATAATTTAAAACTTAGGGGGCAGATAAAAATAAAACTATGACTTTTACTTTACCACAGAAACTCACTTCTGATGATTTTTTAGGATCGAGATTCAATTTTCTCAATTTAGAAAGGGTTAACCTGAAATTGGAAATCAAATCCCATGCAGATTTACATTTTCCTTTTTTTCTAAGCGTTAATGTTGAATATGAAGGTCGAGGCTTTTTATCAAAATTTCCTATGCATTCATAATCTCCTTCAGTCGTAACTGAAAATTCATAGAACAATTATAATTATGAATTTAACTCATTTAAATAATACTCACCTGGAACATCGCACACATTGACAGTAACTAATACTGGTGTTATGCCATATGATAAACTTTCCTGAATATACTGAAAATTTATCAGAGGTTCTTCCCCCATTATGAAATCATCACATCCACAAACCTTCAAAACATAATCATTTGGCCTTTCATTCTTCGTGTTGAATATTGTTGCTTTTTTGGTTAGAACTATTTCTAGAAATTTTGTTGGTTTTATACTCATTGAGACATCAAAAGTAAAATTATATGAGTTCTGAAATTGATCAAATTAAAATACTGTATCTGAAATAAGTTATACCAACACACATCTGAATTTCCAAACTTGGTTGCTATTTTGATGTTTTTGTCATGCCCTATTTGATTTAACAAAAGTATATTAGGAACTGAAATTCTTGGAGGAAATTGATAGAATACTTTCTGTTGCCAGGTTAACTTTTCCCTAGATTTTGCTATATCTTCTCCTACTTTTCTCATTTTAAATCTAAAATTATTTATTTCTGGACTGTTCATTGAGTCAAATTCTTGCAAACCTGCAATAAAATAAATTTAGTTAGCCTTTTCCACTAGTAAATAAATTTTCATATTACGTTTCCCAATTAAATGACCAACTTGTCCACTAGTAGTTTCATCTAGTTTATCTGTTTTAGCTTCAACAATCTTAATTATTCCTCCAACAGGCCTAATATCACAGAGCCTCCTACATTCGTCTATTACTTTTACCTGTTCCGCCATGTTATTGACATACATGAACGAATAGCCAGAAATATCATAAAGTTTTCCAAACAAGGGGTAGTTGGCAGCTTCATCCCACAAATCCTTAAAAAAAGTTTTAGTACGACGTGAACCATCAAATCACAATGTTGGAATACCTCCTTGATTTCTCCAAGAGTGGCATTACTTTGGGCTTTCAATAAAATCACAATACCATTTGGCATGAGACATGTTAGTTCAATATTATCATTTTCGTTATTTTCATAAGTATCCCAGAAGTCATACAAATATTCAGCTGGAATTGGTGCCATGGCTGCTTATAACGATTTCAGCGAAAGAATAGAATTTTGTTTTCAATTTTTAAAGTATTTTTCATTAGGATATATGAAAAATTGAGAATAACTTCCTAAAGCATTCGCTCCCATTTCCATTCTCTTAAGTAGTGAGTAAAGATGAATTCCACTTTTTGGAACAATTTGATAAAGGAATTTATGTTGAGGATACCACCGTAATACCGTACTTGCTTATCACAATTTATTTATCTTTTATTTTTGGTGAGGTGACACAATAACAAAAACAATCCTTTTAAAAAGCACTGAAGTTGCGTATACAATTTTGTGACTGATTCAGTCAGTAGTGAAGTTGACAATGGATCATAGAAATAGCAAAATCCACCTGCTGCAAAATCCCATGATCATCCAAATTTAATCACCTAAGCGCCAACACTGTAGCATTATTTAAAATTCCATTCTGCTCCGTACCCGTACAATCGAATTTTTGTTCGTGAGAAAGTCGAATTTCATAATTATGTATTGATGAGATATTCAAAAGAAAAAAAACCAACAATAACAAGTCTCGTGACATTTCGAAATCCCAACCTCAAATTCCCGATGTTTGTTTTCTGATTATTTATCCAAATTCAACGAATAAATGAAGAAAAATATTTTCATGAAGCTATTATCCACTCAATAATTATTATGCGCTAATTCATTGAGGAATTTATGAAGAAAGCTCAAAACTTTTTAGTGGAAACAGTCTTCGCAAAAACCTTATATTATTCTCCATATCTTAAAAATTCAAATGGAGCCCGCAGATGAAACAATTTCTGAAACGGAACAAATAAGAATTCTACATCCAAACCATAAGGCACAAGAAAACAAAGCTATTTTACTTTTACTATTTTTTTCTTTCCTTATGGTATCCCTTCCTTTTGGTGCATTTTTTGGAGTGAAATATACTTTGCAAGACTTTGGTATCACCGGATTTTCCAATGTTGTTTGGTCCGTTTCTGTTGCGGTTCTAACAGTCAACCTTATAATAGCTGTATATGTTTATATTGCTTTCAAGGAACAAGAATACGATAGTGAAGGAAGACCTATAGAAGACAAAAATAAATCTGAGTGAACCATTTGATGTGTTGAGGAGTGACCCAAAACTTTGTTACATATGATGTATTACAATTTTTTTATATGAATGCATATATGTATTACTTTAATTTTCAAGATCTTCGAAGAATTTATTGATTAATGTATTCCATGAAATTATTGATTATTGTTTTGAAGAGAACTAAGTACGTATGTATTATTCAATAATAAACATCAAGAGTATTTTGTAAATATTCATTTAAAGCAAATCAAGCTTTTAACCCATAATCACATCATCATAATCATATGTTAATTTGACAAATCGAAATTTTTGACAGTTGAATGTCAAATTTAGTGAGTTCTCTCTGATATTCTTCTGTGGAATTATCTACTCTACACTTAGAAAATCGTATAAAACCTGTCTTTTTTCTATTTTAAATAGTAGTATTCGAAAATTGATTCATTCTCAGAAGGGCCAAAAATTTATGTTCGAATTAATGTAGCTCAAATGATGGAATTATTGATATGATGTTCTAGCAGAATTATGTCTTCCAGTGGATTTGTGGGAACTTGGGAGGTATATTATACAGGATATTTATAAACTATTGCAACATCATTGTGGGCTTTGATATTTTCTTATTTTACCGTTTCAAAAGCATACTGATCACATTTGCAATTCCCTTCATACAACCTGGCTATACAAAAAACTATTAACATTCAAAAAAACTCTCTGTGATGTTACAACCAGTTAATGTTGTATGGAGAACCCATAGAACTCTATTCATTGATGCAATATATATATTTTAGGTCACTCGATATGAACCTTGCCAAGATAAAAACTCCTTCAAAGGGTATGAACCTACATTCTCTAATGAATCTACTGTTAGAAATTTCAAAGTGCTTATTGGAAATTGTATTTCAGAATTCGATTCTGTTTGGATTCCAAAGGTGATGTTACTTGGTATGTACCTGAAGAGCTGAAATCAATACCTCTTTTCAATTGCACAATATATGATACTAATGCCCCATTATACAATTCACGTGAGTCAGCGTGGGTTAGGTTTGGAGAATTCGAAGGTCAAATAATAGAGTTTGAGGTAGTTGAATTGAAGAAATAGTTGTTATTGTTAACTATTGATTTTGAACATTTCAGAGTGATCAGAGAAAACCCAAAGACACAGTAATACTGAGAGCTGATGGCCTGTATACATTATATTGTAAAAGAGTTCCTGATGAAATTTCAGAAGAAGAGTATCAAGTTCCCTTCAGCTTGTTACCTGCCTTAGAAGAGGGTTTCTTTTCAGATGTTACTCTATTATCTAGTAATAAAAAACAGGTAAATATACAGATGAGTAGGACATTTGATGAGAATTACAAATTACGATACACAAGGAAAAACTTATTTCTTTTCAGAATACAAGGTTAGGTCAAGGGTTCCCAAACTTATTTCAACTGTGACGCTCTTATGAAGTTGTTATATTTTTGAGACTACCTCATTTTCTTGCCATATATATTCTTAATATTTATAGTTGTAGATTGATACCAATATGTCAGAAAAATTCTAAACTTGTTATTAGAAAAATGAAGAAAAAACATAAAAAAAATTGAAACAAACAAAAAAAGACAAAAGCTACAGCCAACTAAGATCGCTTCACGACGCCCCTGGGAATATACCGCGGCTCCCCAGGTGTTAGGTTATGAATAATATGATTTCTAGCATTTGATGTGGGAAATCTTTCATACTATTTTCAATTGAATTCTTCATTTTTTAAATTTTCTACATATGAAAATTTGGCAGTTCCATGTACACTCCTTAATTCTCAACATCATTGGAAATGGGACAGACTGGCACTCAAAATCTCATTCCTTGAATAACCTTGACGAAGATGTCTTAGGCAACATTCTACACTACATGTATACAGAATGTTTACCAGAGAACCTCAATGAAGAGACTGCTCAAAAAGTTTTATCAGCTGCAAATCAACATCAATTCCTCAATGAATTGTCTGCAATATGTCAAACGTATTTGAAAAATGAATCATTGAGAAAACGTAAGTTGCTGAATTGTAGGATGAAGCATTTTTGCACATCTTTTTTTTTGTAGAAATTATAGATCTAGTGAATGAAATACATGATTGTCTGGATAAAATTATCCAGCATATAAGACCAAGGCACTCACTAGCAGTGGAATATTTAATTGCAAATCCAGACCAATTGTGTTGTATGATCAAGAACTGTATTAGAGATGCCGGAGTGGGTATGTTGAATACAGTCACAGTTAACGTTTTCCCTTGAGGTCAATTTTGATTTTGACTTCTTTTTGCGCGCCTGTTTATCGGAACAGTTCTGATTTTATTGAAATGTTTGTGATTTTTCAGCTGAAAATGTTCTGAAACTAAATTCATACTTCACATGAAGTATTCATGGTCAACTTTTATTCTGCTTTTCCATAAACACCATAACTTTTTAATTCAAGGCATAGAATTTTTAAATATGCAGGATTTGTATGCATTTCTGAAGGCATTTAGAACCTTACTCAATTAAAGTGATATCAAATAATTTGATATTATGTTTTCAAGGATTTATCAAACTCATCGAGCTGTGTGATTTGTACAACAGAAAGAAACCAGAACTGACAAAAGATGAGCAGTACAGTGTTATTTGTTATGGAAAATCTAGGTTCTTTGTTCTTGTTACACAAATGACACAATTTTTGGAGATCTTGAAAGGATCCTATGGTTCTATGAGTCCTTATCAGAAGAATGAAATCGCTACCTTTTTGGTTCCTGAAGTAAGTTAACTTTCAATTTATGGAGTATCTTTTCTGAAAGACAGAACTTCACTTGCCTTTCTCCTTGATTCAGTATCACCATATGATACTACCAGGCTGAGAGACCAAATGCAATTTATATCCTCATGATCTCACAGTTCAGGCTTGTTCCATAAATTTCTTCAAACCGCCAAATTCACTAAAATTTTCCTGCAAATTATGTTGTAAAGACCATTCTCCATATAAGGATAGCAAGGGTAAGAGTCACATTCATTTGTATATAAATCTACCACCAAAGGCTGAAGAATCTTGATTGATGGCCAATAAAGAATAGTTATTATTAGTATTATTGTATCTTAGAAAAAAAACAATACATCATCATAAAACATAAAACCATCATGAACAGAAAAGGGAAAACACCCTTCTTACATGGCGATAATGAGTGGAAGCGATGAGCAATGAACATTTTTTCATTTTCTAAGATATATAAAGCGTACAATACAGTATAGATAAATAGTCTTTCGATATCTATTCATTTTAAAAAATAAAAAAAAAGTCTTGGTTAAGTCAATGCCGACCAAAGTAGCATAGCACCGGCGAATCGTGGGATCTGCCACACAACATGCAAGATGCGTGATACTTTGATTAGAACCAATGACAACAATGAATTTGCGCACCCTGAAATAGCGCTATTAGATGTGATATCTTACAGTGGCTCACAGTGGCGACAACGGGTCATTCATATATATAATACTCCTATATTGCTAGTAGGGGTCTAGAAAAGGCAGACTTTACTACGGTGCAGACATACATATACTTCTATCTCTGTCACTTATACCAATATTTTTTCAAAGCTCATGGTGGGAAGTGGAGCATGTTTACAAGTTTTGAGTGGCAATTTTGAAGGGAATAGATGAAACGAAGAAATATTATTTCCTCTATTTCTATCATTCCGCTTACGAGGTTAGAGGCATAAGACTGAATTGTTTACTCTGTTATTCTTGATTTCAAACGTGTTGTGTTGCAAACTTTAACAAGCTCTGATGTAAATGCAGAAATTACGCAATTTGACTCAAAACGCACGGCTTCTTTCTGTTAATCCGCGGACGTATTCAAAATCCAAAAATATATATATATATATATATATATATATATAAAATATATATATATATATATATATATATGCTTCTGGCACCACTCATATACAAGGCTTGCGCATAATGCAACTCGTATATGTGAGTGAGATGAAAGTATGCAGTCGGTCCCTGTCTATAGTCTATCCTTCCACTTATAGGGATTAAACTATCCGCCATGTTTTGTCAAGACATTTTGCCGGTATTGTTAAGCTGTATGTAACTTACGGCAATATTTCATATTCATTGAGAACGAACAACTAGAGACTTCCGGTTTTTTGAGCTTTGAAGGTATTTGCTTACCACATATTTAGGAAATTTTCATTGCTAATACACTTCGTGAAACAATTAAAGGAATAGAAAAATGTTCAAAATTTTTTTCAACAGGCTGTATCTCAGTGAAAAATGGTCGTATAGAAAAAAAAATATACCAACTTCTGAAGCTTGAAAACTCTAGTTTCTGAAATTATTGGTTAACAATTTTTCAGAGTACCGGAGGCCATGCAATCATCGGATAAAGCACGGAGAAAGATGTTGAATGTTTTTATTTTTTTTGCTCTACGTTCACGGAGAATTTTTCTTAGCTAGACCGATGCAAATGTCGCATAACCTGTTCATTCAGCTCTAATTTGCTTTTTATGACTTTCGAGATATTCAGTTTTAAATGAAAAAGGATCCTTATTCACTGCCGATATATCCGGAAATACTGGTCGCCTAGCTAGCCAAAAGGCGATTTCTTTTTCTACCAAAATTTTTTTGTTCAATTAAAAAGAATTTTTTTTTTCACCTGTGACTCAAACGTGGAAAAAGTGCACAAAAATATCATTCTGCAATTTTTTGGTTAATGGACTGTATCATTTTCGTTATTGGGAAGAAATCTTAGGTTATAAAAAAATTTGGCAGCCTGATGTTCCCCAAAAGTTCCTCCAAATCGGTAGATCGATCGGTTCAGCGGTTTTCTCGGACCGATTGATTGAACATTTGAAAAAATTAAGAGAACAAGGTTTTTTTCCTTAATTTTTTAAATAGTTTTTTTTTACTGAATGTGTCGTAAGGTTTTCAAAAAATCTGTTCTTTAAAACGTGGTGTCAGAAAACAACTTTGAACTTTAAATTCATTCTATGATTTTTCTGAGGAAAATGAGTCAGAAATGGTCTGATGTTTATTTAAAAAAAATTTTTTTTCATTTTTATTCTACTTTTAGAATAAAATGTAACGAAATTCTTCGAATGTAAGTTTTTTTAAATTTGAAAAATTTTCGAAAATAATTTTTTTTTCATTAATCATTGTAAAACAAATTTGAGTGAAAACTGAAGAAATAATGTAATTATCGATTGATCAAGAAAATTAGGTCAAGTTTAAGGAACCAAAACGTTGTTCCCTTGATTTTTTCGACATTTCAATCAATCGGTTCAAGAAAACTGCTGAACCGATCGATCTACTGATTTAGGGGGGACTTCGGGGAACATCAGGCTATGAAATTTTTTCATAAGCTAAGCTTTTCCGCCATTTTTGACGAACATACAGCTCATTAAACAAAAAATGATAAAATGGCATTTTTTTGTTTTTTTTTCATGTTTATGTGACAGGTGAGAAATAATTTCGTTTGAATTGAACAAAACAGATTCTTGTAGGAAATTATCTGTAGTTCCGGATACATCGGCAATTGAGTGAAAAAGAATCATTTTGCAATCAAAACAGGATATCTCGAATACAAATGGTTATATCTGAAAGTCATGAAAAACAAATTACAGCTGAACAAATAGGTTATGTGACATTGGCGTCCGTTGCGCGTAGAGGAAAGAATTTTTTTTTATTTTTTCTTCGTGCTTTATCCGATGATTGCTTGACTACCGGTACTCCCAAAAATTGTGAACCATTGAATTCAGAAACAGAAGTCTGCAAGCTTTAAAAGTTAGTTTTTTTTATTCTCTATAAGACCATTTTTCACCAAAAAATTTTCAATATTTTTCTGTTTTTTTAATTGTTCCTCGAAGTACCTATATTTTGAAAATATTTGAGAAATTACGAATTTAAAATTTTTGTATGAAATTTTTTATGTGCATCACGTTGCGTAGGTACCTTTTTTTCAGGTTTTTGATACTCATGGGGGGGAGCGGGGGGGTTATTACCCCACCCCCTCTCAAATCCGCCTTGTTTGGTTTATTTAGGTCTCAATTTCTTGAGGAAGTGCCATGATGATCCATGAATTCGACCTAATGTATGACTTTTCAAATGAAGATACAGATTGAAAATATTGGATAGAAAGAGTTTGAATTATTGTATTACTGTCTGTGACACAAAATTGGTATAACTAGTTTTAAAGGAAATGTATAACAACCGGTATAGAATTTTGTATTGTCTTAAGTAATAATCATATTTTTAGAATTAACAAAACATATTAATTCTTAGATTCATAGGTATTTGTTACACTTAACAAAGTTAGATTCTATTATTTGTACAAAAAATTAAGGATTGCTTCATTACAAAAAAACAATGTATGAGGCTACAAAATAATATGTGTAGAGAACGTTGACATATAATCATAAAATTTTTGAGAGGTTAGAAAATCTATGCAAATATTTTACCTGTGTCGTCAATGTGGGATTAAAATCACAGTACAATGACTGAAAATTATACGACGGGTGAGCCACGTATGTGTCATGTATGTGCGATGTATGTGCCTCGCTACTTTAGTGGGCGCTCCCGCACTTATATGCCTTGATATTGTTTTCTAAAAATGTGTCTTGCTAGACCTGCATATGGACGAATTCGTACAAATCTCTACCCAAATCTCGAATAATTTGTTGAAAATATAACTATATCAAACTCTGAAATGTTGTGGTGGTCCTGACTTGTTCAGGGTGCGGCAATTAGTTCCTCCACTTTTCAGAAAATTGTGGGAGGGACAGTGATGGTGACAAAAGCTATTCGATATTCGATGCGAAATGACCTGTAATTTTTAGTTGTCTCAATGGTTTAGTCATGTGAGCATCGTGCGTTCGTTGTCGAGGTGTTTGAAGAAAAGTTAATCCATTATATCCACTCAGAGATCGTTCCGCATGAGGTATAGTTTACACTTCACAGATCCAATTCCTGATTGGAAAATAATTTGGGTTCACATCATCAGCTTTAGATTTGAAACAAAAAGGCTCATCGGAATGGAAAAGGATCCCTGAAAATATCGCCAGAGTGAGGGAATCCATTGTGCAGACCCCAAGGCATTCTGCTAGGAAACATAAGGACTTCTGTTTCCAGGAGGATGGGGCTACACCACATCCTTCTCTTGAAATTCTGAGGGCCATTTTCTCCGGACATTTCGTGGCCCCCCTCACTCGCCGGATTTGAGTCCCTGTGAGATTACCTCCTGACTGACGTCTTGAAACATTGCGCTAGGATCCTCCATGAGTTAAAGGAGGTAACTCTAGAAGAAATTATCAAAATTGCTGTGTGTATGCTGACGAGAGTGATAAACTTCCGTGAAAGACTCCCAATGAGTATCACTCGCCAAGGCCGTAATTCAGACGGCATTATTGACAAATCATAGGTAAAAAATTTGAATACACAAGCTTTAAGAATAAAAATTTATTTTCCAAATATGTATCTTAGTTTTTATTCACTAGCCCTTTCAATGTGAGAGAACTAAATACCGCACCCTGTATTACTACCTTTTTCAATAGTTGTTGGAGCGATTCAATATTTTGAAACATCTTGAACTGATGAACCATCCAAAAATTTTATTAAATTTCTGTGTTAATTCTTCACTTGACTGATATCAATGACATTGTCCTGGATTAAACGAAAATAATTAATTTTGCAGGTTTCTGGAATTTTAGATATGCTCACTGAGCTGCTAATGCACATAAACGATGCCCTGGAAAGAATAATAGCCTTACTTGACGTGGAGGAACTGAATAAAAATAGGTCTTCATTTGGAAATTCATGTTCATATTATTTGTATCTAAAAGAAGTGAAGTTTCTGAGGAAGTTTAGTGAAACTGTCTCCTGCAGTTACGAGTTACTTAAGCAAAAAAGGTAAAAATATCAAGAAAGTTATATTGAGCGTTTTATCTAGAATAATTATACAATGTGTTTTCAAAGGTAAGCGCGGTTTCACACGGTCAGGGTGTTTGTCCGTCCGAGTTTTGGCCCGTCAACCGGACAAGTAGAAATACGCAGTTTAGCATAGGTCCTTTCACACTTTCCGGACACGGGTGAATCGCCGTCCGGGCATACAAAACGCCCGGTTGTTCCCGCTAGAACTCACGGAGCCCGGACGGGCAATCGTCCGGACTGTGCCCTAGCGGACAACAGTGTGCCATGAGTGCGTTTACACGATTAGAACGTTTACACGTTTAGAAGAAATAGATTCCGAAATCCTGATATCTCCAGTTCAGGAGAAACCCGAAATCTGGGACAAAGCAGCGGGGGATTACAAAAATCGAATTAAGAAAAACTGAAGCGTTCAGAAATATTTGTGTCCAGTTGAGGGAAAATTTCGTAAATTTGAGTGCAAAGGGTGGAACCAAATTTGCCTATTTCGTTGTTTTTTTCGCCGATGTTTTTATAAAGCGATCAAAATATGTTTGCTTCTACTGTCTATCGAAATCAGAGGTAAACAGAAGTTTTTCCTGAAAACTTAATATGGGTTTTCTCTCCCAGTCTCAAATTTTTACGCAGGGGGCCTTTCTTATATTATAAAAATTTTTTTTTCGAATTGTTTCTTCCTTCAGAGACTGGGAGAGAAAACCCATATTGAGTTTTCAGGAAAATGCAGAGACCTCCCAAAAAATATTTCAATAGATATCTGCAAACTGAAGTACCTACTCATACCTAGCACCTAGTAATCCGGATTTTTGCAGTTGCCCTTGTGAAGAGAGCTTCCGGGTGTCGCCCGGACGGGCGATTACACGGACGGACAAACACCCTGACCGTGTGAAACCGCGCTAAGGCTTTTTTCCACCGTTGAAAACAAAGTTATCTGGGTAATCCCTAACCTGGATATGACTTGAACGTCTTGAGACTACATCTGTATCGATTATTATCGATCAGCTATTGCGATGTCATTGTACCGAAAACTATCCGAGATTTTGTGATTTTTTCGAATTTCGAAAAGCTGTTATTTGATGGTGATCTGAATAGTGCAAAAGACCTCATTGAAAATGCAATTTATTTCTCCTTACCTTGGACTTTCAGAATTTCTCTCAGGAAAAATCGCCTGATAAAACTTGAAACATAATAATATAAGAAAAAGAAATAAATGAAAAAACAAAAAAATCCTTTGACCGTTACGTCATATTGAGAATATTTCTGGAACATAGATAAACTGAAAATAGTACTCATCAGAATTAATACTATCTTCAATTAAAAGGCTCATAGATCTTTCATCATGAGGACTTGAGAAATGAAATGAAATTTTGTCACTGAGAGAAGAGACAGACTGGTTTCGGTCTTATTTGGTCTCATCAGTATAATACATCTCTCAGAGATGAAATCTTCATAAATAACTTATATCTTTAAACCTGCCAGTTATGTCGTTTTGAGTACCTCAATAGAAATCTCTATATCGTCAAAAGAGAAGTTCTATCAGAGCCACTGCTAAAATCTCAAAGAGTGAACGAGGATATGAGCAGTTTGTTTTATCATTTGAACTGGAGAAATAACACTATTTTTCTCTTGACGCTCCTAGATGTCATTTACATTGAGTTACTCGAAACGACATTTCTGGCAGGTTTCAAGGTAGATCTATTCTCTAACTGACAGAATCTGTTCTGACCTCTCCATCTTCTGATTATTCGATGATTCAGATTGAAACGCTTTCATAGTAAAGCAGGAAAAAGCAACGAGGTGAAAGTTGGTATCCAATGGTCCCCACTAGTCCGTTATTGATTTATTTATTCATTGCCTATGAATAGGGTAATAACCTTCATCCCATGAATTGGTTGAGGCTTTCGCGGCCATCGTTCAATGTGACATGTTCTTTCGAGCATTTAGGCCGTCGTCGTAGATTAGTTCTCGACGTTTCGCCAGTTCGAGTGTCTGGCATCTTCAGGAGTTATATTTCAGGAGATGTTCTCACTGGACTGAACTGCCTGAGTGTGACGGGGACGCAGATTGTACTTCCTTATATAACCTCGGTCGGGGGCGTGGCTGCGCTCGACCGGTCTCGTCCCGATAACGAACGCGCGGTTCGGACGACCGGTTCACAATCGGTTCCCGATTTTCATTCACTTCATGAACCCGGTTGTTATTATTATAGGGAAGTGGTTTTGTGTTTTTGAGTACTGGCACCCATGTTCTATTGGTTTTCAAAGATTCCCCCGATTTATTGAAATTCGTTGGGTGTTTATGAATTGCGATTGCTTCCCTGTAGAGCCTGGGGTAGTATGCGGTAGTGGTGCATAACACTTGGGTTTTGTCGAATTCTATTGCATGATTCGTGTTGTTCAGTGTGTGCTCTGCGACGGCAGATTTCGCTGAATGACCCAGCCTACAATTGGCCTTGTGTTCCTTGATCCTCGTATTGATGGATCGCTTCGTTGTACCGATGTATACACTTCCACAGCTGCACGGAATTCGGTATACACCTGGTGTGCTGAGTGTATCCCTTCTGTCCTTGGGGGAGTTGAGATGGTCCTTGATCTTCTTCGACGGTTTGAATATTGTCTTAATGTTATGTTTCCTCAGAATTCGTCCGATTCTATCTGTCACCCGTGGGATAAACGGCAAGAATGCTTTTGTTTCCGATTCTTGGCTACGTGGTACATTGTCGTTGTTGTGTTCAGGCCTCTGTTTGATGTATCTATCGATGTCGTTTTTAGTGTAGCCATTAGCCATGAGAGCGCGCTTCAAGTGTTCTAACTCGGTTGCTAGTTGTTCTGGCTCACAAATTCTTCTCGCTCTGTCGACTAGCGTTTTGATTATCCCTTTACGTTGGCATGGATGATGATTTGAGGTGTTGTGTAGATATCTGTCCGTGTGTGTAGGTTTTCGGTATACCGTGTGTCCTAGAGTAGTTTCCTTCCGTGTGTCAAGTACATCAAAGAATGTTAAATTTCTGTTTTGGTCTTCTAGTTCCATTGTGAACTGTATACTTGGGTGCATGTTATTTATGTGTGTCAGAAACTCATTGAGCTTTTCTCTTCCATGACTCCATATGACGAATGTGTCATCTACATATCGAAACCATACTTTCGATTTGAGAGGTGCGGTATTCAGAGTTTTCTCTTCTAATTTCTCCATGAAGTAGTTCGCTACCACTGGGGCCAGTGGAATCTTTGAAAATCAATAGAACATGGGTGCCAGTACTCAAAAACACAAAACCACTTCCCTATAATAATAACCGGGTTCATGAAGTGAATGAAAATCGGGAACCGATTGTGAACCGGTCGGACACCGGCGCGCGTTCGTTATCGGGACGAGACCGGTCGAGCGCAGCCACGCCCCCCGACCGAGGTTATATAAGGAAGTACAATCTGCGTCCCCGTCACACTCAGGTAGTTCAGTCCAGTGAGAACATCTCCTGAAATAACTCCTGAAGATGCCAGACACTCGAACTGGCGAAACGTCGAGAACTAATCTACGACGACGGCCTAAATGCTCGAAAGAACATGTCACATTGAACCTTCATCTCGTTTCATTATTCCTGCTTTACTATGAAATCGTGACTTTGCGGTTTCTCGTTCGCATCAATCTCAGTACAAGCAGTTGCGGATTCCTTGAAGGAGCAGTGATAACCCAAATAAGGGCGAAACTGGTCTGTCACTACTCTGCTATGATGACATTTTCTTGCTTTCGAAGAATCTATAAATTGGTCTCCACTAGTCCGTTTTTTATTATGTAATGAATGTAACTTGTTTCAGGCGTAGTTTCACAGAGATGTCAAACGCTCAGAAGGTGCGTTCCATCTCTTTGAACATAGAGGAAATTGTGGACGAGATGCCGATGTTTTTCATGGTCCGTCTGGAGGAACTGATGGATTACCGGGACAAAATACTGGCATGGAGGGACTTCAAGTTCTTCTTTCAAACGTGCACCAGCAAAATATCCAATTTCATGAAGCTGATGGCGTCGCACAGACAAGAACTTCAAGAAACCTCCTTGAGAGTTTGCGAACTGGTACAGAGAGATGCTTTCAATCATTCGTTGCAGAACCTTGGAATATCAGAACCAAGCTGCAGTCCTTCAAGCGACGATGATCCACCTGATCCTGCAGACGACACCAAAAATCATCTACAGAAATACACTCATAAGGTTGATTTTGAAAAAAAAATTATTTATATGTACTTATAGTCGAAACGTTATCATCCATTCCTACTGGACTCCATTTAATAAAATGAATATTTATTGGTTTTTTTCTCCTCACCTAAAGTCGCATCTAAACTATGTGGAATGACATCATTTGACCTGTGTTGGGCGACAAAGGTGAATAAGTGTAGACTTGACAAATACAGAACATGTTAAACTGAACATGTCGCCTGACACAGGTTGAATGATATTGTTCGGCATAGTGTGGATGTGACTTGAGGCAACTTTTTTAGGAATTAAGTCCTCTTCATCAATAATTTTTTTTTCTTTGATGTAATATATTTTTGTTACAGCTAAGCTTGGTGGAGTCCCTCAGCATTCCCCCAAAATGGAGCAAGAGCATGCTGTCTAAAAATTTGTTGCAACAGTTCAGGAGCTCAACAAATGCGGATATGGAGTTCGAAATTGTGAATTATGCAGAAGGAGATTCCCCTGATGACTCAAACACACCAATGTCCAAAGAAACCTGTATAATAAAAGCGCATAGGGTTGTGGTTGCATCAAGATGCGACTGGTTTAGGAAAGCTCTGCTCTCTGGATGAAAGAAGACATCGATAAGTGAGTTTTTCTTGTTTTTATCAACAAGTGCTGACACCTAGGAGAGCTGATAGACTCTGATTTTATGATTCTCTTTGATCTTGGATTCATTCTCAACGTTTCGAGTGTCTTGCATCTTCAGGAGGTATACATTCAGGAGATGTTCTCGCTGAATTCAGCTGCCTGCTGACGACGGCTGAAATGCTCGATGTTGTATAGCAAATTCAAATGCTACCATCATATAGAGCACTTCATTGTGAATCTCATTTCATTAATTATTCGCGTTCGCAATCGCATTGTTTAGGGTAAGATTGCTTTTAATTGTCTGATTCCGAGTCCATCTATTTGTGATAATGTAAATTTTATAGGAAATAAGAAAAGAAAATGACAACATTTTTTTTATTCGTTCATAATAGTCCAACAGGTGGTTGGCAGTGTCTGCAAACAAAAAAAAATTGTTTGTAATGTTGTCATTCGAGATCGGAAGATTTGTTAGATCTTTACCTGAAAGGGGATAAATAGATTATGAAATTGTTTCGTTATCAACATGGTACTTACCGATTATTACATAATATATTCTCCAAATATATTTGAATTGAACATTGTTGGAATATTGTATAGGGAAAACCCTTCATAAAAGATGAGTTTGATTGAACGTCTGAAATTAGTTTTCTTCATTTTCACGTTTTATGAGAATTCATATCATGAAACATTCGTATTGACGGAGCTAATTATCACTGGTTGATGATTATTTGGGACGCCTCGAAGAAGAAGAAGTTCATTTTAGAGGATACTTACCAACTTACCTGCACTACTGTGATCGTTGTCGGCGATGCTCAACCGTAACAAACCGTACACAATATGGGGTCGATAAGACTGCAGTCCAAAAGACCTTATACGGTGGTAAACTATTTGGACAGTTACAGGATGGCTTTGTTCTCCTAACCAATCATCAGCCAAAGATCGAGTTGTTGCAAATGGATCTATAATGGCCATAAGTCTTAGACGTCGATCTTGAACTTCATTTGTGCCCCTTCGAGGTCCGGTGCCTACTCTCATTCGATATTGGCCATTATTAAACCACTCTTGACAATTAGTAGTTGGATTTCTGTTCGTTACCTATTTCTCGAAATGTCAACCCCGCCTCCCGTAGACCAATAATTCCACCTCTTCCAAGTTCATAGCTGGCGATAAATTCTGCCCACACGTGCTCTAGGTATTTTAACAACAACCAATCATCGACGTTGGATCTCCTCCAACAGCTGGTATGCTGCAAAATTTAAAAAAATTGCAAAGAACGTAACAGTGACGAAACATATCTACATGAAATCATATAGCTATAATATTTATGTTTTACCAAAAAAAAAATTTTAAATTTAAACACTAGTGTGACTTTTTCAAGTGTTTCATTAGAACTTCTCGAGAAAGCAATTGTATTAGAAATTCAAGATTTTTTTATTTTTGTTTAAGAGTACATGACCTTGAATTGTAAAATATTTTCAAGCAGATCCTTCCGGTTCTTCCGGAAACGAAAGTTATCTTTGTTATTTCAAATTTAACACACTGTATATTTTCAAATATTTCAATTCTTCGTTCAATTCTACATAAATTTGATCTATGATATGCGCAACCACTTGGAGCCATTTTTGAGTTATACCCTGAGTTGCAGGAACGTCCATTAAATTTAATGCTGCCTCAATTCTCCATTAAACGGAGTATCCATGGCTACCGTCTATGGATATTCCGTTTAAGGGAGAATTAAGGCGGCATTAAATTTTAATGGACGTTCCTGCAACTCAGTGTTAGCCTAATATTTAAATATTTTATCAGATTGTCACAAATTAGTGTTTATATCTTCAAAATCTCTTACTATAAAATGTTTGTTTTTGCAACAGTGACTTATGAATAAATTTCATACAGGGTGTCTGAAACAGAGCCTTGAAGTGAGCCTTCATAAAATTATGAAATTTCTTTTTTTTTCAGATGGCAACCATATAATTTGATAATTCCAATGGATTGCTTGTCAAAAACTAGTTAGAGTGTGCTCAACATTTCATGCGTTTAAAATCAGTAGTTTTGCCGTTATTGAATGAAATTCGAATGAAGCCAGGTTTCTTAGTCTAATAATAGAGTTATTGAGATAATTTTTAAGTAAGCTCTGTCAATAGTAAATATGTCAATTAATTTAAAATGCAGAATTGTCACATACGTTAACGGAATTATGTTAACAGTGATGTACCTATTAAATATGTTTCTTTATTTTTGGTTAATATAACAAAATATCAGATTGAATGGTTCATGAGAGTGGTCTCCTCGTTCTCTAGACCTAACACTCCTTGATTTTCATCTATGGGGTACTATAAAGTGAGAGCTTTATGAAAATAGCATTCATTCAAGGGAAGAGTTTCAAGTTAGGGTGCTGGTCGCACTGCGGAAATTATCACCTGAACAACTACAGTAGATGGAGTTCGTAGAAGAATCAATAAATGTATGGAGGAAGGGGCAACATTTCGAAAGTTTATTTGAGAAGCTATTTTTAAATTTCTGGTATGGGTTTTTTGTTGTCAATGTGAAAGTTTTACTGAGATTTTTGTTTGTTTATTTGATCATCATGAAAAAAGGTTAGAATGGCAATTCCTAACATAGCCTACCGAAAATATGAGCATACCAATGAATTCGACTGAGCAAAACCTGGCTCTGGTCTTTAATTCGAATTTTATTGAATAACGGCAAAACCACTAATTTTGAAGGCGTGGAATGTTTGGCACACTCTAACTAGTTTTTGACAAGCAATCGATCGGAATCACAAATTTATATGGTTACAATTTGAAAAAAATTAGATTTCATAGTTTCATTAAGGCTCACTTCGAAGCCTTTTTTCAGACACCCTGTATAAAGTTTCCACATAAGATATGGCAGAAACAGTATCATCATACTTTATTTTATTCCACTCTTGAAAAAAGGATTTTACAATGAGGGATTTTGAAGAAATAAACACTAATTTGTGACAATCTTTCTGACAAAAACTGAAAATTAGGCTATAGCTCAAAAATCGCTCCAAGTGGTTGCGCATATCATACATCAAATTAATGTAGAATTGAACGAAGAATTCAAATATGTATGTTGGAATATACGGGCTGTTACATTTGAAATAACGAAGATGACATTTGTTTCCGGTAGAACCGGAAGTAGATTCTGCTTGAACATATTTTACAATTCAAGTTCATGTAGTATTCTTAAACAAAAATACGAAATCTTGAATTTGTAGTTCTAATCACAAAACGTACGTACTCTTCGATCGAGACTGACTGGATGATTTTCTTTTTAATTGGGAGTTGTAGGTTCTTTTGCAACATCGCTTCCTTTAACGATCCTTCAACCAACAACTGTTTTCAAGATTTTTCGTAAATACCACTTACATGAGTTTCCATCATCTGTGTTCTTCTTTCTCAGAATAGTTTTAGGGTCATTCTTCTTTCTTCGTGCAGCGTATCCTTTGGACTGAACTGAGGCCCAGTGGCCCATTGTTTCTTCCTTCTTTTGTCATAGATTTGACTTGTCTATCAAAAGATTAATAATGAAAACTTATTCAATCTAGGTTAATCTTCTTATTCTTGAAGCCGTCCCAGATATTTAAGTTCATTTGAAGTCTAGAACTGGAAGGCGAGATGTAGACCACGCATATTGATGAGACTAGCTTTGGTGTAGGACACATTAGACATTGAGGCCGCAGTGCATTGAAGCTCTTTAAAATCTACAATCTACTATCTTCTTTTTCTTCAGTCTTCATCCGTCCGGAACATAGGCCTTTCTCAATTTCTTCCAATGCAATTTTTTCTGTTCTGGGATCTCCGATACCAGTTTACACCCGCTATCATCCTTATATCATCCGGCCACCTTAGATAAAGTCTGCGAACACTCCGTTTCGTCTCTCTGGGTCTCCACTTCAAAACCTTCAGTTTAGAGTTCATCTTCCATCGCGTATTATCACTACATTGCCTGTCCACTGTCATATAGATTCTGCAATTTTCTTCACTCTATCTTTCACCCTAGTTGTAGATTGTTTTATTGGTCTACATACCTACATAAATGGCCTTCCAGTATCTGGGATGACTCAGTGTAGGTCACGTTCTTCTCCTACAAGTATTCAGATATTTTGCAATGAAGAATCTTTCCTTAACCAGTTAGTACAAAATTTATTCCTCCTCTGTACAGAATCCGCACATATAATTTTTTTTTTCTACTCATACAGGGTGACGCATTAAAGCGCTGGCGCTGGTTGTGTCGGTGGAACGAATATACCTTCAACACAAATCCACTTGATCTGGGGGTCTTGATCTTGATATTATTTTGAAAACTTTTCTTTCAGGAAAATTGTTATCCACGAGACAAATCCTGAAACATTCAAAATTTTCCTGGAGTATCTGTATAGTGGAAAGCTATCTCCGTCTGCAATCACCCATGAGCAGTTGGTAGATTTAGTGGTGCTAAGCGATAGATTCGAAGTAGATTCTCTGAAGCACTCCTGCGAGATGGCTTTGGAGGTTACGATTGACACTGATAACGCCATCTATTTATTGAGTCTTGCTGATAGCTATAATGCCAAAACATTGAAGGTTGTATTTTTTGGAACTGAATTAATTTCTTTATTACACATTTGTGATATTCTTTTAGGTCAACTGCTTGGATTTCATCGCCCATCATCAAGAACTTACTGAAACGGACCTATTTTACGAGCTACATTCTGAATTACAAGCCGTAACATTTGATCATATCTGGACTCGGCCGGTTAAAGATCCAGTCAGGCCTAAAAAATCGTGCCAAAGACACAAAAAATCTCAAAACGAAACAACAGACATTGATAGCCATTTCTCAAGAATGAATGTGAGTTGGGAAATTTGTCTTTGCATGAAGAAATTATTCAGGAAGTTGGTGCAGTCCCTGAAAAAGTGAAAGATTTTGTTCTTAATTTTCTATCTGATCACAATGAGTTATGGATGGAAAATTCTGCAGTAATGTTTCAGTTTTTTTTTTTTTAATTTCACATTTCTATTTGATCACAAGAAGTATTTGGCGCTGTTTTAAGAGCTATTTTGAGCACTAACCACTTTCTGGAACACATTTTGCAATGCCGCATTTGAACATTGACCATAGGAAAGCATTGTTACTAAGATTTGGACAGTTTCCGTTGGTAATATCATTAATCATCGCCATCTTCAAGATGTTTTTCGCAAAGCGTGCTCTAAAAGACCGCAGCGAATTATTTTCTTAAAGTAGCTACTATAGAGTAGCTTTAGTTTTTGTAATACAATAACTTACATAATTTCGATCTTTCGGTTACAAATAATTGCTCCTGCTGGATGGAACACAAATTATGTGATGTGAACAATAGCAAGTGTAAAAGGAACAGACAATTCATAACATTTAAATACCTCAGCTCAGTGTTGTCAGATGTCACTTGCTCCTGTATCGTACTTTAGACAGTTGTGGTTTATAGTAGTAACTCTATATTTTTACTCCTAGTCTCCTGTTTGACATTCACAGTGTCTGCGCACAACTGCTTAAAATCTTTGGATCATTTTTTATCATTGAAATAATTTGCTGCTAAATCATTTGCAGATCATGATCTTGAGTGAAGCATTCATGTATTGGCAAGAAATGAGGCGCTAAAATTCTTGAATTACCTTGAGACGATTCGATTTTTATGCCTGTAATCCATAAACTGGATTAGGATTCAAACTGGCTAAAGTAAAATATTTGTCAAAACAAATGTTCTAACTTAGACCAGTTTAAGTCTTAATTGAGTGTACTCACATAACGGGTATTGATTAATTGACCTTTTATGATCATTTGCTGATCTTTCAGGCGGTATAATGCTTCAACTGAAATTCAACATGTGAAGTTTTAAGTTTTCACAGTTCCGTCTGACTAACATTACATAAAGCTTTAATAATTTGTCCCTGTTATGAGAACTAATCCAGTTACTATTCTTTAATCTCTTTTATTTATTTATTTTGTTTAATCTTCTTTCATTTTGGATTTTCATCTGATCAGGTTCACACAGAGCATGTGTCACTGGAACTATTTCAAGGATAGTTCCAACTTTGTACATTTATGCTTTTTTCAGATGCACCACACTTCTGACACGGATGCAACAGTTCTTCAGGATCGTAACAGGCTAGAAAGATGCATTTCCCAAATAAGAGATGTAATTGGAGAGGATGCTTCAAGGGAACATCTCATTCAAGTAATTCTTGCTGCAGATTATGACCTCTGTCGTGCCATCAATTATTACTATGCAAAAAATAATTAGTGGGAACCAAATGCCACAGATGAATATTGGTGGATGAATAACTACCCTATTTAGATTTGAAAAGATGTAATTTGCTGAGGATATGCTTACCATGTCGATGGTAGAGTGAAGATGCTGGGGAGATTCAGAAGTTTCTACCTAATGAAATATTATAATCTAATAGCTAAACATTCATTAATGAATTGTTTTTTTAAGTTCAAACTTTTTCTAGTATGAGATATGTCTGAAAAAAATTCAAACCATTCATGATGAGTACATTCGATGAAAATTAAAACTTTCTCAGACCTTCAAGAGATCAATTGACCTATCATTAGAGCCTTGAACATAAGATGTTTGAAAAAAAATTCCATTAAACAAAGTTTAAAATATCTCTGTGAATGGTTATGAAATTGATATTAAAAAGTTCTCAAGTGGTGAGTTTCTGTGTTAGATAATTCAAGGAATATTCTGTTTTTAATTTCGCCTTTGGATGTTATAAATAAACTGACCGTACCTAAATGTTGATATTGTTGAAGTAAATGTTTATTAAAGTTGTTGACTAACTATTTCATTCTTTTTAACATTAATTGTTGATTTCATGATATTTTGGAAAAAATTCTATTCGATGAAAGTTTGGGTTAGTATTTATTCTATTGAATATTTGTTTTTGCTTCAAGTTGATTGAACCTATTAATTTGTGAAAAAAGTATATCAAGAGGAGTACTGTGACACTTTCTATATACGAAGAAGTGGTTTATAATCAGTAGGTCACAAGGATTGGAGGAGTACCCTTGAGAGATGTGATGTTAAGAAGTTGAAGGGCAATGTCCACCTGGTGTAGTAGAAGAAAAAAATTGTTAATCTGTGAGTAGTGTCCCAAAATAATCATTTGAAATGTCCACAAGAAGTCTACGAAAAAAATTGAATTAAAAAACTGATGAATGTTTTAGGATATGTTATACTTATAGATTCAACTCCAGTAGCTGATTAACAATGCTTTTTTCCTCTACTGTACCTTTTGGTCATTGAACACCAACATTATTACATTCAAATTTATCCTTTCCTCAAGTACTACTGGTTATTGTTCACTTTTTCACCCCGGATTGACATGTTTCCTTAGGATGTCATGTGTTGCAGGAATCTGTTTATTATACTTGTGATGTTATACTCAATGTTGTTTCAAATGTTTGAACATAGTTTGTTACATTTGAATAGAACGATGATCTCCTGAAAAGATCTGATGTATTTGTTGATTCGATCTATTCGATCTATTTCTATATAACATGTGATTCAATATAATTATTCCAAATATGTCAATTCTATATTCAATTTATTATATCTATATCTATAAAGCTTTTCATTGATTATTTGAAAGTTTTATTATGTTTATGCAATTTCTTGTAGTGATATTTTGGGCCTAATTTATTAGAGATTATACAAATTATTTTTATGTATCTTTCAATATACTCCTCAATTTAACTTATATCGACAGTATTAAATTTATTTATTGATATATGTATGTATGTGGATATTAAATTTTTCTCTTAAAATTTAGTTGTCTTATTGAAACGGGAATTTTCATCAAAGGAAAGTCCTGGAAAGTTAAATCGAGTCCTAGAAATTTCTGTATAATTCATTAAACTTTTCTGTTAGTCTAACTCAATTTTATGCAGTCCTGGATTTAGAGGGGCATGCGGTGCCGGTGCGCACTGAATCACTTGATTGTCGTCTTACGTTTAAACCTATCTGGAGAAGATGGAGAAAGCACTAAACAGCAGCCAATGAGAATATTTATAACCCTATAGGCCTACATTTACTGGCGCTATCGCTTCTCGTTGGATGTACTATAGTTCTTTTCAATTTTGATTATAAAATCGTCTTTGCGTGGTTAATCGACGTACGTTACTCTCAGGGCCGTCGAGAACTTCAGCGAGTACATAACGCCATTACGGGCCCCCTTAACGGTGTAAAGTAACCGTAAAATAAACTAAGGATGAATTTCTTCCAAAATGAATATCTTTGATCATTTCTGATATTTTGAATAAACAAGAGTATTCACTGAAGTCTTTTGAGAAATTGGGGAAGAAGAAATAAATATTCATTTATTCAGTTGCTGTAACAAGGTCATAGAAAATTTCTACGGGATCATAAATATCATTGTTCATAAATAAAATATTTTAAGGCAATAAAAATAACAATCATGAGAAGAAAAATATTACGGGAGAACTTGAAAAATCGAGCTGAAATAATAAAAGAAACTAAATAACAAGTCTAAACACATGGCAATCACCGAAGGAGTATGAATACCAATCAATTAACTTTTTTTTCATTGACTTTTCTTTCAAACTGACTAGGGCTATACATACATGAAAAAATTCAAATTTACACCAACCTTGTAAATAAGAGTGGGACATCTGGCCATATACCTATGAATTTTTTCCTTAATCTGAATTAAAATTTTATTCATTTGGATGTACCTACGTATATTATTTCGAACCATAAGGAAATACCATAGGAACCGTAAGAAAATAAGCTAAAGCAAAACTGTACGCAATATTTTATACTCATCGAAGAGGACAGAAAAGAGGTCATTTTTGGTCTCAACATCGTGATTTTCGTCTACTACACTTTGCGCAACAATTGAATAGAAAAATTTTCAATATTTTTCGGTAATTTTCAATGAGTGTATCTCGGTAAAAAATGGTAGTATGGGAAAAAACTTACTTTTAAAGCTTGAAGACTCTAGTTTCTTAATTTATTAGTTAACAACTTTTCGGAGTCCCGGTACCCATGCAATTTTCGGATAAATCAGGAAGAAAAAATTTTCTAAATTTTTCAAATTGTTATTTTTGCTCTTCGTACATAGAATATTTTTTCCGAAAGAAACCGATGCGGAGTTCGCATAGCCTGTTTTTTCAGCTTCAATTTGCTGTTCACCACCCTTGGATGTGACCATTTGTCTTCGAGATATCCAATTTTGAATGCAAAAAGATCCTTTCTCACTCAACTTCCGATATCTCCGGAACTGTTGAGTGCCTAGCGAGCCGACAGGCGGTTTCTTCTTTTGCAGAAAATTTCCTACAAGAATCTTTTTTCGCCTGTAACGTGAAAAAAGAACAAAAAATGCCATTCTTCCATATTTTGGTTAATGGACCGTATCTTCGTCTTCGTCAATTTACAGCTTGATGTTCCTCAAACTCCCCTCCTGAATCGATAGATCGATTGGTTCAGCGGTTTTCTTAGACCGATTGATTGACATTTTGAAAAAAGGTTTTTGTTCCCTAAACTTATCTTTTTAAATCTGTGTTTTTTACCGAATAAGTTGAGAAGGTTTCTAGAAAACTGTTTTTTAATACGTTGTGGCTCTACAGAAAACGGAAAAATTCTTTCGCTGATTGATTAAAAATATTTGTTCGAGGAAAATCTTGTTCCCTTAATTTTTTCAAAATTTCAAACAATCGGTCCAATAAAATCGCCTATCTGCTTGCTAGGTGAGCCAGTGGTTCCGGGAGATATCGGCAGTTAGGCGAAAAGTATCCTTTTGCATTCGAAATTAGATATCTCGAAGAAAAATTTTCACTAAAATACAGCTTGTTGAAAATCAAGAAAACATTTTGAAAATTTTAGTGTTCCTTTAATTGTTGCCCAAAGTATAGTTTTGAGACTTTTTAAACTAGTCTCATTTCCAAGTCTTCTAAAGATACACGCTACAATGTTGAAATATAGAAATAATTATTGCCATCTATGGTCTTTTTATCCCAAAACAAGTTAACAATAAATAAAGATTGTGGGACCGAAGTATTTCTTTTCTCTGTCCTCTTTTATGACGAATGAATTTGTCAATTTTCCAATTTATTATTTTATACTGATTCGAGTGTTCTACGTACCTAATAGCAATCGTGAACACAGGTGTCTACGTACCTAATAATAGTAATAATATAGTTTATACTGTCTAACTGTCTGCTCCTATAGGGGTAGGCAGTCTTAACTAGGTTGATGTACTTGAATATGAATAGTGTTGGTACATTATTTGGGCTATTTCCATTATCTATACTGTTGGAATTTACCGACGTTTCGGCAAGCATTCGCCTGCCGTCATCAGGGTGTTGTTGGTCCTGAGAAGGACCGGTCTTTGCCAAACTTGTTCCGTTTGGACTTTTGCGCTCCATACTATCCAACTGAGTTGTGGGAATGCAAACGCGAGTTGTCAGAGGTGCAAACTCCGCAACTCAACCCACTCTGACTAACAGTCTACTGAAGTAGGAAATTCTCATTCAACTCGAGTTGTTCTGACACTTGGACATAAATGACATTTATGTCCAAGTGTCATTCCCACAACTCAGTTGGATAGTATGGAGCGCAAAAGTCCAAACGGAACAAGTTTGGCAAAGACCGGTCCTTCTCAGGACCAACAACACCCTGATGACGGCAAGCGAATGCTTGCCGAAACGTCGGTAAATTCCAACAGTATAGATAATGGAAATAGCCCAAATAATGTACCAACAAATATTCCATTATCAAGAATATCTCGTTCACAATGAATAGTGTTGTTCGGTAATATTGATGGAATCGCAAACAAACTCCTTTTTATGTGTTTATAAATAAGAATGATAAATTCTATTTTCTCAAGGCTCGAGCCCCGGGCCCCTGTAATTTGTACCGTTTTTTACCGCCCTCTCGACGGCCCTGGTTACTCTATTGAGTAGATTGTACAAATATTTCTTCCCTTATGTTTCGAAAAGAAATTTGTGATTCTGGCAGTGTATTCAGGTGGAGATTTGTTTATTAAAGTAAAACTATCAATCAGAGCCATATTAACCATGTGGGGGGCTCTTACTCACTGCAATTTTCGGGGTCTCTTTTCAATCATCATCAGAAAATTTCAAGTTGATAAGTATATTCACAGGATATTAAATCTCAGACGAGCCACTTCTTGTACTTCTTAGCCCATAGGTATTGGAAAAATTACCCGAAACGCGAAATGAAATTTTTTCTATCACTATGAGATAAGAAATATACAAGGTGGCTCGTGTGAGATAGAACACTCTGTATATTTAGTTGGTAAATTCCCAATGTCCAATTTATTTATTTATTTATTTATCGTTTGGCAAAGCAACAACACTGAACAAGTATAAATGATAGTCACCATGAATATAAAACAAAGTATATCTATGTGATCAAAACTTCAAATTAAAGTTCCACATCCAGAGAACGTAGCCAGTCCAGTGTAGAAGGTGTCGCATCAATAATGTCTCTGAATGGTCCCAGGGAATTCCCGGACAATATGCTCTACAGTTTGTTGATCAGCTCCGGAGTCGCAGGCTGGAGATTGGCAAAGTCCCCACTTGAACATCATAGCATTACATTTTGCATGGCCTGTCCTAACTCTATTGAGTCTACTCCAGATGTTTCTCTTCAGATCAAATCCTGGTAGAGCAAGTGTGGGGTCAACTACGTCATGTTTGTGTATTGGTGCCATGTTCCACTTATGGCGCCAGTTTTGTTTGATCTGCGGGTTATGATCCACCTCAGCTCATAAGGGGTTCCGGGATTTGAGGCGGTTTGGTGGAGGATTGTTTTAAGGTCTCGTGAATTGGGAGGTCATGCGGGTGGTTTGGATGTTGAAGTTTAGCCCATTCCCTCACAGTGGCATCCTCTCGTGTTAGTGATAGTATGTAGTCAGGGAATGGGTGTAGATTTCAGGGTACCCGTGACGATTCTCATACAGTCGTTCAGGTGAACATCTATTTTCCGGGTATGGGCACTCCGCTGCCATACCGGGGCACAATATTCAACCATGGGATATACCAAAGTCAGAGCAGCAGTACGTAAGGTCGATGCGTCGGCTCCCCATGAGGTGCCAGCCAGTTTCCTAATTATATTATTACGAGTCTTCACTTTCTGGATCGTATTTTCCAGATGTTTTCTATACGTTAGTGAGTGGTCCAGAGTAACGCCGAGGTATTTAGGGAAGAAATTGTGTTTAACATTTTTTTGGCAAAAGCGAATGTTAAGCTGTCGGTTAGCTAATCGATTATTTACATGGAACGCACATGCCTCTGTCTTAGATGGGTTCGGGCAAAGTCTCCACTTTTTGTAATATTGGTTCAGTGTTTCCAAGTCTCTGGTAGCGACAGCTTCCCCTTCTTCCAATGTTTTGGATTGAGTGGCTAATGCTAGATCATCCGCATAGCAAAACTTCTTACTCTGATTGTATCAGGTAGGTCGCTGGTGTACAAGTTGAAGAGTATTGGGGCTAGTACGGATCCTTGTGGAAGTCCATTTTTGATGATGAATGACTTGCTTGTTCTATGTCCAATACTAACTTTAAAGCTTCGATTAGTTAGCATGTTTTTGATGAGTGTTGTCAATTTCTTACTTTGCACGTTTCTCTTCAGTTTAAGTTGTAATCCTTGCAGCCACACAGTGTCATACGCTGTAGTCAGATCAACAAAAACTACCGATGTTTTCATCTTCTTCTGGAATCCAGCCTCTATGTAGGATGTCAAAGCCAGTACTTGTTCACAGCAGTTTCGTCATCTATTAAATCTCGGATCCTATTCAGAATTAGGCGTTCAAGTATTTTGAAGCTGACACTCAAGAGTGCAATTGGGTACAGCAACCTCTACAATCGCAATCCAGAACCGAAGATAACTCCTTCAGAAATGGCATTACACATTAAAAGACGAGCTGCAAAAGTTCCCTTAGAACACTGCATAAAAATACAGACAAAGCAAGAACTTAGCCAAATCGATGACCACCTACAAGACAATAGCACCCTATCGAACCCCTTCAGCCCACAGGAGATAAATGAAGTAATAAAAACACTAAAATGTGGAAAGGCAGCAGGACTGGATGGTGTATTCCCAGAATTCATAAAACATTTAGGGAATCAGGGAAGGACTTGGATAAAAGAATTTTACACAGATGCACTGAACACCGGGCGAATTCCACCTCAGTTCAAAATGGCACATACGCTACCAATTCTCAAACCCGGAAAATCTCCAGAAGATGCTTCCAGCTACCGCCCAATGTCCAATGAATGCAAGAATGTGACGAACAACACGATTCGAACAAATTTTTCATGGCCAACCACCCAAAAAATAACAAGATTTGCTCTAGCTAGAGTATTTATACCTACCACCCGTTTCATAAGGCAAGGGTCATATTGGCTAGGGATGGGAGAAGAACGAAAAAATATCGACATACATTATTTTACGACGGTATAGATATATATCGAGGTAGAAAACATCGATATATTTGCCAAATATGAACAAATATTCTTGATCAATCGATAACTCTAAAGCACCTGATCACTGTTGGCACTAAATTTCAACTAAGGAAAACCTATGTAAACTAAATGGAATGTACAGCATAGCAGGAAAAAAACTACCAGACTGATATTATAGTTTTCATGAGACAGTAAACACTTTCAACCAATGTGAAGACTCAATGTAGAGTAGAAATTGATTAGTTCTTACAAAAAAATAGCCCACTGAGAACGACACTGTTCGTTCACTTCTCTCTTTGGTTCACTGCAATTAGACTTTTTCTTCGGACCGATTCATACAAAAGCAAATGAAGGTTTTTCGGGTAGGTCTCAGTGCCACAAATAACGGCTCAAAAGTCCCCCAGGCGGCCAGGCGAGACATTTGGCAACGCTGTAAAGGCCTAAAAGCCTACTAAAATGAGAATTTGCGTGAATATCTCGGTCCCTATCAAACTTACGATAAAAACATCTCAGGTTAAAAAAAAGGCTGATATAAGTTCCTCGAAAAAAGGTTCTCGGTCCCCTCCGAGAATAATTTCTTTCTAGCAGTTTTCAGGTCAGCCATATATGAATTTTCGAAATAGAGTTATTGAAAATTTCTTTGTATTTATTCACAAAGTGAAAACTGCGTCGCATACTTCTTTTTTTCAAGTATGAATTCTGACCCACATTTTTCACAGACAGGATGGTTACACCAAAAATTACCCAGAAATTGCATCAGCTTTCCTTTTTTCCTGATGAATTTTTGACGTAAGTTCGATAGAGACCGAAATATTCTCGAAAATTCACATTGGAACACCAAATGTTATGCGGTCACTCCTGCCTAGGGGACTTTTGAGCCATTATTTGGGACACCGAGACCTACCCGAAAAACCTTCATTTGCTTCTGTATAAATTGGTCCGAAGTTTGGACCTATTTGTACCTAAATGCAGTGGACTACTTCCTCTAGCGACAGTTGTGAGAAATGGTAGGTTAGGGTCGGCTTATTTTCAGGGGTAGATTCCCACGACGATATAGCGCTTCATATTTTCAGGCAAGTACTTTCGTTATAATCATATTATCAGCTAGCACTAATATGCTGCTTCGGTCTGCAGTGTACGCAATATGCAGTAGTGCGAAGAAACTGCTGCTGGATTTGTTCCCCTGACAACTTGATATATGTTATGTATTTATTTTTTTCACTATGGACTCTAGTTTTGTTTGATTTTCATTTTTTTTTTTTGGAGAAGCATTACTTTATATTTCTAGAGCACAACCCTGTAATTGGGTTGAAACTAAGGGCGTCGCTAGGAATTTTTTCTTGGGGAGTAAAAATATTTAGGATGTATCTAGTATACCTACAGTGTGTACCAAGTTCAACGGCCTATTAGAAGTTTCCGGAAACCTGGACCTGGAGCCTGACCACTTCCACTACAGGGTATGAAAATTTTTTTTTATTTAAAAAAAATTTTTTTTTCTGTTTTTTCGTATCAACTTTTGAAGGAGTATTCAATTGTGAATACATTCCTACTCAAATCGTTGCATTCGTCGGAGTTCTTTTCAAAATATAAAGAAAAAACTGAACGGTATGTCTGTTATTCCTATTCTATATATCTTATGCACAAACCGTTTTCACATTTTTGAAGTCAAAGACTGTGAAAATATTGTAAATTTCTAGAGTTTTGAAAAACAGGGTGTTCCAAATGTTGGGTCGAAAATTGGGATCAAGTGTGGCTCAAATTATTTCTATTCTAAATATCAAACCGTTTTCAAACGTTTGAAGTCGAAGACTGAAAATATTGTGAATTTCCTGAATTCTGAAAAATTCGACAAAGGGTGTTGAAATGTTGGGTCAAAAAATGGAATCAAGACAACTTTTTTTTTTCGAATTAGAACTCTACGTACGACATAAAATCAGAAAATCCAAAATATGTCAAGTGCCTATTCATTTTGGGAGCGTTAACATGTTAGAACACTTTCATCATTTTTCTTCGCAAAATCCAACGCAATAATGAAAATATAGGGTTCTGATTCGATAAACGAAAGTTATGGGGCAATCTTGATCTAAATTTTTGACCCAACATTTGGACCATTCTGTGACGAGTTTTTAAAAATTTTTCAAAAACGATTGATAAAGATTTGAAACGGAAAAACAGAAAAAAACATGTTTTAACTATATTTTCATATCTTGTATAAATGAAAGTGGTCTGGCTTCAAGAATATTTCAGCTCGGTAGATAGTGTCGAACGATATTTTAATACCACTTTTTAGATTGCAAATTGGTCCATGTCTCCAGAAACGTCTAATAGGCCGTCGAATTTGGTACACCGTGTATTGTCATGATATGTTCCTATGTAATGATTGTATGATATATTTTTTTAATTTTGTGAAAGCCATCATGTTCCTGGGGGGGATATTATAATATTACTCATTGAGTCATCCCATCCGAAGATTCAAGGTTTCCAATAAAGTCCTAGTACTCTGGATGGAGGCTGGAGCCCTAACTCGCAGGTTGGGTCCACTCCCTAGACTGTTTCAGTCTCAGGGGGAAGGCAAAATCGGCCATATTTGCCCTTGTTTGTTCTAGCGGTGCTAGCTTGCATGTGGTGCAAAAGGAATCCGTTGAGTCTGCCCCGTATAGCAAAGACACAATCCCTGGAATTAGAAAGGGGTCTTGTAGTCAGCTGGTACTTCGTTTGAAATCTTCCTTCGGTGCTTCTTGGTACCTTGGGATTTTTCTAAAACACAGTTAACCTATGTTTTTAAGGGGGCATAGGAAAAGGGGGTTTGGTTATTCTTAGTTTTGTTACTCGTCTCAAGAACATTGCTCTCAGGATTCATCACACCACATAAGGTGATGACCAATCGTGATGACCAATTGTTCTTATATCTTCTCTTACGTTCTGCATTCAGACTCAGCTTCTGTTTGAGAGTATCTAGGCAATGATTCTATTTCAGAGGTTCCATATGTATCCGGATACTAGTCATGGTTATGGACTCGATTATGGAGTCGATGGCTACTGGTTTTTTACTTTTCAGTCCGAGATTCCCTCTTAAATATTTTTCCTATTTTTCTCTGTAGACGTTTCTGCCATGGTAGGTCATGTTGCTTCAGACGCATATGTTCCGTATGGTGAATTTCGGCTCTGAGATTTTACCTGCTGTTTATGCTGCACCGTGAATGATCAGATGTGCATATTCTAATTCGACATTGAGAACGTCTTCCGGACTTATTGTCCATGATCTATTAGTATTGTTTCACCCAACGTTTCACCTACATCTGAAGTGGACATCTTCAGAGGATATTGGTCTGAGACAACTCGACTGCTGAATTTCTGAAAATGAATTTCCTTCGCAGATGTAGGCGCAACGTTAGGTGAAATAATTCCTAATATATCACAGCCGATAAGCCCGGAATAGGAAATTTTTGCCTGTCAGAAATTCAGTTGTCGAGTTACAATCTCAGACCGAGAATCCTCTGAAGACACCTACTGCAGATGTAGGCTATAAGGTAGGTGAAAAACTTCCTAATAGGCCACGGCCAATGAGCTCGGAAGACTCTCTCAAAGTCATTATATCTAAGTGACGAAGAAACTCCAATACCCAGAAGAAAGGGTTTTAATTTTAAACTTTTTTGGTGAAACATAGATATTAGCTATAGAAAGGAGTAGAATTTGAAGAAAAAGTCGTGAAGGTTATTTCATGTAAACATTATTTGTAACTTGAATATTGTAGTCGTCTTCTGCAACTAATTTTTTGCAAATTTTTCAACAAACCAGAAGATACAAAGTCGATGTTTAGTTGTTGTTAAAATGCCAAGAGCACGTGTAAGAAGAAATTATCACCAACTAAAACCGATTTCAAGCGAATAACCAGTAATGACCGCGGTTATCTACGGTCCTGCCTGCGGTTATCTACGGTTATAGTCTTCAGGGATATTCCTCGTAAAATGATTATAACCTCCTTCTAATGATTAATCACTGTTATTCTTTGCACTAAGTTTAGGTTTATGCCTAAGGGTTGTATATGTTTATGTGTTAACCTATGAATACTGTTTTTGGGTTGGAATACCTGTTTGTATTCTTGTTTGTCAATAAATAAATAAATGACCGAAGTCGCTTGAATGCAGTTGGTCCTAGTTGGTAATTACCAATGAGGACCAGGTTATTCGCTTGAAATCGGTTTAAGTGAATTTTAAAGTGGTCGAATTTTTGGTCTCGGGAGGCGGGGTTGTCATTTAGAGAAATCGCTAACCGTACGAACAGAACTCCAACTATTGTTATGAAATGTTGTCAAGCGTGGTTTGATAAGGCGCAAAATCGAAGAAGAGTAGGCTCCGGACGTGTAAGGGGCTGAAATGAAGTTCAAGATCGACGTCTAGTACTTATGGCCATTAGAGACTGATCTTTGGCTGATGAGTGGTTGAAAAAACAATAACTGTCCGAAGGGTTAATAGCCGTATAAGGTCTTTTGGACTGCAACATCATCGACCCCATATTGTGTTCTCTCCATTGAAGCCCGAAGTATTTGTTTTCAGGGGAGGCAAAATAGAAATTTGAGGCAATAGGGGGATCAAAAATCTCAGGAGCCCCCCCCCCTGTCCACCATCGCCAGCAACGATTCCAGTGGTGCAGAGAACGACATCATTTAAATGTGGAATGGCATCAGATCCTCTTTTCTGATGAATCTCCTTAGGTGCATATGATGGCCGAAGAAGGGTTAGACGACGCCGGAGAGAAAGACTTGAACCCGAGCGTGAACCCCATTGATGATGTAAGACGTACTTGAACAACAAATTTTATTAAATTTGTTCATTATGTGTTTGTCCACCGCAGTTATCTTGACACTCCCCAACACGTCTTGGTATTGATGCAAGAAGATGGTCTATTTCATCTTGGGGGATACTATTCCAATCTACCTGTACTTGGTGTGTGTTTTTTTCGTGTTCGTGTGATCGGTTTTTCAATGAATAAATAAAGTGAAAAACAGTGTTGTGATTGAATTTTTATATATCGGATTAGGTTTTTCATTGTAATATTTATTGAAATTTCATTTGGAAATCTTCGTTTTGAGCACTATGCCTCTTAATTATGCAGTGCCCGGTTGCAGAAGCAATTATGAATCTACTAATGAGAAGGTGTATTTAGATTTCCGAAAGATCCCGCGAGGAGAAGAAAATGACTTAACGCAATTCATAGAGAAAGTAGTTTTCAAGTCAACGATAACAATGCAGTTTGTATAAAACATTTTGTAGATTCCTATATTTTGAGAAATAACTCTTATCCAACAGCGGAAGGTTCCGTTATTAATATACCCCGAAAAATTCCTAAATTAACTGTTGATGCATTGCCTTCAATTTTTCCAAATCAACCGAGTTACATGACGTATTCAGTTAATCCGAAAAGAGCAGATCCTGAAGAGCGGAGACAAATATTAGTTGTCCGTTATGACAATGTTAAGACCGATTGGGACAAACAAGATCAGATCGATTCATTTTCCGACTTTTGTTGTCATTTCAAAGACAAGGCAATTTTCAGCTTCTTTTCCAACGTTAAAGAAAATGAGTTTGTTCAGTTCTACAATATAAATTTCGAGGGGGCATTTCCGAAAATATCATCGGCGTTTAAGATCTTGAGTAATTTGAGAATCGAAGTCGTATTTAGAGTCGAAGTAAACAGTTAAAGTACCCATTTCTAATTTCAAGTGGTTATTAGGTGACAGGTATATTTGTGACAGGTGGTCTGAATTTGAAAACCTAATTGCGCAATTGAATAGGGCTGATTTAGAATTAGAACCCACAGAAGAAATTGAAAACATTTGTAGCTGCCTCAAAAGTTGTATCCGAAAAGTGGATGACATTTGCGCAGACGACTTAGACACTTCTAAAATGATGAAAAAACTAACGTTGTTAAATCAACAATTAAAATTAGCCGTTTCACCGTTTCCTTTATAATTATTCTAAAATGGTTAGTGATAGAATCCCAAGAACTGCTCTTTCCGATAGGAAATTATTTACTTCTAGCCGTTAGATATCAGAATTGTTTTTGTTTATTCAGAGTTTATTTTTAGTTTCATGTAACCTATTTTTGATTTAAATTAAGAGTTTTTATTCATTCAGAGTTCATTCTTGTTTTATAGGATTTATTTTAAGTTTAAAGATCAGCAGTCAGAATGTAATCGTTTTCGACAGCGAAATAATACTTTTTTTTTTTCTTATGTTCATTCACCTACTTTATTAGCCTCAGAAAGTAAAATAATTTCCATTCTGATTGTGATCTTGTGAAACTCAATAAAACAGCTACCTCCTCGTGGTGAGTTCTCGATTATTTGCGATAAAATATTAAGAAATTATTAGCAGATGAACGAAATGCTGTTTTGTTTTCCTCTCTACAGTTCATTATTTAATTGTGAATTGAAATAAATTCGAAATTATATCGAAAACAGTGCGAATTTCTCAAGAAAATCGTATACTTTCATTACCTACGGCTGCCAGTAGGCCCTGCGGTAACAACGGCAACGTCTAACCCACCGGCCTGTTAGATTTAGTAGGCCGTGGGCCAGAATATTCCTCTAAACTGCGATGTTGCCGGAGTGTTCTCAACGGGTTGGGGTCAGGTACGAATGGTAAGACCTTGAAGTTGCAGGTTGTAATTCTGTGTGGAAGGTGGAAGCGTAAATGTGTTCGCATCAAAAATTCGACCTTAAAAAGATTTGTTTTTCTTCGCTGTGTGCGTTTGATTGGTTTTATAATCAATACATGAAGTGAAAATAAATGTTGCAGTTGCAAGATCAGTGTGTATCGCATTTGATATTGAATTTTTTACTTTGAGTGTTCATATCTGGAAGAATTATCAACAGGAAAGTTTTTCATTTTGATATTTATTAAAATTTCATTTGGAAATATTCGACTTGAGTACTATGCGTCTTCCACTTACGTAGTGCCTAGTTGCAAAAGCAACTATAAATCTACTAATGGGAAAAAAATTTCGGTATTTAGATTTTCGAAAGATTCCGCGAGGAGATCTTCCGGCCTGTCAGATTTAGTAGGCCGTGGTATCACCAATTTTACCCACCTGTATACTAGTCCACTGCATTTAGGTCGAAATAAGCACAAACTTCGGAACAATTCATACAAAAGCAAATGAAGATTTTTCGGGTAGGTCTCGGTGTCCCAAATGACGTCCCAAAAGTCCCCTAGGTCGGAGTTACACCATAACATTTGGCAACGCTGGAAAGTGCTAAAATCCTGCCCCAATGTGAATTTTCGTGAATATCTCGGTCCCTATCGAATTAATGACGAAAATACATCAGACAAAAATGAAAGCTATTGAAATTTTCTAGGAAAAAGGTTTTGGGTTGTATTTTGATATAACCAACGGTTTCGTCACAATGTTTCCTTCAATTTGAGCGTATAGAATATTCTGAAACAGAGGTACTCTGTTCCACACCACCTTTGAGGATGACTACAGGGCGCGTTTTTTTCAAAGTTGTACCCCCTGATAGGCCTAATCCACGACTTCTTTGTTTTTTGGAAAGGTTTTCTAATGCTCATTTTCTTCTCCTTCGTCTTCTCCTTCTATGAATGCATGTATATTTTCTTCAATGACATCCGTGGAGTCAATCCCAGAGTTTTGGATTCCTGCATCGGTCACATTTTATTTTTCTGATTAATCTTCAAATGATTCGGCATTCAGGCAGGATGTTTCATGGCAATTGCAACGAACTGGTGAGCAACGAAGTCCCAAACTCCGACAGCCATACATTGGTCCACAACCTTTCGTACAGTTGCCAAATATCATTTTTAAAAGACAATCAGGCGCAGAAAGTTGGGATGTCGTTTTTGGTTACAATATATGGTCTTTTAACATCCATCCCCACTCTTCAGGATTCTAATTGTTACCAAGCAATGTTGTACACCCGAAACAGATGTTCACAGATGTTGTTGTGCTGTATCAAGGGTTAGAGGTAAAAGATTCGGTCTCACTGGTGTGGCTATCGGAGTTTGGGACATCGTTTCTCACCGGTTTGTGGCAATTGCCTTGGAAAATCCTGCCTCAATGCCGAACCATTTGAAGATTCCTCAGAAAAATAAAATGTGACCGATGCAGGAATCCAAAACCCTGAGATTGACTCCACGGATGTCATTGAAGAAAGTATACATGCATTCATAGAAGGAGAAGAAAATTAGCGTTCGAACACCTTTCGAAAAAACAAAGAAGTCGTGGATTAGGCCTATTAAGGAATACCACCTTGAAAAAAACGCGCCCTGTAGTCATCCTCAAAGATGGTGTGGAACAGAGTACCTCCATTATCCAGAATATCACATACGTTCAAATTGAAGGCAAGATTGTGACGAAACCGTGTTTGTTATATCAAAAAACGATTGGAAACCTTTATTCTAGAAGATTTCATCAGCTTTCTGTTTGCTCTGATGAATTTTTGTCGTAAGTTCGATAGGGACCGAGATATTCACAAAATTTCACATTGGGACAGGATTTTGACTCTTTACAGCGTTGCCAAATGTTATGCGGTCAATCCCGCCTCGGGGACTTTTGGGACATCATTTCGGATACAGTGATCTACCCGAAAAGCCTTCATTTGCTTTTGTATGAATTGGTCCGAAGCAAAAGTCTTATTTCAGTGGACTACACCGGACAGTAGGCGATATGGTATGGGGTGCTATTGCACATGGAAGTAGGTCAGCTTTATTCGAGGTAACATGACAGCGCATTCGTTAGTGGAGCCATATGTGTTCTTCTTTATCTTAACCGGCTCAAGAATCCTATATTTTAGAAAGATAATGTTCGACTTCATGTTCCAGAGTTAGTTTAAACTTTTTTGAAGGGACCCATGTGAGTCTTTTGCCATGGCCGCCCAGATCCCCCGATTTTTCGGCCTTAGAATAGGTTCGGGACATCATTGGTAGAAGGCTTGGAAATTTACCCCAGCGGCTCTGAGACATAAAGTACAGGTAGCTTGGGATAGTATCCCTCTAAAAGAAATAGGGCTTCTAGCATCAATGCCAAGAGGGAGTGTTGGGGAGTATATAGATAATCGCGTCGGACAAACACCTTATTAGAAAATTTAATAAAAAAAATAGTAATCCCTTCATTTTTTCTCCAATTTTTAATCATTTACCCCTTGCTAAACTACACTCCCCGTTAATAAATTCCGGACAGGCAAAATTTTTGTCAAATTCAACACCCTGTATTTTTTCTCGGGTTCACCGATTTTGTTGAAATTTTCACCAGGTATGGTATTGGGTCTTCTTATATCAACCTGAGTTTTACTTTGCGAAAATACCTGTAGTTCATCCGTTATACAGGGTGAAAGAAAACCTTGTTTTATACCCTTCATTTCATGAAGCTGAATTTGAGGCGGAAAATTTGATATCATTCAGTTTTGATGTGAAGTGTGACCCTTTCTCAACAAAATGTTTTTTGATTTACGTCAGTATCTGTCTTGAAAAAAAGATACACTTCTGTTGTATTTTTCCAGTTTTTATAACAATTTAAAACATTACAATACCTTATCGACTAGTAAACATAAACAAACATCTGAAAATTTATAACGTGTATTTCCACCTCGCTTTCTCATCGCTTCTTCCATACGACGCGGCATACTTTCAATGCGTTTTCGAATTGCTTCTGGGGGAATATTTTCCCGTTCTTCAAGAAGGGCTGTTCGTAAATCGGGGAAGGTGTTGGGCTTCCGATTTCGAACATGTCTATCTAGCATATCCCATACATGTTCAATTGGATTTAAATTCGGCCTTCTGGCTGGCCACACGAATCGTTGAATATTCGCCTCTTTAAAGTATTCTGTTACAACCCGTGCAACATGAGGCCTAGCGTTGTTCCGCATTAACGGAAATTGTTGCTTCCCCCAGAAGCAATTCGTCAATGCATTGAAAGTATGCCACGTCGTATGGTAGAAGTGATGAGAAAGCGAGGTGGAAATGCACGCTATGAATTTTCAGATGTTTTTTTATGTTTACTAATCGATGAGGTATTGTGATGTTTTGAATTGTTATAAAAATTGAAAAAATGCAACACATTCTTTGAAACTGTGTATCTTTTTTTTAAAGCAGATTGTTGGAATATTTTATTTGATGATTGTCTTTGTGTCACCGTCTGTGACATATCTATGTAATCATTAGATCAGTCTATGTTCCGATCTTCAAGCGTCAATGTAGATAGTTATGTCACTGCACTGCAATCATTTGAATGTATTGTGTTCAATAAACTCGCGTTAATTCATCCTTCAGTCCCTGTTGACTTATGCAGCGATGAAATTTCTCGCAGTCCAGGGCCTTTGTCAGAGAGTCGGTAACCATATCCTTAGTGGGTATGTACTTGAAAATCAATTGATTGAGTTGGACTTTCTCCCGCAGAAAGTAGTGGCGGATATCTATGTGCTTAGTTCAAGCTTGATAAGCACTATTCAGAGCTAGATTCAGAGCTCCTTGGTAGTCCATAAAAATTGTTGTCTGACCATTGGCATCTGATGGCTGCCTTTCTTGTGCAAGTCCCCTGAGCCATAATGCCTCTTGAGTGGCAGCTGATGCAGACATGTATTCTGCCTATGTGGTGGATAATGCAACAGTTGGTTGCTTCTTCGTTGCCCAAGATATTGGTCCACATCTCATGAAGATGTACCCTGTAGTAGACTTCCTGTCTTCAAGATCATTTGCCCAGTCAGCATCACAGTAGCCCAGAATTAGAGAAGGTTTTTTCCCATCATATTCCAATTTGGCAGATGTGGTTCCCTTGATGTAACGCAGAATTCTCTTGACGGCAGTCCAATGTTCAGGGGCTGGGTTTGAACTGAAGCGGCTCACATTGCTAACGGCATAGGCAATATCAGAACGTGAAACTTGAGAGCCAAACAGCAGGCTTCCAACAGCTTCTTGATAAGGCCAATTTCCTGCAATGTCTTCATTTCCTGGTGGCGATTTCTTCAGTTTTTCTCCTGGAGTTGACGGAGTTGCAACTGGACACCAGGTGGTCATATTAAATTTTTCCTAAATTTGGTTCAGATATGATTCCTGAGAAATCCACAATTTTTTATCCTCTCTGTTTCTGGTGATTTGGAAGCAAAATACATTTCTTGCTTCACCTAGATCAACCATTTTCAATTTCTTCGACAGTTGACTGTTCAGATGGCATTTATCTCCGTTTTTATCAGAGAATATCAGAATGTCATCCACCCATATGGCCACTAGGCACTATCAATGTACTGCTCACCTCTGCTACCATCCATCACAGATACTGACGTAAATCAAAAAACATTTTGTTAAGAAAGGGTCACACTTCAAATTAAAACTGAATGATATCAAATTTACCGCCTCAAATTTACCACTGGGTGTTTAGAAATAAAGGGTATAAAACAAGGTTTTTTTTCATCCTGTGTAAATATGAACTACAGGTATTTTCACGAAGTTAATTTCAGGTTGATATAACAAGCTCCAATACTATACCTGGTGAAAATTTCGGCAAAATCGGAGAAATACCAAAAAAGATACAGGGGTGTTGAATTTGACAAAAATTTTGCCTGTCCTGAATTTATTGACGGGGAGTATATCTATGTTATACCAAAGAAAATTTAAAAAGCTTCTTCTGGGTGGTGTAGTTTCTTTGTCAGTTAGTATATATTACCCGGTCGTGAAAGCCTTTAACTAAAAATTCTAATTTGTTTCTGTTTTGTAGGTGCCCTCATTATTTTTTTGAGGGTATGGCTCTGGAGAAACGGCTTCGAAGGCAATACCCGGTCTTAAAGACTACTCCACGCAATTAGGCGAAAAGCTGACCAGCACCGGCGTCGGCTTTCGCAGGAACCCCGAAAAATGGCCTCCCGCCGTGTTTCCGCGAACGGGACGGCCACCTCCTCCTCCATCGGCGGCAGATCAATAAGTTCGGGTGTCCTGGGAGATCCGGGTGCCCGCGCAACACCGTCCTAGTCCGCCTCTCCATTGCTGTTCCAGTCCCCGATCGACACAGTCGCACACGTCGCGTCAAAGCACCACCTTCGACCCTTTTGCACAGACATTTCATGAGTTGGGGCCCAAATCCCGACTGCCGCCGTCGCCATCGCTGAGAGGAGCACCGCACGCGGCCATTGCGTTCCCCCAACAGCGAAGACGACGTCCCCGACGCTGCTCGGTGTATGGTGTGAGACAAAAGTGCCTCGGATGAACACGTACGCGATTTTCGCTGGTAAGTTCTGCATCTTCTTCATCTCCCTGCCTCCCATCGATTTTATCGGTGTTAGCTCGCTCAAGGACTCCCGATCCTCGCCTTGTATCTGCTGTTGGCGGCGATGGGAGGCTGTTGCTCATGGCACCGGTCAGGTGGTTCTCTTCTCTTTCTTCTTCTTCGCTCCGATCCGTCTCGTTTTCTACAGACTCGCTCATTCAATTCCTTCTTTAGGAGTTTAATAATAATAATAATAAAAATAATAAACATTTATTCACCAAAAATCATTACATATTCAATACAACAAAATTGGAAACGTCAAAAGAAGGAAAATGAATCAGAACGAAAACTCATCAGCTCAAACCTGAGAGGAACTCTGATATATCATAAGGTTCTTGATGAAGCAATAACCTATAGATCTCTTTGCGAAACGATTTGAAATCACTTATTTCTCTTATGTATGCTGGTAAGGTATTAAACAATTTAATACACATATATGTAGGAGATTTTTCAGTAGATGCCAGGTAGTGCCGAGGATAAAAAAAAATTATGTCTTGTGTTGTGGGAACCTGTCTTTCTGAAGTTCCTGAAGTATTCCGGTTGCTTGAATATGAACTGCAGACACTTGTAGATGTACATAGCTGGTAGTGTAAGAATGTTGTTTTCCCTGAATTTGCCTCGACAAGATTGTCAAAACTTCAAGTTGAAAATACATCTTAGGGCAAGTATTTGGATTCGGAACACACAAATGGATCCCTGACTACTGCCCCAGACCAGCAGTCCATAACTCATGATAGCCTGAAAGTTCGAGTAGAACACAGTCTTCAGAAATTCTACATTGATTTGAGGACACGCAAGGTGTATAAAACCTTATTCAGCTTCTTACAAAATCGTTGTATATGGTCAAACCAATTTAGATGTTGGTCAACAATAACTCCTAAAAATTTTGTAGAATATCTCAGTTCTACCTCCCTGTCCAAAAATTGAAAGCCATCAGGAACCACAGTTTTCCGCAGCTTATGTGAGAAAAGTATGAATTCGGTTTTCTCAGAATTCAATGTTAAACTGTGCGATCCGTACCAATGTTTCATTGATGCAGCAGTCGTGTCAAGAACGTTCTGAAGGTTTCTATTATTTTTCGCTCGAAGAAGGATGTTAGTATCATTGGTGTAATTCACAAAATTATCTTTGATGGTTGGCATGATGTTTGGCATTTCGTTAGTAAATATTAAAAATAATATGGGTCCGAGGTGGCTACCCTGTGGAACACCTTCAACAATCTTAGTTGCTTCCGATATATATTCTTAACCGTCGACTGTTATTGAAACATATTGCGTGCGTCCTTGTAAATAGCGCCACATATGCTGCAATTGGGTTCCACTGATGCCATATGCCTCTAGTTTTTCAACCAGAAGGACGTGGTTAACTGAATCGAACGCCCTAGAAAAGTCCAAAAAAAATCCCAGAATCATGTCCTCATCCTCCAACCCCTCATATATATCTGTATAATTCCAATTGAACGAATAGGTACTCCTGGTGAAGGCTAAATAATTGATGGCTACCTCTGATTCTATTTGGAACGAATCCCAATATACGAGGAAATTGTTACATTAAAGTCCAAAAAAATTATTTCTCTATTCCTGAATTTGCTGTAATTGAAATACTTCATTACTTCCCACTTTTTTTTTCACGCTTGTTTCTACAATCAAGAGCGTTATTGTTCTGTGATTTTCAATTTTTGAACTGAAACTGGATAAACCAATTAATACCTAGGGGCGACCCACTGAAGAAGAATTCGTGTTCAAATTTGATTCTTTTCATACAAGAAGGGAAAGTACCTTTCTTGTTCATTCAATTTCGTTCCAAAAATACCTAGGTACTCAGCATTTCAATTTCTATTTTGAACTCTTATTGGCAACATTCGTAAGTTTATATGAAAAAAAGTTGTTGTTTTTCGGTCTGGGGAGTGATTGGTATTCACTGGCCAAAAAATCCTTGATTTTGCACGGTATGCGGACGGTTTTTCAATGAAACATAGTGTTGTTTAATTGTACTTTATTTCACTAAATATGACTTCTTCACTTGACAACAACCTTATTGCTAAGAGAAAGAGTGAGAATTCGTGGTCCCACCCGGTCTTCAAACGTTCTTGGTAGTCAGTCTACTTGGACTACCTGCGGTAGGTCCTACTATCTAGTCAAGCGTGCCTACTGCCTACTACAAATTGTAATATTTCAAACTCTCATGGAATGCATAAAACCGGTTAAGTTTGTAATTGAGCATTGTCCTCGTAAATGCTCCCCTCATTTTTTCATGCAAATGATTCGAAAAAATTTATTTCAATTGAGTGCTCGGACACGTCGATTTTTCATTCGAGGGGTACAACTTTTGAGATCCAATTCACATCCATATATCTTCAACTCAACCCTTACTGCAACCCCTAAATATTGAATAGGAAAGGTTGGGTTAGCAAAACCTCATTTGAAAGTACTTTCTTTCATACATTCAGTAGAATGATTTCTTCTTCCATTAATTTATTGGTTTTAAAACCAGTACATACTATACATATAAATCAATTAGATTTCTACCTTTATTGTTGATTAAAGAATCTAATGAGTCTGGTGTAGGTATGACAGTTATGTAGTATCATCAAACCTACAAAACAAATAAGTGAAAGCTTGATTGATTCACTCAGCACGCTTAACAGAATGACCAGTACTACGAAAAAGTTAAATCTCTCGAACACGAATGTACTAAATAAAAAATTACTCTGCTGATCTAAGACTAGAAAGGCCTCAAGCCATCTTTCCTATTCAAAATGTAGGGTACGTGGTTTCAACACAAAGCTCTGAATTTGATCTCTTGAATGAAAAAACGATGTGTCCAAGCATTTTTTTGAGAGCCCACCCTATATTTACAAATTGTCTTATATAAAGAAATTGGAAAAACTTGTGTTTATTTATAGGTTTTCCCGTTTTTCAGCTTTACTCGTCTGTTTTCGCTCGAAACATGATGAGAATTAATGAAAATTACCTCATCATTATTTGCCTTTATAAACGATGGACTGTCCAGATATGAATACATTCAATTCTAAAGATCTCGTGTTTCTGCCCTTCTGTAAAACTGGTACACAACATTAACTTTGCAATTAATCTCCGAATGGGGTTAAAATTCGATTCAGTTAAAAAGTGGGTAAGTTGCAGACAGACCCTTTCAAGAATTACAAAGTCGATTTCCTTCGAGATTTTCAAGACTTCCTCTCGATTTAAATGAAATGCACTCTTGATTTTTTTTCTTGATATCGCTTTGGTCTTTCACCTTTTTTAGACCTCCTTAAATCATGGGAAAAATTGGGTTTTTTGTATCTGATTGCGGTTACTGGAAATAATTATATTTTAGGATATGCCCGTATACAAGCTTGCTTGGACTGCACATCATTGTCATTTGAGTGTTCGTATAAATGGTGATGAATAAAGTTGAATTGAATTTCAGTTTGTTCACGATTATCTGGAATTATGTGAGATTCATTATTCCTCATTTTTCAGGTTGATTTCATTATATCTATTATTCATAATATAAAAGATAGTTTTGCGAATTTTTGCTTACTTCAAATTTAAATGAGCATAACCCTCATCATAACCGTTTCCTTTTAAAAGCTCTTGCTCTGACAAAATATTAAATATCTCAATCGGAATGAGCTGTTCAAATTGATAACTTACATTTTTTCCATCTGGGTCATTATATTTATATTCATGTTTTACAATTATACAAAATATTCGTCGTATCAAGATAACGTCAAACTTTATCTTAATCTTTCAGAAAGAAATCGAGAAATGAAGTTGGTCGGGTGGTTGCATCTTGAACTTTGGGAATTTGATTATGAATAATGGGCATCTTGGTTGCACGTCTGTAGTCCCTTTCATTTACGATTTTTCATGAAAACGTAAACAACAAGGAAAATCGTTACAACATCTATCGGGAAATATGTTCGAGTTCAACAGATACTATTTCACATTAAAGTTGTGAACGCTCGAGTTAGAGTAGGAAACCCGATCGTGCAATTTTAACCGCAAAAAAACAAATCAATTAGCCTTTTGCCAGTTCATATCGCCCGTTTATTTGTTTCTCGTCTTCACTTCCATTCCCGAGTCGGAATCGTTTATTTTTAGCTGATTATTTGTATGCATTTCTAATATCGGAGTCCGCGAAAACCAGGCTTATAAATTCTGATACTGGAAAATTGTACTCGCCTATTTGCCGCGTAAATATTGGACGAGCAAACATTGGGATTGGTTCAGATAATAAGTGCAAATAAGAAAGCGACCTTAGAAGTCTGGGCTGTACGGGCCTTCCCCAGTGAAGGCGAAATTGCGATTTGAGAAACAGGATGTGACTGAAGTTCTGAGAAAAAACATTATTGAAAGATTGGCACCATCGACACTTTTCTACAGTGGCATGCTTTGTTAGAAGTATGAATAGATACAGTGAATGTAGAATTTTTACTGGTTGTAGGGAATAACTAAGCACCAGGTAATTCAAAAACAATTTTGAATGAATAGAAGCAGAAACAATGACTACAAAGAACTTTGGATTACAGTCACTGAACTGAATGTTATGATTTGTTAAGCTTTCGTCAAATGAATTCGTCTCAAAATCTTGTTTAACAACCTCTTAACTAGCTTCCACCTAATCAACTAAGTCTGAGAATCGCGTTTCAAGATTACTTCTAACGTCAATCTTTTCCGACTAGTGTACGTCTAATCACTTAGTATAAAATTCTCGTCAAATCGGTTTTTCTGAACTGCTTCTAATAATTGTCTACCTTGTGACCGTCTACCGTCAAATTATCTAATCGACTACCCTATTTTTCTTCAAGAGATAGTTCTTGCTCTCTTTTCCCCGCACGACCACGCAACCCTCAAGTTATTCCTTTCCCATGATTCTAGTCTTTTTCGAATGAACACCTGCGAACACTTGAGAAATCTTGTGTTGAGGGTCAAGTTCCTCCAACGGTCTGATATATTCACTGAGTGGTGCACTCAGGAGTGTTTCTTAGCTCAATTCAACGAGTATATCACTTTAAATATAACTCCTGAAGATGCCAGACATTCGAACTGGCGAAACGTCGGGAACTTATCCACGACGACCGCTGAAATGCTCGAAAGAACAAGTTACATTGAACGATGATCACGAAAGCTTCCACTTATTCATTAAGCTATTGATAACTGCTACTTCTGCATAATAACTTCTCCATTGTCCCTTCTATACTTTAAATACTAATAATTCTTGAATAGAACGATGAGTATACAAGTTCGACGGCCTTTTAGAAGAACTGAACCTATTTGAAAACTGGTGATTTGGAATATGATATTGTTCTTTCGAGCATTGTGGCCGTTGGTATGGATTAGTGGCCTTCTGCCAGTTCGAGTGTCTGGCATCTTCAGGAGATATATTTCAAGAGAAGTTCTCGCTGAATTTAGCTGCCTGAGTATCGCCTCAGTTTGAAATTTTTTTAATTTCCTACTCATTTTTCGTAGTGTTTCTAATTCTGAATACATCAGTATTAAAATCGTTGCATTCTTCGAAATACTTTTCATATTATCGTGAAAAAACTGGAAAAAAGGGAGATAAGAGTATTCGGTATAATGTTTGTTATTTCTATTCTAAATATCTTAAGCACAAACCGTTTTCACACTTTTGAAGTCGAAGACTGTGGAAATATTGTGAATTTCTAGAAATTCAAAAAATTCGTCACAGGCTGTTCCAAATGTTGGGTCTAGAATTGGGATCAAGATTGGGCCATACCTATTGTTTTTCGAATTAGAACCCTAATTTTCATGTTTGCGTTGAAAAAAAATGGTAGTGTTCTTACATATTAATGCTCCTAAATGAAAAATTCTTGAGTTATTTAGGATTTTCTGATTTCATGCCACACGTACAGTCGAATTCATTAAATCTGTTTCATATCAAGAACAATCTATAGTCATTGAAGATAAATAATTCCAATAATTCACTAGTAACTGACCTATTTTTCTTATTTATTTATCATTGTCAAGAGATTTATGAATTTGACTCTACGTATGACATAAAATCAAAAAATCTTGAATAACTGAAGAATTATTCATTCAAGGTGAAATCAACATGTTGAAACACTATCATTATTTTTCTTCGCAGAATCCAACACAATCATAAAAAGTAGGTTTCTTATTCGAAAAACAAAAGTTATGATCAAATCTGGATCCCAATTTTTGACCCAAACTCTTGGAACACCCTGTGAAGAGTTTTTCAAAATTCTAGAAATGTTACAATATTCCCACTGTCTTCGACTCCAAAATGTGAAAACGGATTGTGCTTAAGATATTTAGAATAGAAATAATAAACATGATACCGAATACTCTTATTTCTCTTTTCTCTTCTTGTATTTTATCACGGTAGATAATATCTATCGGGATAGTATCCAGTTTTATCCGACTGCTTGGTATCCCATTTTGGCCGATCGCGCCTCACAAAATATTCTTCAGGATTTTCACGAGAAAAGTTCTGATTGTCAAATCTAGAAATAGTAAATAATTATATGAAATTCACACCGACATTCATTTTTCACCTAAAATATGAATTATTTATCACTAAACACCGGTAAAACTAAATAGTAAAACCCTACTTCTACGAACTCTAACATGTCACGCACCACAGATTCGCAATTCATCTAAATTATCACCTGCTATATTTGCGAAGATTGCCCTATTACGTTTTACCCTCGGTTTTACTGAACTATCCTGTTTTATCCAAATCTCCCCTGAATTGATTATTGTTATTGAATATCAATATAAATTTCCTGAGAAAGTATTTTATTCGATATGTTTTAAAAAAAAATCAATTTTTCTGAATACCTTTGTATATTGAAAGGCATGAAACCAAATAATCTAACTAATGTTCCATAAGGAATAGAAAGTGCTTGTATCAGGTAATGCAGAATTCTCCCAGAATACATTTCAATATTCCAATCGCTATATAATTAAGAATCTATTACTGAACTTTCAAAACGGCTTCAACCTCATCCAAGTTGTAGAAGTATATTATTTATATCAAACACCGAATCCTCCAATGCATCAAATTCAAATAAATATTTGATTCCCAGAGAGCACTGACCATTATTTCCGGATCGATCCGTCTGGAATATTTATTGAGGTATATTAGCTCTAGAAATCAGAACTTGAAACCTATTAATAGGGTCAAACATTGAACAAGACTTTCCTGGATAGGTTAAAAAATATCGAGTTCGGTATTTCAAATCGTGTAAGCTTCCAATAAATCCGTGGTGCTGGGGAAAAAGGAGATAAGTCCATCTTTGAGCAAACGAGATTTGTCTTGATTGCGAACGATTTGTAATTCGTAATCAAACTTCAAATAATTTTCCTGATCATTCTCAATAATGGACTTATCCCCTTTTTCCCCGACACCGAACTACCCGACGGAACTATCTCATTTTTATCACAGGGCCGTACTGAGATTGAAAAATCAGGGGTGGGGGGAAATCCGAATTTTCCTAACTCCACCATCAAAATTTCGCAACTATGATATCACTCAGTCGTCGATTTATAGAGACTTATTGATTAAGTCATGACCTCGAGATTTTTCTTGAGTGAATCTGACATTTTCAAGTGACGAACAAGCACGTATCTCCTGAATGAAAACAATGGTTTTTGCAGGCAACATTTGAAGCAAGTTGAAAATTGTATAAGTCATGCCGTGAGGTTTGCTCGCGATACTGTTTTTCCAACCACACGCACGCATCCCTGTACGAGCGTGTGGTAGGCCCATAAAGAATCATCATTCCTCACATTGGTTGGTAATTTATTTTGACAAAAAATGGGATAATAATATTATGAACGATTCAAATGTTTCACTTCAGTATTCAAGATGGTTATCTATTGATTATTGGATTCAAAGTCATGTTGGTAACAGGTAACACGTTGACATAATACAAGCAATGAGTTGGATACTGTGACAATTCTAACGAAATCTTACTTCTTTTATTTTTTCACTATAATTTTTCTTTACCTTCAGGCTTGAAATTTTCCAAGTTTTCCAAATCGAAGAACCAGAAAAAAGTTCTGAATTTTGAAAAATTGTCAATTCATAATTTGTATTAATCCAAGTTAGGTTATTACAAGCAAAACTGTTCCCTTACTTGAGAGAAATAAAATTTTTTTGAACCCTTACATTGGTGAAATTGAACTTTTTTGAAATTTTGAGAAACTCAGGAGTCCAGAGTATGGAAACTCCAAGTTATGCATGTTGTGACGAAGCATGATTTTTCTGTGAGAAAAAGTCAGACTTCTCTTCCATTTTCATGCTTCATTAACTATTTCATTTTCATTTCAAAACTCATGATTGGATAGGTACGTTCGCATTTTCAAATTAAATATCTGATTTTCAGTATTTCATTTCAATAATTCAAGAAATGAACCTTTAAGATGAAAAGTATCAGGCTGTATTGTATTGTTGTCTTTTACAATATGGCCTGGTATGAATTCTGATTACCGGGCTTTTTGTTCCGAATCCACCCCGTCAGGCGATTAGCCGGAACCGGACAGATTTTTACGTCCAATATTCGAGAAGTTCGACGATTTTTCACAGATGTTCTCCACCCCCCTTCAGTTTCGATGCAATTGTTCTTCGATGCTTATACTGAACCCCTTTTTCACACCCGACTGCAGGCGTGAGCCGCACACCTGAGTTGAAGTGCACACTTTCCTCAGGTAAGTGACTGAGGATTAACAAATTCTCTCTCTCTACTTTTTTCCTCGAAATATTCAATTTTTGAGGGGACGAGTGCAGAGAAGAAACAGTCGGCCTGGAAATCCCGTCCATTTCCACGTAAGAGTCTAAAAGCAATCCGTTACTTGTTCAAAACCACCCGATTGGGTCCTAATGCTGGTAGACAACTTGTAAGGTCAGAGAGATAGATGATTTACGTTAATTTACAGCACTCTAGGGGTGCCAATTGTGTAAAGTTAAGATAGAGATATAAATTACATCATGTAATATTTCAACGATAGATGCTTCAGCTAGTGAGGACATGAGACCACCTTACGTTTATATGAGGAAATAATATGCTTCTACTCAGGCTAATGATAATCAAAACTTGAACAGTCGAGATTTATTCCTCTCTGATGACAATAGCTATTTACAATATCTGCTATCACAAATTAAAACAATTAAATATGATTAGAAGAATATGTAAAATTATGAACAATTCGTCAGGACCATTCACAAGAGTTTTCGTTCTTTATTAACTTATCTGGTTATAACAATGCTGGGCAAGGGAAGTGACTATCTCCCGATTTTTACCCAAAGTTCGAACTCATGGAAGACGTTGCAGTAAAAGATGAAGGTTGTATTCTTCCAAATAGAAGCGTTGAGGGTTCAACCTCCTCCAAGGTGCAGGTTCTGAAGGATTTGAAGACTTAGATCCCCCCAAAGATATTTCAGATGCCTAGATTCCTCCAAAGAGGTGTCGAAGGCTTAGCTCTCTCAAAACAGGTGCCGGAGGCTTAGCTCTCATTAAAAGATACCGGAGACTTAGCTCCCTCAAAAAAAAGCAATCTTAACTATTGCCTAAGTCAAACTGTTTCAATCCAGAATAGGAGAATAAATTATTGCCTTTTCCGGTGCAGCGTCAGAATAGCGGAATACCAGAGTCTCGCGTCTGAGGTGGCACGATCTCGACTGACTCATAGAAATACTAACGAGAAGAATACCAACTCCCTACTAAAACTCGTTGACACTGTTTGCAGCTAGCGACATCCCAATAATATCACCGGTAGAAATCGGAACTAATTCTCAGCGGCAGCGGCCGTAGGTGGCGGGCTATTCAAAATCTAATCGTTTTTTGTGAATCTCAGTATACTGCATCGTCGTACTAAATCAAGCAAAACTAATTGAATATTTTCAATTGCAGTAAAAGCGAAAATAATATATTATTTATAAATCAATAATGTGAGGAAAATAAAAAAAAATCGTAATTACTTTTGTTTTATTAAAATTCAACTATAAATATACATATAAACAGGATGAGTTTTTTACTTGTACATATATATTTCAACAGTAGATTCATGAGATCAAATGGTTTCAACACTTTGTTTGACAATAGACTTCTATGAATGAGCCCTTCTTAAATTGAAATAATTATTTAAGCATATTTCCGCACACCACATGCAAAGTACTGCTATACGCTCTAACACTCTGACATTTTTCGTCCCATCTTTTCACTCAATTTCCTGCAGTTCGCTCTAACTTCTTTGCTGAAGAGGTCAAATTCATTGTCATCACTGGTTTTGTCATAATCTTCACTTGGCCTTTCTCCTTCAGAAGCAAACTGCTCATTTTCATGCCCAGAAAAAAAAAATGTGTTAGACAGTTTTAGGTATCACGCTTTCTGGTAAGATGTTTTATAGTCACCGCGTAACTTGTGTTGTTTGATGTTACTGAGAACGATTTGAAGCTTGTAGGTTTTCAAATGCTTGTCGTTATAGACAGGGTGAATACATAACATCATCAAATTAATTTTCAATTCTTAGAAAGGATATTCCCAATAAAAAATTAAATAAATACGTTTCTGTATTCTGTTCACATGGATTTGAGAACCGATGAAACGAACGGCTGGAGTTGATGCTACTGTGTGTACATTTGGCATACTTGCACCTTGTTATCGAAGCAAGCATGGTTACGTCAAGTTAACTGTGAAGAGGAAGAAAATAAAAGATTATTATTGAACAAGCAATAATAAAACTTCAATAGCAAACTAAACACAGGGCTTCACCCAAGATAAAATGAGAATATTTAACTAAAATACTTTTTTTCTCTGACAATACGAATTTGCCATAGATGAAATGTATTCTGTAGTACTTATCTAGCTCATAACATCAAAGGGAATCAGTCAACGAAATAAATTAATAATCAGTAAGTGGGACCTAAACGAAACATTGACCTTTTTCTTCAACGGAATTTCTCATCACATTAGTATATAATACTCGATACATGAATAAAAAATATATATGAAAAATCACTTACCAGTAAAGTAACAATAATAGATGATAAAAGCTTAAATATCCAAACGAATTATTGAAAAACTCATCAAATAATATAAAACTTTCACGATAGCTGGATGGAAACGTCAGATTTTAGGTTACGGATGGCGTTTGCTAGACTAGAAAGCAACTCTCCTGCGCACATCGCGATACTAGCGCTCAAAAAGAATATGTTCACCGGCAGAAGGGCGAACTAACAGGGGTAAAATCATCGAATGCGAGTTGGTAGGGGTGACTGACTCGCGATCGGGTACCACTTGATGTCGCGTTCCTGATCCGAGACGATCCGGAAACTCCCGAGATTTGAACTCGATAAATTGAACCGTTACAAACTTATTCGCGATCTTAGTAAACGTCATTCATATTACTTTGCAGTGTATCTTATATATATGTATGTGTTTCTTGTTTCCTTTTCTTTCACTCTGGGAATAGTTATTACGACCGTATGTGTATATGGGCCGTTCCTAGGGTATATCAAAGCCGTCAGGAGAGGCTGTGGATATATGCAGCCAGCGTCAGATTAAGATTTTGCCGCCTTTTTTTACTATGTACGAAAAGGGAGGGAGCTGGTTGCCGCCAGGGCCGCTGCTAATGCCGGCATTCCGGGCAAACTACCGGGGTGCAAATTCAAGGAGCGGCAAATCAGATTTTTCATTCCAAAGTTTTTCTCTTTTAAAATCGAAAAGGCACCCCTTATTCAGGATGAAATCCAAAAGACGCCTCTTGACGTAGCTTTTTGATCTCGAATACGTTTGTAGTCAAATAACTCAATGAAAATTGAATTAAACCTATAGAGTAATACCGACAGAAGGAGAACGTTTAGTGTCTTGAAATTCTGATATGAATTTCATTCTGCCAGTTTGCCAATCAAAATTTTAAAATTTTTATTCCTTCGAGGGTTTCAAAAACGTGAAAAAAGAAGAGTATCAACACTATGAACTCGTCAGTGTCGTCACTTTATTGAACTGAATAAGCTGAATTGAAGGTAAAGTCTATAATTCCAAAATTTTTCAATTTCAACCGAAGATTTTGTCTCTGTGAAAGGTGGGATACCGATGAACACAAATTAGCTAAGATTATAGAGAAGAAAGATTGGAAACCAAGCGACTATACTTACGTTAGTGCCATCTATTTATGCCGAGTTGTTCTAGGAATCTGAATGCGCTAAATATAAATAATTAAGCTAAAAAAATATAGTAATTAAAATTGACGTAGAGTAGCTGAACGGTTAGAGCGATTGCTTTGGGACCGCGAGGTCGGAATTCGAATCCGCCAAACTATAGAAATTTCAATGATTTGGTTTTATCGCACAAGTTGTTGTTTTCTAGGCTGGATAGAGTCGAAATTCAATTTCAGGGGCCATGGTTTTAGCGCAACCTAAACTTTCAGGGTTATTAACAACGGAAAATCGTAGTAGGTTTTCAACCTTAACTATATATGACTGTTTCCTATCTTTATACTTTTTAATCTTGCAAATGAGGTCGAGAAATGATTCTCTTTTTTCAGTTATAAAATTTGATTTCACTACAATCTCAAGATGAAGGAGTTGTAGGTCTATGAATTGAAGCTGGTATCAATTTAAATGACCACAATTTTCAATTTATGTATATTCAAATACATTTATTGTACAAATTATAGGTTAATACTTAAAATCCTCTTTAATGATTGATTGCTTATATTTGAAATTTGGAAAAAGTTGTAAGGCAGGTGAACTGTTAAGTAACTACATTATAACTCAAAAATATTTGATTTTTTTGAGGCTATGGTTTTCAAAAATGTTTTTGAGGCCCTCCTACTAGACAGCGGATTTGAGACACCTAATACAAATAGTACGAGAAATTGTTTTCCATAACACTAGACACTCATGCCTGGCCTCATCGAAATCGATCTGCGTTAAATTCCAATATGTGCTTGAACTCGAGTTCTATGCCTCCTCATTCCACGGCCTTCTCATTCCTCCAGGATGCCAGCTTGGAATCACCCCGCTACCCTCATTCCGACTGCCTTCTTGGCACGTAACCTCGTCGAGCGTGATGATGCCTCTTCCAGCCGTCGAATATTCAATTCCAACCTAATGGCCTCCAATAAAGCCTGATAGGCTGGTGAATAATTCAAGCGCGAGGCCCTTTGTTTCGACGTCGGACCTTGTCGACACTTATTGCAGCAAGGTACGTCGAAATCCTCGCACAAACCACTCAGATAATCGGGATTACGCCGATTAATCCGAAACCAATCGAATTCGTATTCAACGTTCATGCTTGTTGGAATACGATGAACTTGAGAGGCCCAAACAGCTGGTTTACTTTCTTTCTTACAATGTTCGTGCTTGAAGTCTTATGAGTTAACTTAGGTAACTTCTACACATCTAGTGAAGATTCATCTTATCCCATGTAAAGGGAAAGTTGAATTCTGATCAAAACAGTTAGATAAGGAAAGAATTCTGAAACAATTTCCGGGTCTCACCCAATTGAAATGAAAATGATTAGCACGCACATCGACATGCACCAGTTGGCCAAGTGAGAAAGTAAGGTGGAGCGATTATAAGAGAGGTGGTAGGAAATGGTGGGAGAGGAGGAGAATTATCTGTTCTCTTTATGTGTCTTTTGAGATAAGATTATCTCAAAAGACGTTTCTGCTTTCTTCACTGGGTCGTAAATCCAATGAAGTAGCAGTGCAGGGGTGAAAAATCTACAGCATGGTTCAAATAACAGTTCCTGAAAATTTCTTTTTTTTGGCGTGAAGGGAAAAGAAATAGCTGAAAATTCAAGACGAAAAACAGTTTTTTGTGAATAACTCAGAAAATATCCATTTTAGGGCAAGGGTGTGATGCATACACTCACATTATGTTTTAACGTAGATTCAATATCTGCCATAAAAAATGGGGTTCTAATTTGAAAAAATTGATTTTTCACGATTTTGTCATCCCTAACTTTGAAAGCGATTTTTTCACCCCCTGTATCATGAATCGCGATTTCGATTTTTAAAGTAGATACATCAATCTTACATCTTAAAAAATCCCAAAAATGAAAATTTTCCATCCAAAAACCTCGAAGTTATTCTTGTTTCAGCGGAGCTCTATTTTCGATTTTTTTCGAATTTTCCCGCTCAGAGAGAATTTTCCAACCAAAACTGAAAAATGTTACATCAAAATAACTTGAAATTTTCTAAGGAATCTATTTCTGCACTAAAAAAATGGTGTTCTAATTTGGAAAACGGAAGTTGACGTCATTTCCGGAAAAACCGGAGGTGCTCATGCCTTTTAGATTTCGTCAGCATCGTGGAATACTTATAAGTGCCGAATTTCATGAAAATACGTTCAGTAGTTTCCCGTATAAATATAGGTGAGGTTCCTCGTGAAAGACCCTGTATATCAGACTCCTTCATCAGACAAATTCTTTAATTCATTACAATCTTCCAAATCAATTGTTCGATTAATCAATTGGCATCTCTTTCAGAGACTGAGAGAGAAAGCGCTTGAAAATTTCAGAAAAGAAAATAATTACGGCATCAGATCGATAATATCGATTTTTTATCTCTTTCACTCGATGCCGAACACCAAAAAGAAAGATGCAGACGCAAGCTTTGTTCGGGTTTCAATTTTCAGAACAGTCCTAGGATCAATAGATAGTTTAAGGCTTTCACGATCGGATATACTGACTTTTGAAGAGTCTTCCATGATTATTGGCCGTGGTGCATTAGGAACTATTTTCTGATACAAAATACCTATTACATGTTACAACCAGACCTCTTCGTCGAAAAGCAGCTAGCGGCATTCCCACGAAATTCTTATGGTCGAAAAACTGGCAGCAGAACATTGTCTGAGTGAAACTATGTATGATTTCTATACTGTGCGCCTGGAGTCCAGAATCATTATTGAAAATAACGACCCGAAATGACTGCCCTATTCCCCACGTTCGCAGCGAAAAGCCGCAGGCGGGAAAGCCATCCCGTCGTTTTCATAATTAATTTCCACGTCTTTCTCCAGAGTTCTGCGAAATGGAAGGAGAGCGCCATAACAGCGGCCGCTTCCATTGCGATCGCGTGTGGGCCGAAATGGCGCGAACAAACGAAAAGTGAACTGGACTGTTAAATTAACGATTATTCTCATAACGAGTCGGCGGAAAGTTACTCTGGAGGGTGGTGCACTGAATTTCCCCATTTTCCAGGGTCGCCAACTCACACTGAAATTTCCGTTTCCAACGACGTCCTACCAAAACATTCAAATTTAATGGAGGTCGTGTCTCGTCTTGTGCCAACTGTTCAATTACTGTTATTTATTTGTTTGTTCACGTACGGTTCGAGAGAGATGAAGGCTGGAAACAGAGGGTGGAGGAAGAGTTTGGCCCGTGAAGTTAAAGTTCAGTGGAAGCCGGCATTATAAACGTCTCGACCGACGACTAGAATTTAAATCTCAATGTGAAGACCGGTCTTGGTATGACAAAACTAGCCTTCAAGCTGAAATTGAATTCAGATTCTCTTTCAGAACTAAGCTCAATATTTAGTACCCAAATTTCATTCCCTTGTGACGAAATAACAGGTTTTCGTACAATTCATTGAAATTCAAACTCAAATGATAAATGAAGCTTCCGCGTCCATCGTTTAATGTATACTTGTTTTTTCGAGGATGCCGTCCTGTACTAAGTGCTTTTTGGACTTGAAATAGTTGTGCGTTCAGGCGACGAAGAGAACTGAACAGGCCAGATACTCGAACTGGTGAAACGTAGAGAATAAATAAACGACGACGGCCAAATTGCTCGAAGAAACAAGTGTCATCAGATGGGATGAGTCATTCTTCAAAATAGTCCGAATGAATTAATATTGTTGTTATAATGGTGCAAAATAAAAATTAAAAAAAACAAGCGATTTGGCCACTGTAGAGTTTTCACGAATCCTATGAAATTGGTCTTTAATTTCAATTTTTGTGGATTAATATGAAGAAGTTCTGATTAGGTGAGGTCCTCCATTTCAATTTATGTCGATTCATGTGACTATTTCTCTCGTTTTAATTTCTACCAATCAGAATCTCGCGTAATTTCGAATTACAAATGGTTTCTAGATGGAAAAACTGTATGGGAGCAACTGTCAGTAGTTTCGAGTTTTCGCGGCAAATTTTGACAGTTGGATTCAAATTGATACCTATACTTAATGCATGCAGAATGAACTATTACTCATGGAAAAGTCTTGTCAAATACCATTCGGTTATCCAATTTTTCCTATGAAGGAATCGAAAAAACACAATGTAAAGTCATATTTCTTAACAAAAAGCATTCATGTATGTGCAAAAAAGCTAGTCTTTGACTAGGATTTCTGTTGCCATTAGCACTCGTGCTTCTTGTTGAAATATTACTTAGTAACATGTTTTTTCAATTTTGTTTCCAGAAAAATTAGATGCCCTTATCTGGTTACGAATTGGCGAATGCGCCAGACCATACTAGGATTTTCTTGGATTCTCTCATTATTCGAGCAATTTAAAATTTTTTTCTTTGATGAAAACCTACTTCAGACACAAAAGAGGGTACAGCGCAATTGGTTCAACAGTTCACGAGTGAGGCGATGGCATTTTTATTCATATAGATTTTGCTTCGAGCGCAACATGATATTTACATCAGATAACGTTCATATTTTTTTCTCATGAAACATTTTGGTGAATAGTTACAAATGATTTCGAATCAGGAAAAAATTTGAAGCAAAAATCAGAAATCCCTGCATAACCTTGAAAATGATTGGATCAGAAAATTCAATTTCATCTATCATATTCAAAATACTCATGGAAAACTGCCTGCTCTTCCGAGTACGAGTTAGAACAAGCGAGTACTTCAGAATTATTATTGAAAATGGCAAATTCTCAATGTTCGATCATAACTCAAAATCTAGAACTGATAGGCCGGTTCTGTTTTCAGATTTAGATTAGTCAGGAAAAAAGAACTCGAGAATTTCTGATCCGTTTTCTTATAGCTAATATTTGAGATCCTCCCAGTAGACAAAAGATTTTTCCCACCTTGTACATTCTCTCAACTCTCAACTGATTTTCGTGTCAGATTTAATAATACTTCACAATTTGATGTATTGAATATGTCTATGTATTCTTTTCGTACTAGCGAAAGTTGTCCTTCCACATTTAATGTTTTCAGTTTCTAGTCTAATCTATATGAATCAAAATGAAGCCTTGTTTTGCGTTCCCTAATTCTTATTGTTGTTTCCTTGTTTATCAAGATTAGGTTCTTATGAAAGAAAAGAATAGGAAAGTATCGCGGAAAATGAGAAATTTGATGAAAACTCAAGAATGGCCTGGCGCATTTACCAATTCGTAACAAGCATTATTTATATTTATCCACATAAATTAAAATGAAAGACCAATTCAATAGGGTCATAGCAAGACTAATTCGCTTGAGTTTTTTTAATTTGCTTGGAATTTCAAGGAAGGTGCTCAAGCAGAAAACAATGGAAAAAATTATTTTGTACAATTATAATCAACGATATTCTTTTACTCGGAGTTTTGATTTTGAAAAAAAAACCTTTGTTATTTCAGTTTGAATCTCAATGCATTGTAAAAAAACCATTATTTTGGCAAAAGAAAGTGAAGTTGAAATAAAATATAGATATAAATTGAAAAATGTATGAGGTTTGGATCCCCCTATTGTTTTTGATCAGAATGGAATACTGATGTCGCTTGCTCCTCATGAAATTTTAGTTTCGCCCCCTGAGAAATATTTCTGCTGGCGCTCATAAATGTTTGCATGTGAAGAATGAAAAAAAAAATATGAAAGAAATACTAGTAGTAGGTTACTCTTACTTTCAAAAATTTCATTACTTTCATCATTGAATTAGAAAAGATAACGGTTAATCACTTTCATTAAAAAAGTCGCCATTTCGTGGTTCGTTTTTGAATTTTGAACTTGTGGAAGAATATGAGAGCTTTCTGCATAAGTATTATGAATAACTATTCTCTAAATCTGTGGTGAATCCGTTCATTCTATTATACCTTGTAGAACGAAAACGTGTGGGAATATTTCAGTTTCATCCAGATTTCATGGTTATTTTCCATTTTTATATGTTCTTACTCAAAACTTTCCTAGCACGGATATATCTATTACCTATCAAATTTGTGATAGGGAAAACAGGTCAGCCAACCAACCATTTTCATTGCAAGAATCTCTAAACCAATCTTTGTCTGGTCCTCTTGGGTTTTTTATTCGATAACGATGAAGGAGGAGAGATTGGGGGTTGGAATGAACAAGAATATGAAGAGAAAACTATTTAACAGTCTGAATAATCGAAAACTAGCAAACAGGTCTGACAGTGAAAGCAGCCTAAGCACCATATTTATGGAAATTTTTCATTGATTTCAATTACAATTCACTGAATTAGGCATAATGATGCGGAGCTTCATTATAATACTGGTTCATTGAAAAACTATCCACCACGTGGCTCGTTTATGAATTTTGAACTCGTGTAAAACACCAAGGCAGCTACTAGTCGAAGAAAGGTGTTGTCTAAGGTAGTAGCGACAACCAGTGATTCATAACACTGAGGTTTTAACATTCATTGAAACAATGAGAAAAATTTATTTACAATATATATATATATATATATATATATATATATATATATATATATATAGGTACGGTCAGACTGCCAGACTGAGTATTTCAAAATGATAGTGAGGAAAAATAGCAATACATATATAATACAATGAGATGAAAAGTAAATGTGATCAGGTAGACTTATCACGGTGACTTCGGACGTTAGTTTCTGAAAGAGTTGGTTACCAGCATTAGAACCCAATCTCTGAACAATGATCGAACCCAGTGTTTCTCTGCCTCGGACCCCTACTGAAGGTTTTGGTTAATCCTCAGTTATCCACCGAGGTGAGCGAGCACTCCGCCTCAGATGTCTAGCTTAGGATCCCAGTCGGACGGCAAGAAAAAGGGGTTTAGTACAAGCGTGAAAAACCACTTGCATCGAAACTCTAGATCGTAATAAAACGAGATGATTCTTACCTCAGGGACCTCACTTTCAGAAAAGGGAAATTGAAGTACTTTATTACTAAAAATGAAACCCTAATATCGCCAATAATTACTCGAAATCCGCACACTAATGCTTTGAAAATGAAATCGTAATTCAACTGAAGAGGCAACTCAAAGTCAAACGAAGAATAAACTGAAAAGTGTGTGAAAGGTAAAACTGAAGCCTAACCGAAATTTTAACTGAAAGTGTGTCCTTTTCGGCGAGTATCTCACTTTTATTACCTTCGGAGAGGGGGCAGACAACATCTGTGAAAAATCTTCAAACTTATCGAATATTCCCGGCGGTAAAAATCTCTCCGGTTCCGAATTATGGAAGGTTTGAGACAAAAAACTCGATAATCAGAAATAAACAGCGTTTTTTATATCTGTCTCCACTATATATATATATTCTTTTGAATAAGAGAGCTAAAATAATACAATAAATGTTGAAACAAAAGAACCTAAGAAAAACGACAACATAACAAAGTCCGGTATTTTTTCATCTTAACGGTTTAATTCTGATTTAGTGAAATGAATTATTGAAAAACTGAAATATTTTAATAAATATGAGGACGGAGAAATTTAGAAATGAAGATGATTTACTTATTTAAATATGAAAAGGAAATAATTGTTTTGATATGAGAAGAAAATGATTATTCTAATATGCAAAATTAAAATGAAGCCAGACTTTTTCTCACAGAAAAATCATGCTTCGTTTCATGTATAACAGACCATGGAAGAAGAGCGAATTGATACAAATGTAGGTCGTTTTATTTCCCACTTGTTGTCTCGAATTGCTCCAATTATCAGTTATTGCCAATTCGGCGTGGAAGACCGAGGATTATAGGCTCCCGAAACGGTCCTTCTCCCGTGGTCGGTACCGATATTTCATCGCTACATGCGACCCAACTAGTCAGATTTATGTCACGTTTCGATAGAACGCAATCGTTTCTTTATGGATATCTAGCGATATCGTTTCAATCCTCTGCGTGATAAATTTTCTTTCATTCCGAACGCGGTTATCTTTATTTCTATGTGTTTTATTACCTTGACAATCTTGGATCATCGAAGAATTATGGTGTTCACAGATTCTCCTTCTTCTTTCGCAGATCTAAGCAGTTGGAGTTTAATGGATGTTTAGATATCCGATCTGGAATTGGCACTGAGTGGAGGCAGGATCAAAGACTGTGGATAATAAATTAAAACTGTTCGCTGTTTTAACCAACTGAATACTCGTTTGTAATTCACATTACATCAGATTACGGTAAAGAATGATGCTTTTAACTTGATGCATGACTTTTTAACGATGTATCTCGTAAGAGTTCGAGAAACAATCACTTGCGAAATGAATGTTTCGAAAATAAGAAAGACGAAAACAGGGGGTCCCTCTAGTTGATAACTTTCGAGAATGATATTAAGAACATGTTTTTCCAGAGGTTTCAGGAACCATAAATCGACTCTCCGTTCTTGATGAAGAACAAACTTTGATAAATCAGAAAGTTAATCAAAATATCAAAATGAGCTTCAGTTTCTTCATTCTCAATTCAAGAAAGGAATAAATGTAATGAAATTCGAAGAATTTATTGAGCGAATTCTATTCCATTTCTCTTATCCCCTTAAGTTGCCTCAAGTCATACACATACAGGAATTACCAGGAATGCTCACAGCACAGTTTGAAACTTTGTCACAGTATAGACTCGATGTATTTAATTCTTTGTGTTTACGGATAGCTGCTGTGTGACGTCACATCTCAACACTGGCGATGCTCTTACTACTATACTCGGGCGCAGTTTATGAAATACGCTTTGCGCTAGGGGAGTTTTTATTGAATATCTATCCTTCCGTATTTGCCTTTCTCTACTTTAACTTCCATATTTTATATTCAAAACCATGGATGAAGAATATAAAAAAGTACAATCAGACAACTTACTTCAGTGATTGTAGAATTATGGGAAACTTTCTTCTCCAATTCTTGTCTGCACTGAATTTTTTTTGAATTTTCAAAAATTGATCTCTTTTCTCAAAACTAAATGATTATTGCTTTACCATTCGTCTCCACAACCAGCAACAACCTTCGGAGTTTTCAAATGCATCTGACGTCGAAGGAATCGTGTGTTCATCTGAGCTCAACGGTTTTGTGAATACATATTCGATTTGATCCGGTTTTTTTTTACTGTTTATCTATCGGTTATTAATTTTTTTCTTGTTGAAATTCGGGCTTATGAGAAACTACCGCTTTTTTAATTTTGCTCTTCCCCCAACGATCTTATATTTGTATTTGTTTATCTGTATTTCTTCTGAGAAATTTTATGGATTCTCACTACGATTTCTGAAACAGAATTTATGAAAAAAATTACACAATGTAGGCAATATCTAGGCACTAGGTCATTGAAAAGAATTCGTCCTAAAATCTTGTTTAACAACCTTCAGACTGAATTCCGTCTTTTCTGCAAAGTCTGAGAATCGTGTTTCGAGATTTCGTCTGTCGCCTTTTCCAACTAGCATACGTCTAATCACTGAGTCGAAAATTCTCATCTCACCGGTTCATCTGAACAGTGTTTAATTATTGTCTATTGTCTACTTTGTGACCGTCTACCATCTCGTTCTATATTTTTCTACAAGTACCTCTTGCTTTCATTACCCGCACGACCATGCCAACCCTCACGTTATTAGTTTCCCATGATACTCGACTCTGCAAATACGAAATCTTGCGTTTAGAGTCAAGTGCCTCGAACGGTTTGATATATCCACTCTGTAGTGCACTTGAGTTGAGTGCCGTTGGTAAAAATTAACTACCATAAACTAACTCAATTATGAATGAAGTTGCGGATCCCACAATGATATAATTATCATATATACGTGAATAATAATAATGAAAATGTTATTGCGTCAATTCTTGCACTAATTTGCCATGAGCATTACCATTAATTGTGAACGAGATATTCTTGATAATGGAATATTTGTTGGGACAAATACCAACAATATAGATAACGGAAATATCCCAAATAATGTCCCAGCATTACCATTATTAAAAAAAATGTAGAAACGCCCCGGGACACATTCCAATTCATATTTGTATCCTTTGCCTAATTTTATAAATACCTTCATGTTGATGTGTATTAATTAAATGCGAAGAGAGTTGAAATAATATAATACTTACGTTCACGATACTCATGATACTTACGTCAAAAAGATTTTCGCAAATGCAAAAACCATGCCTTCTTCTCGGACGGATCTAACCTCTTCATTGAATTTATACAATTTTTCTCATTGACACATATTCAGGAACTGAAAACAACACTTCCGCGCATAAAAATCTCTTGTAAACTTTACGAGCTAGCTACGTATTGAACCAATGTAGTGATGTGACGTCACACGAATCTATTGCTTGTCGGGGAGACTGACCTACTTTCATATGATCTTGGGCTGAGCATCTAGTTCATGTGGTCTAACTTGCTAACTTGCTCGTGATTTTTCGGATTTACAATGGTTATAGATATTGTTTTCCTTTTGTACTTTCCTATTTTTTTTTCGTTTTGTTTATGGTTGACGTATGTGAGCATTCTGTATGTACTAGCATGAATAAACGGTTATTATTATTATTATTATTATTATTATTATTAACTCTTCAGATAGGCGATAGGATGAATCCAGCTCTAATCTGGATATTTTATTTTGAATATTTGTCATTCACAGTCCACAACAATGTTTCATGATTACAGGTCAAAGGTTATGGTCAAGATCGAACATGTTCATAACAGCATTCTTTCATTCCATATCTAAAGTATATTGTCCTTGGTGTTCAATACTGAAGATGTTGGCCTAAGGACTCAAATAACGCCTGAAGAAGATCCCAAAAAGGGTCGAAACCTTGAGAGTTTGTTTTTTTTCCTGCATTTGAGCATGTTTTGGATGTTGGGAGATATGAGAATGAGATATTGGGAGATATAAGAATCGGCATGGTATATATTCTCTCAAAAAGTTCTAAGCGTCAAAGAATTTTTTTAAACGCTGGTTTCGCGTCAGTAGGTCCTTTTTTGATTCATCGTCAATATACAAATGATAATAATGATAAAATGCATTAAATACCCGAAAGTTTGCACGAAAATTGAAATGAATATGAACATCATGTTAATGCATGTTATAAGAATGCAAAATGCTATTGGTAATTTTGAATACATCTGGAATTGTAATGAAATTTATGTCGAGTGTAAGCTGAGAAAGTGCTTGAGTCCCAAATAATAATAACGAATTGACATCCCTTGAAGACAGCATCTACAGAGTTCTGAATTCTTCTGTGGTTAACCTTCATACCCGCCCGCATCGAAAATTACAAAAAACCTCTACATCGAAAGTCAAAAGGGTAGCGTTCCGCTTCCGTAATTATCGTCGACGCACAGAAGTTCGGACTTGGTAAGTATCCAACGACGCGGAAGCAAATCTGTGAAACCCACGCCATTTCGGGCTCGGATCGAACGAAGATGGGGTCGCAAACTTCAGATACGTCAAATGGAACTAATCTCGGAAGGTGACGTTTGGGCGTGTTTAATATGCTTCCACCTGCCTCTACAGACTTGAATTACAAAATTCGTTTTGATCTGGAACGGGTATTATGGAAGCAGAAAGGTTATTGGTAACCTTATCTGAGTAGAACTTGACGAAACGGAATCGCAAGTGCCTGTAATAAATTCTGAATTTATGAAATAGGTCGTTTTGGAGAACCAGTACTCGAGTGAGTTAAGGAGTTTTCTGATACTACATCTTTCACGCTTTGAGCATATCATGGCAAGGATATTTTCAGAAGTGGGGAAGGCTTCAACTGCGAAAGGAAATGGAAATGGGAAAAAGTTCATTAGATCCTTTCTATGGAATGGACTTATAATTTTGTAGTTGATCGAACGTGCAGTAGGTTTAGGGACGAATAAATATATAAACTAGGGTTGAAAATGATCTGACCACTGATATTGTGTGCATTCGATATCAATACTCATTTCAATAAAATATCCTTGTATTAAGAGAGTCTTCCGGGCTTATTGGCCGAGGTCTATTAGGAATTATTTCACCTAACGTTTCGCCCACAACTGCGGTAGGCATCTTCAGAGGATTCTTGGTCTTAGATTGTAACTCGACCGCTGATTTTCCGAAAGTGGCCCCACTTATACCCTGATCATTGGCGGTAGAAGGTAGTGGGTTTACGCGCGCGATGTTGATTGGTCCATCGCTTCCACTTCGTATTGGCTTGATTTTAGTCTTTTCCAACACCGGCAACCATGCGCTATGTACCAAAGGAGTTTCTTCCCTTCTGTTCATATTGTTCTTATGTTTATATATCTCAATGGCTTCCATGTTCATCCTAGGATAGAAACTTTTGATGTTTGAAATAGCTTCTGCCTTTGAGAAAACAATATTGTGTCCATCTGTCAGAGCATGTTCCGCTAGAGCGGATTTTTCTGTCTGATTGAGTCGACAGCATCGTTCATGCTCCTTAATTCTCGTATTGATACTTCGCTTCGTTGTACCAATGTAGACTTTGCCGCAGTCACAAGGTATCCTGTAAATACCGGGTTGAGAGAGTGGGTCGACTTTGTCTTTGGTAGTTCTGATCATTTTTTTGTAGAAAATGCCTAAAACCTACCTTTAGTATTAGAAAAATACGAAAAATTATCAAAAATCGGTCATACTTTGTGAATTCCGCCACTTTCCTATTGAACGAAACATCGCCCATATTTCCAAATCAGGCGGAATATGATCTAATCAGTGCATTCAGACAACGATCTGTAGTAATGTCATAAGCCCCTCTAGTTCCCTCATTTGTGAACTTGTACAATAGAATGGCCCAAATTAAGTGTTCAATGATGCAAATCGGACAATTAAAATTACTGCTCTCAATTCGTCAAATTTCAAAATCCACAAACGTTGAAGCAGTACAATGTTCTACATACATCAATTCAGAAAGAAGCTCTTCATCACCGAGGCAATGGAATTTGTCTTGCCATATTGTATAATATAATTGTTTGAATCATCAGCATCATCATCAACCAGCCGCTAAAGCAGTGGCGTAGTAGGGGGGGCCAAAAGCCAAACGAAAAGCTCTGGATGAGGCCCCAATATATATATATTGAACTTGCCGTTTCGCGATATTTTTCTGATGATATAACGAACAAAACCTAAACAATGAAGCTTGCAAGATAAGAAAACTGAAAACAAACTCAAGTTATCAAAAGATTCACTCAATCTTTCTGAGAAGAAAGAAACCTCACAATTCCTTATTTTTAGGTTGATCTCGCTCCTTCAATAACCTCGTCTTGGAAAAAACTCCATTAGAAAACTAAAGAGCATTTTTCATCAGGAATGAATGCCGAAAATAACAGTCACAATAATTTTCAGATGAATTCACTTCATGCCAGTCAAAAACCCTCTTCAAATTGAACATTATTTCGGATTGAATTAAAAATGTTGAAAAAGGTTATCCACGACATACGAGTCGAAGTTTCTTTTCATAGAACTTTTTGAGCACAACGATTTTGTTATTGTCTATGTTCCTCTCTTATAGTTTACCCAGCCTTGGCCGTAAAAGCTTAAAATCAACTTGTTCTTGACGATTTGTTCATGAAAAATCGACTTTTTTCTTCATTCATTAAAACGGTATTGATTGGTCCGCAACCCCACATTCATAACCTCATATCGAAAGAGAAACAGCAGGTGTATACATGACAAAACGATGTCGCGTATAGATACAATAATTTCTTGCTCAAATTCACACTCGTTCAACCTACTGCAACTTTCGAAGTATCCATTAGAAAACTATACTATAATAGTTATTTCTCTATTTCAGTATCGTAATGAGCTCATTACAGTACTAAAAGTAGTGCTGTAATGAAACTCATTACAGCATTGTTTTCAGTTATATTTTTCGTTTTCTGATTGTCAGTACTGACCTTCGATCGAATCAAGTTTCGAATCAAATCAATTCAAAATCCGTGATCTCTCAAATTTCGTATGTCACACCAACTGCCAAGATACAAAACAAAAGTCACTAATCTGAATTTTCATTTGAATTTCGGGAGTATTTCACAAAAATTGACTGAAATAGAGAAAATACCGTCTAATACTCGTTGCAGAAGGCAATTCCAACACTCATGCTATCCAAAACTCGCTCCTTCGTCGCTCGTTTTCGAACTTCGCGTTCGTGTTGGAATAGGAGCTTATTCTGCAACTTGTTTTAGAATATACTATTTCCTATCAAGTGCAGAAAATTTAACTTTTCTGTACGAGTTTGCTGTTGCCCGAACGACGCGGAGCGTTGACGTTCGATGCATAGAGACATATCATAATTCAGTTTATTCTTTAACGAAAGTGTGCAGGAAAAACTCTGCTATTACTTTCCCGCACTAGTGCGGAAAGGGACACTTTATAAACTAAAATGCGTACGGGAAAGTGGGTGGAAACGCACGGTCGTATAAAAAAGCATTTTTTTTATCACGAATCAATGCCGCAGATAACAGTCATTTTCATTTTTATATTGATTCATTCCGGGCCAGTCAAAAGCCCTCTTCATATTGACCATTATTTTGGGTTGAATTGAAAATGTTAAAAATGGCTATCATGGGTTGTCGTCGCGGACTTTTTTGAAGAACTTTTGAATCACTACAAAATTGTTTCTGACCATGTTTCTCTATCTCTTATAGTTTACGAAGCGTTGCATGTAGAAGCCGAAAAGTACCGGGATTTTTCATAAAAAATCGATATTTTCTCTTGTTTCTTCGTTATAAAGGGATGAACCCAACATGAAAGCTCCCAAAAAATTCTCTACAATATAGTGAAAGTTTCATCAAAATTGGTCATCTGGTTACTGAGTCCATAGAGGACAAACAAACGCACGGACATTCACATTTATAATATTAGTATGGATAGAATGGATATGTGAATGCATGAAATATTCATCCAAATCGGACATTCGGTTTTTGAGTAAAATGACGTCTACAATACTAGATGTCTGAATCTTATAAAAAAATTATAACTATCATAAAATTATCTAGGATCACCGATTCTAGAAAAGAATCATCTGCTGAGAAGCATGGGTAAATCCTTCTTCGCATACATGAATCTCATCTCGACATGCAATTTCGAAGGTTGCCGAGTGGAGAAAGACCACGAGCCATCTATCATCTCTGTCGTAACTGCCGAATTCGTCGTTCTCCACCACCAAAAACCCACAGTATAATGGAAAATTCCGAACCCCAGAAAGTCAACGCTCGAAAAATTAATCATCCCGTTTGACAATGATGAATCATCGAGATCCTGATAACGTGTAAACACGCCACAACTGGAAGGTTCCTTACCCACCGAAACACGAGTCAAAGAAAAAACTTAATCCTATCGGGATTTCTCCGGAATATATAAAATTACTCTCTGTATCTGACATGCTGATAGATTGATATCTGTGGTCGCCATTGGCAATGTATGATTTGAACATAGTTGTATTGAACACATCGCCATGAACACGATGTGGCAACACCGCAAATAGTTGGGGGCTTAAGATGTGTGTGAATTTTATTTCTCTACTCATGTGTCAAATCCGTTCATTCCGCCACATCACGTAGAACAAAACAATGTCATTCCAACACTGTTTCCAGTAATATTTATTGATGAAATGTTGGTATCCTGTCACGGATTTAATTGACATTTGTCAAATTTCATGAGATAGAAAATAGTTCAGCCAATCAATATTTTTCAAAGCAAAAATCACCAAACGATATTAACGACAATATTTCATCAACTTCCATGAAAATTCTGCGAATTAGAGAAAATAATGTAAGATACTCGTACAAAAGGCTCATTCCAACACTCGTTCATCTTGTTCTCGTGTAAGAATATCAATGGCTTCTGCACTCGTATCATAAATAACTATTTTAATTCAATGTGAATCACGAGATATTTCAAAAACCGCAAAAACAGCACTTTTAGAAATATTGGATTCCGCAATGACTGAGAAAAATTGTGCTACACAAGTACTGAGTTTTTCCGAAAGTCTGTCTAGTTTCCCAAAAATTCGGAATTGAAAAAAAAAGATAGACCAGCTCTTTCGTTTTTTCTTCTCACAAATGAATTGAAAAATTGGTGCTTTCTTACCGCTCAGATCTTTTTTCGAAAATTCTGCAGATTTTCTGGAAAATTACGAAAATAAAGAAGAAGTGAGCACTGCAATTTTCTTTTTTTCTGACGAAAATTGTTTTATATGATTATGCCGCAATAATGCAAACTTGTGCCGGTCAGATTTTCAGAAAAATTCAACATATGGAAAAAATAAGAAAAATTAGTAGATTGTGGGAAAAACAGCATACCTGGCAAAATGTGTGTGAAGTTGGCCCAGCACTACTGGAGTTTGGAGAAATTTTTTGTTGTGCAAGGTTTGTGCTTCTTTGTGCCGATGAAATTTTGTTTTTATTCCATACGGTTCTCAAGATATTTCAAAAAATACGTGTTTCGTACAACACATTTTGTGAAATATCTTGAGAATCATTGTAATGAAAGGAAAATTCCAAGGGCACAAAGCCGCACAAACCAAGCACAACAAATCTTTTCTCGAAAATGCACTAGTGCTGGGCCAACTTCACACACACGGTATGCTGGCTCACAATCTACTAATTTTTCTTATTTTCTCCATATGAGGAAAACCTGTTGATTTTTTCTGAAAATTTGACTGGCATGAGTTGGCACTATTGCAGCACAAAAAATTGATATTGCAGGGGTATATTGCCAGAAAATCTGAAGAATTCACGAGAATATATGGCACAGTTTTTTCGGTTTTCGTAATATCTCGAGAACCAAATGAAATTAAGAAAATAATTCAACGGCACAAAGCAGCACAAACCTAGCACAATTCAGCACAACAAAAAAATTCGAAATTCCAAACACATGAGCCTAAAGTCGAGTTGGGGACTTGCGGCTGTCGCATTGAATTCGTTTTCGATACCAAACCTTGCTTGGGCAATTAATGTTATCGATTCATGATATCACTATAAAACGATTAAATGAAAATTATTCTATATGTATAGCAGCACTAGAAATTAATGATAAATCAATTTATTTTGAAAATCCAGCATGATTCAAATCCAATTTATCTGTCAGGGGTTTCGAAACAGAGGTGAGTTGAAACAACACCGATTTCTTGAAATTTAAAATCTTACGCAAGATGAAAACAAAGTAGTTATAACACTTTTTACACACGCGCAGACGGTCCACGATCGCCAGTGACAATAGGCGAGCGGTTGCGTCGTTCTGGAGTCCTCGTCTCAGAAATCGTAAAAAATAAAATTTTTCACGTTTTTTTCAGTAACCCCTAATTTAATAATTTTTTTGAAATTTAATTCAAGCTATCGAAGGCTCATTTATTCAGGATTCAATTCATTATATCATTACAGATGAATCACGTGTGTTTTTTTCACAATTTGTTGTAAATGACAAAATTGGAGCAATTTAGACACTGAGGGGATTTGAAACAGAGTGTTTCAACTCGCCTCGTTGCAACTCTGAATACCTTTTTTTTTTCTAACCATTGGGTTTTCTGGTTATTTTTCCGTTTATTTCATTTCAGCCTACTGATTATTAAATAACGAGGTAAGATTTCAACAGAAAAGTTTTTGCGATGTTGCCCTCTGTTACAACATCAATCAAATTTCAGTGTCAAGAATAAAGAGCTTGGGCTTTTGGAGCTTGTACTATTAACATTTTCTTTTTATTCCTTCTGATATATTTGTTCCCATAAGTTCCCATCAACATGTTTTTTTAATTACATGAGAAACTAGAACTCACTATAATTTCAAGACTAATAAGAGTTAATAATTTTTCTGAAAGTGTTTTAGGATTTTTTTTCCCAGTCACTGAAATAAAAAATGTCAACTGAGAAATAAAAAATTCTTAAGATTCCGAGAAATTTCATGAGGTTGAGGATTTTACTGACGAAGAAGTCTAATATAGAATCCGAAACGTTAGGAAGCTTAGAATTCAAAGTGTTGGTTCATTTTTCAATGTTAGGCAACAATTTTTCGAAAGTATTTAGCCCCTGACAAAATGGTGCACAAGTTTTACGCAAAGGCCTTTCTTTTATTATTTAAAATTATTTTCTAATTGACTTTCGTTTCAGAGACGGGAACAAAATACCCTAGAAAAACTTTCAGAAATATGTAAATCCATAATTCTACCTTGAAATAATGTGTTTCAACTCACCCCAGGCCTTGTTTCAACACACTTATGAATACAATTATCATCATGAAGGAAGACCTATACGCAAAAACCTAAGGTTTTTTTATCAGGTGAATAAATTTATTTTCTCACTTTGAATCCATACATTTCATTTGAATTCTAATTTTGATTGAAGTATTTAAAAAACGGTTGTATACATTTCTAATTGGTTTCTACTTCTGTTTTCCTTCCGAAAACCCATGAAAGAACAATCTGAAAGCATCATGAATTGCAGATGACTGCGTTTTTGTCAATATCAGCTAATAAACAACACGAAGACGTCTCAGCGTCCCGAAAATGGCAGAATTTTACAATTTTGGACATCTGCCCAGCATTCCTTTTCCTCCCTTTGATTAATTTGATATGGAAGATCAAATCAGGTGTTGTTCCAGACCACAAAGATATAACACCGTCAACACCTGTCGTACTCAATCCTTTCCGAAATCCCACTGCGTTTCATATTATACCCCAAGCTCCAATTTTTCGTGATTCCGGAAGTAGTTTTTTGATTAGCCAAAACGAAAACAGCTCACAGAACCGGGTGACAAGGGAGCGGAGCAGATAGACCCCGAAGAGTTTGATTGGGGGAGCCCGAAAATGATGAAACGAGGTTCAACTGGCCTTGTAACTGCTTTCTCCTGTCTCTCCGATAATCTGTCCCTCCCATCCTTCTTCCAGACTGGTCATCCGTTCTTTTCGTTTGAGGCTGATTTACGACGGTTAGCAGTGTTAGCACCACTTTTTGGGTTCTCGATTCTGGGCAGCGTGATCATCAGGGAAGTGCTCGAGTGCTGATACTGTAAGATACATTCACTGTCCATGTTTTCGTTTTGTCTCATTCAAATTGTTCTCTGAAATTTTGAATCTATACATAAGCGATTGTTACGTATTCTCATCGGAAAGAACTAAGGCAATTGTATATCCATTCTATGGACATTCACACATTCGACAAGTAATATGTTATTGAGCTTCTATGCGCATGGTTACCAGTCTCAGACAGGACCCGAATCAGCTGATACGTAGTGGGGGCGATGGGCCAGTCACAATCGAACCGGTAAACTCACGTCCTTATCCTCCCATTAGTGGAGTTATAATTACCGATCAGGATTGAACCCAGCATCAGAGCGGTCAGTAGTTCAGCATTTAAGTTACAATTTCAGACTGAGAATCCTCTCAATATACCTACTGCAGAATTAGGCGGAACGTTCGGTGAAATAATTCCTATGTCATTTTATCCGGTCGTGAAAGCTTAAATCTTGATATCATGACAAAAATTAATGGTTTATAAAATTTTTCATATTGATTATCTTGAGCAATACTCCCTAGACATCTTATTGCGTCGGTATATAGAATCTATAAAATATAATAAAATTAACATAAAATTAAATACCTTTTACATATGAGTAGATGACTCCTTTTTTCATCAAACCTATTGTAGCATGTTGAAACATCAATATACATTTGGAATCTTGATTCTTGATCGAATACAATTAAACAACACTTGCACAAAAATATAAACAGGCATATTAAAATAGGTCATGAATAAAGTTTTACTCTTCCTATACAGAGTGATAGAAACTCATGGTACACCCCCATTTTCTCCCTTGTTTCTATAGCTATATTTCTGGAATATTTGGAACATTGAATTCACTCACTATAGTGACAAATTCAGAAAAAATTCCAATTTCTGGTTTTTCCGGAAATGACATCAACTTCGGATTGAACCGAGAAGATACTTCAACTTGTCTAACCTCCATTATCGTGTTCGTATTGGTTATACAGAATAATAGTTGATATGGATGGATACCCCACCGATGATACTTTCGAATGACGTCAGAGTACCATTATGCTACCATTTGACAAAACGGAGTTTCGAGTAAAAAGAGGTTTTGGTTTACTTTTCGACATGTATATCGGACCATGATACTTTTTGAATCGGAATTACTATAGTGTAGCATTATTTTGATTATTTGGAATAATTTTAGGGAGTTCATGGCTCTCTAAAATGGGCGTTCTGACGAATGAAACATCAATTATGAGGTATCATTAGATTAAACAAATGATGGAGATTTCAAAAATGTAATAACATACGGGTGTCCCATTTGAAAATCGAAAGTTCATGTCATCATTTCCGCAAAAACGAGGAGTTGGATTTTTTTTTTCTGAATATGTCAAAAAGTGCCCTATAGTGAGTATATTGAATGTTCCAAATTTCAAAAATATTACAACAGAAACAAAGGCGAAAATGGGGGTGTACCATGAGTCTGTGTCACACTGTATACCGTTACGGAGAACGGATAACCTTTAAATAAAAGTGAATGAAAGAGGGATTGCAGAGGTTCTGCTAGTCCATGTCCCTGATCTCAGAGGGGAACTATGAACTGACCACTAAGTGCATTCTCCACAGAGGTAGGAGGTGGAAAACGCAAGTAAGGCGAATAGGAACAGAAATATGGCAATGCGTCAGGTGTCGAATACTCATTGAATTGAGTGATTTCACAAGAACAATGTGAAAAATATGTATATAGGTATGTGAAATACTTTTCATTTCAGTAAAGCCTTGTTCAATTTTTTAATGCCATGTAAAATTCCCTTATGTTTCTTGAAATATTAATCAACTTGTTATGGTTCTGAAATGACCTAATCTTATTCTATCAATGATATATGGTGTGATATATAGTCTAAGGACCATATCCACATTCGTGAAACATATAAAATTTATTATTATTTTCAATTGAAAAATTCATTGTTACTTCGGCATGGAACCTCCCCATGAACGACTAACCGAATTCAAAATTCTGGGACGTTTTTTTAGAGTCATCAAAGCCACTTCGTCAGAGACAACGAGGAAGAACAGGCCATACAAATGTCAAGTGTTGAAGTGCTGTCTGACATAAAACGCAGCAGGACGATCTTCCGAGTTGCAATTAAATCCTATCTCATTTAGCTTTAATGGCCTTAGCCAGTTTTGGCTCGTTAGCCGGCACACTTGGGGCGTATAATCAATGCTTAAGGGTCTTGAAGGGTTTTTCGTATGACAAAGCTTGCGATTACTTCGGGTCCCTTTGGACCTTTCACGCCAATGTATTATTTGAAATTATTTGACTGCCACGAAATGTGTTTTCGTTAGCTCGTTTGTATGAATAAAGGCGTTATCGTTTCATCCAATCGGGACGAAAATATTCTGAACAAGAATTCGTGTTCAAACTTGACTCTGTCTGCTTGGTTAGCATTGAATTCCATTTGTGTTAACATTTTCAGGGTCTATTTATGGTTTATTTAAATCCGGTTGACTTCATTAATAGGCAAACTATAAATATGCAGTTGATTTTCCCAGAGGATCTGAAAGCACAAGGATCCATTGACCATCTTTCCCAGGAAATTCCCAACCCAAAGCCTGATAGACAGATTGTCCAAGCTCCTGCAAAAACTACAAAAAAACATATATCAATGTAAAGTTTTTTGTCAATATAATGTTATGTAATTACTAGGCTGAAGAACTGCGGTCTATGGGCAATAAAGATCATACACAACCTACTCTTATTTATTTACACAATTATTTTTTTGCTTTCACCACTATCCACTTCGGAAATTCGCAACTATACTCGACTTCATTCAGATATCATTTAACACTTTTGCTCGATGCTCTTATATATGGCAGGTACGCTTCGGTCTCGTATTCACTGGTAAAATCCGGATCTTTCAGGTGAAAGGCTGAAATGTACTCAAGGGATTCCGGAACCAGAAATCGCATTTTGATGGGGTTTCCCAATAATGTGGAGAATTTAATCGACTAGGTTTTTATGTGAAATTCATTCCGAAATGACAGAAATAATTTTTATTTATGATCAAGTAGCGAACAAAACAGTTGATTTCAGGATTTTACGGTGGACGCTGGGTAAACTATAAGAGATTTTAAAGACTTGATTACACCTCCTAGTCATAAAACATCATTGTCTGAAAGGAGTTTTACTTATAATGTATCCTCGCTTTACAAGTCTCTATCACAACAACTCAAATCGATAAATATTAGTAGACTTAAGGTTAATCTTCTCAAGCATTGCTACGAAATTGCGTGACTGGACACTGTGATTTTTTATTTCCTCTTGAGGGATTTCGTCTTCTTCCTAATAAAGTTCTGATGTACACCATATAATAGATACTGAAATTTTTTTCTTGTTATTTTTGCCCATATCTAATAGGTTATGTAGAGCAGATTTTGTCCGCATAAATCTGGCCTTTTCTTGCAACATTTAATGTTTTTAGCCTTAATAAAGTTCTTATTTGTGACCGAAAAGTCTGTGATTTGATGTAAAGATAACTATCGAATACAAACTATCCAAATACCTGAAATAGTTTTTTTTCTATTAAATGTAAGGTACACATTAACAAGTTGTAGAAGCTGATGTGAGAAGACAATCATTTTTATTATTATGGAGGATAGTTATCAGGTAAAATGTTGCAGGAGATCTCTTGATCACATAACGGCTACTTCTGGGCCTTATGAATGAAGGAGCGTGTTAATTTCATAATGCTTTATCACATGTATCGGATGTACAGAATATGCATGTTGTGACACGGAATGGGTAGGCGAATAATATAGTGTACAGGATATCCCAAATTGCTTGATTTTGTTGTTGTTCTGGTAATTCTGGTCTAGATAGGTAAAAACAAGTATTCTTATCCTCAAAGCGTGAACCCAATCTCTCATTATTATTACTGGCGAGATCCGAGCGCATTCGATCTCCCCAGGCGATGAATGCAATGGCATTCAGACCCGAATATTGGGTTAATGCAAAAAGCCTCGATGAGAAAATTGAATATATGCGGAAATCCATATTTTGAGAACCACGTGGGATAGAGTTCGGACTAGCATCACTAAGTGTCGCTTAAGTAATATGTTACCTTTAACATGTCACCGGTGGTGCTATAAACTTCCGCGCTTCAATGTGTTTGCCCTTATGCCGTTGAGTTTGAGAATTATGTTGCATTGATGAGGGGTAACAACACCGAACCGGTACGCATCTGTTGTCTTCTCGACGACTACACTATGATCAAGATAGAGATCTTTTCCTCATTCTTGCCTCTGATTACATTTTGCAGGGACCATCTATGTTATCTATATCTAGTCGAATCAGAGTCGAACGTCCGGATTTCAGTTGATTCGGGCGTCACATTAGATTCTTTATTGCAAAGATTATAGAGTATCAAGATAGGAAACGACCCTATATCTCCAGTACTAAAAACCGAGAACGATTTTCGATCAAGTCAACACACGACAGACTAGATGGCGCTGAAACCATGTTTACTAAATTTGTCGATACAGATTTCTGCATTCTAGGAAGAGCACGAAATTTGAATGAAATCATACGTATTAGATTGAATTTCGACTTTCTCAGGCTCAGAATATAACATCCTGAGCGACGAAACAAAAAGAAATGCTCTTTCTTGTTCTGCTCAGGATTTTATTTTTCACTCGGACTTCAACTCAATTCATATTAATAAAACAAGCCGTTAAATTTTTTCAAGAATATCGTACAGCAGTATCAGAACATTTAAAATAAACTACCAATTCAAGAATATTTATTTATGATACAAGTGCAGAAAGCATTGATATTCTTACACGAGTTCAAAATTTGAATGAACGAATTGACACATAATTAAAGAAAAACACAGAATAATCAGAACAATCATATCTTCGATGAGAGGCTGACCTTTGAAGAAGGACGGATCACTTTCATCCTATTAATTTTGCACCGCAAAGAGTTGATTGTAGCCTTCATCCTCTTGATTTTCTTTGTTATAGGGGACTCTTGTATAGATGATTTTTCCTCTTTTCTTCAGTTTCACTCAGAGAAATAGCTGAAAAAGAGGAATATTAGATCATTCAATAATTTGAATGAAAGTTCCCGATGTTTTCAGAAATTGATTCATTTTCTTTCGAATAAGGCCCTTCAGGAATGGAATGCTTCCTAGATGCAGCAATTTTCGAGGGTAATTGTACCTGATTTGTTTTGGAGAAAAATGCTCACTGCATACCGTGTAAAATTTATTGAGATCAATATAATCTCGCCCTGAAAATTCTACCCATTTCTGAGCACTGAAAATGAAACTAATGAATAACACAGTTACAGGAGTCGTGTTTCATTACTTACATTTCCATTTTCTTTGGTAATGAAACAGTTCTTCACCATACAACACGATCCAGAACCCAACTTGAAATCGAAGAATAATAAATAATAATATAAGTAAAAACCGAAAAAACACACGAAAGCAAAAACCAAGCAATTTTCGAAACTAGTCAATCAACAAGCGAGGAATGGCCGATTGGCGGAATGGCGCCTTGCCAGCCACGAAGCTAGCACGTGATCGATCACGTACTTAGTCAACACAAGACTCTTCAGATGGCGCTGAAAACTGTAGTCGCTTCGTTTCCTATCTTCATACCAGGAATGTTGCGGATGCCGATTTTTTCACATTCGCGGATGCGGATTTTCGAATACTCATATCCGCGGATGCGGATGCGGATGTTTAAAATAGTATATGTGTGAAGAATTAAAACAACGATAAAGCAGTTATTAACATTTTTATTGAAGTAAATTAGTATTAAGAATATCAAGTGTAAAGTGTAAATATTTACCTACATGTTTTTTTACCTTCACTTACTCATTTAATATTAGTAAGAGAAGTTGAAAATTGGAGCATTAAACTTCATAAAAAGTAATTTTGCCGCCTTTTCTGCTTCAAGGCGGTTCCGTAGAGGTTCGTAAATTAAACCCGCGCTACTGAATAATTGTTCGCTAGGAACACTGCCTCGTGGAGTGGACAAAAATCTTCGTGCTATCTGTGATAATATCGTAAATAATGAAACGTACTTCCGCTGAAATATAATGGCATTTACCTTAATATTTCCCAATAAACAATAATTCGAGTACACGTACACTCCTCAATATGATCAACTGTGTCACAATAGTCATCACAATATTATTCAAAATCTCACAAAAATTTACTATTCGACAAGTAATCCACAAGGTCAAAAAACACGTTATGGTTCATTTACAATAAATAAGTATTGCACCACAACAAACGTTTTTCACCAATATCGGTCAAATTATCGCAACTCCCACGTTTTCCAATATGCCATATTCCGAAAGAAAAAATGAAATTTTTTTAATTTTCATCATCAACAGATGCCTAAAAATCGTCAAACTAGGCGAATTTTATAGCCCCTATGAACGTTTTATGAGTTTGCAACAACCCGGGTTGTTTAGGTAAGCAAACGTGGACAATTCTCAGAGATCGGGAATCGGGACGAACATCTGGCTCTTTTTCTTGGGGATATCTTTGAATTTATTAGGCAGTAGATAATATTCGGTCAAATAAAAAAAAACCGCAACAACCAAAACATACGCAATTCAGATAAAAAATTTTCCCCCGATACGCGAATCATAATTCATGCTCAAAGACCCTTGGTCTCTGAATTTTCCTTCAAAATTTCAAAGGCTACTGAATTTCTGGAACAACGAGTATCGTAAAAATATAACATTTCAATATCACGGGCTATAAGAAATCTTGGGACTGGGACCACAGGCGGTGGTTAGAAAGGAGACGGATTGGAATTTCGGACTTACCGGAAAAAAATCAGATGGTATAATAAAATATGTGATTGGAAAGTGTTTCGAACAGAGAATTACCAGTATGAATATAAACAGAATAGAGGGGTGCGTCGGAAATTCCACCCTTTTGGATGCAGATGTTTCGGTTTCAGAAATAGCTACAGAAAGAAGTAACAAAAAAGTATATTTTTAGCATTTTCTAAACCCAACACTAACATATTTTGTTGGCCCTGAGATGGCGACACTGCGCAACTCACAAATTATATTACATCCGCATCCGCATGAAAATCCGCATTGGTTTTTGCGGATTCGGATGCGGATGCGGAAGTAGAAATCTATGCGGAAGCTCCGCATTTGCGGATGGGAATATCCGCAACATCCCTGCTTCATACTCTATAATCTTTGCTTTATTGTTGTTACAACTGCTCGAAGAGGTTATTTAATGATGTTTGTTTATTTTGCAGTTGTTTATTGCATGTGGGGGTGAGCGTCGTTGTGATGGGGCGGGGCCACAGCTCGCCCATGGAGCTCGGCTAGAGTCGTGCGCCCCTGCCCGGCTGCCCCCGCCCCCCCTTCCGCCCTCGCCCCGGCCCACGTATGGAGCCGGACCAACGAGAACAACGCTGCAACAGGCCCAGCGCCTTTGATAAAGTAAGTACTAGATCATATTATAGTAGGATCATAATAACAAAAATCGTCTGCCATTTTTAAACCACCATCGATCGGAGTTGGGCAAAAATCTATGATCTTCTACCTTGGGAACTCAAAAATCACAATCACGGAACTCATACGAAAGTACTAGAAACATACATGAATTCAAAATGGTAATCATCGAAATGAATACCATTTTCAATTCCCAGCTCAGGATCTTTCATCATGAGGTTGGAGAAATGATATTAGATTTGTCACTGAGATGAGAGATATACCGGTTTCGGCCTTGTTGGGCCTCATCAGTATCCCGTACATCTCAGGACAAAATCTTCATGAAAAACTTCGAAATTTGAAGCAATTGGTTGTGAAGGTGAAGTAATGAGTTAAATATTACATCTATGTTTCAAAAATGTTCTCGATGTGGCCTCTGTAAGGGCAAAGAATTTTCTTTTTCTTATAGAACTTACCTTGATATTTCTTTCAATATCATGGTCCTCCATTTTGAGGACGTTCTTTTCTAATACCAATTTTTAATTGGATATGCTCATAATCTCGAGACTTTTATTGTCATCGACCGAAGCATTTTAAGTAAGATTGATACCGATTTCATCTGAGCAACTTGTTTCGGCCGCTTGGAATATGCTATTCTTCAATATTTCATTCAACGTCTTGCTCCATCCTTTCCCGGATAAGTGGGATATGGGGCCGAAACGCCAGTCAAAGCCATCCAGTATAGTCCACTGAAATTAGACTTTTGCTTCGGATCAATTCATACAAAAGCAAATGAACGTTTTTCGGGTAGTTCTCTGTGTCCCAAATGATGTCCCAAAAGTCCCCTAGGCGGGAGTGACCGCATAACATTTGGCAACGCTGAAATCTTGCCTCAATGTTAATTTTCCTGAATATTTCGGTCCCTATCGAACTTACGACAAAAATACATCGGAGCAAAAAGAAAGCTGATGGAATTTTCTGGAGAAACGGTTTCTGGTAATTTTTTGAAATAACCAACCGTTTTGTCACAATCTTGCCTTCAATTTGAACGTATGTGATATTTCGTATAATTTGGGTAGGTACTCTATTGCACACCAGCTTTGAGGATGAGCACAGCTCGTTTTTTTAAGTGGTATGTGGTATCCCCTAATAGGCCTAATCCATGACCTCCATGTTTTTTAGGAAAGGCTAATTTTTCACATCCGTGGAGTCAATCTTCAAGTTTTGGATTCCTGCAACGGTCACATTTTATTTTTCTGAGGAATCTTCAAATGGTTTGACATTCAGGCAAGATTATCCATGGCAATTGCCACAAACCGGTGAGCACCAGAGTCCTTAACCCCAAAAAGCATTTTCAAAAGACAATAATTCGCAGAAAATTGGGAGGTCGTTTTTGGTTGCAATATATTGACTTTCAACATCCATTCCCACTCTTCAGGATTCAAATTGTTACCAAGCCGTTGTTGTACTTGATAGTACACCCGAAACAAATGATTTTGTGCTGCTTCAAGAGTTGACGCAAATGCAGTGGACCAGTATACAACGTTCGTTGTACGAAGGGACTGTTTACTGTTTGACTCCTCGTTCCGTATGTCCTCACGGTTTTAGTCATGGAACTCATCAGGCCTCACAAGACCTCAGGCAGGTCCTCGACGACTCTCCCTTTCCTAATATGAAAGTAGCCGGAGAACCAATGCCCTTGTCTTCCTCGAGAATAGAGCTATGAGAATTCAGTATCGGTAGGGTACTAATATTACTCATTGGGTTATCTCACCCGAAGATTCAAGGTTTCCAATGAAGTCCAAGTACTCGGAATCAAGGGCTAATATGCAGCTTTTGCCGTCCCTGGGCTGTTTCAGTCTCAGGGTCGGCAAAGTCAGCCATAACCCATCCTGTTCGGAGTTCTAACGATACTCCTTGCATATGGTGCTAACGATAGGTACAGGGTGATTCATTTATCTTTTTAACCCCAACTTTCTCGAAAACGCCCGAATATTTTTTTATTCCGTAAATGGCGTTTTGAACAAGTCAATGTCGACTTGAGATGCGCATAAAAATCTGCGGCATAAATAGAGACGCCAGGCGTCGCGGCACTATCAAAAATTTTTTCTCCAGGAACATACCATTTTTATCATGTCACTCGAAAGATAATTTCATTTTGAACTTTTTTTTCGAATACAATATTTGTCTCACCGTCAGCAATCTGCAGCGTGTTTCATGTTAATTCTATTCTATTTTTTTTTGTGTATTGTGGTATCATGCCTTGATTCGGAGACATAGATATGATTTTATGCCTTGAATTCAAGGAGGCAAGTTTTCCAAACAATTTGCCTCTTTAAATAAGATCAAATATGTGAATGCAGCAAGATGGGGTTCCATGTCACAACGCTGCCATTGTGAAGAGATATTGAGATGAATTCGGAAATGAATGGACCTTTATATTTTGTCCAAAGTAACTTATGATGAAATAGGGAGATGATATAACTTGTGTATGGATCATAATGGCTAGATGACCTATTTTTCTATTATTTAATTCATTACATATAATATCTTATAATAATAAACATTTTTTTTAATAACAAACGAAAAATTTCGAATCATAAGTTCTATATACCGGCCATTATGATCCATACATAAGTTATTTCATTACTTTGGTCAAATATAAGGGTCCACTTGGGCACATGAGTTTCTTATCTTCATTTTCAAATAGTCCAAGTTATTAGAATCAGTTTGGTATACCATATATTCAAGGGGACCTCCCAGAAAGTAATCCATGAGCGTTAGGTCTGGCGATATCTGATGGGTCCATTGGTTTCAATCCATTCTTTTCCGAATTCTTGATCTAAATATCTCTTGAGAATGGCAGCGTGGTGGCATGAAGCCCCATCTTGCTGTAGCCACATATTTCATCTTATTTGAAGGAGCACATTGACCAGAAAACTTGCCTTCTTGAATTCAAATCACATCTATGTCTCAAAATAAAGGCATACTACCACAATACAGAAAAAAATAAATGGAATAGAATCAATATAAAACACGCTGCAGATCGCTAACGGTTAGAAATCGATAAAATTTGTATTCGAAAAAAAAATTCGGAATGAAATTTTTGAAGAATGAATTATCATATTGCCTTTTTAAAAATTTGACATTTTTATCAATAGTTGAAAACAAGTTGTCAATCGAAAAGTCGAATAAAAGTTTCTAGTTTCGTCATTCCAAAAGGTTTATTTGTATTAATCTCATACAGAAATCATCTTTCGAATGACATGATAAAAAAGGTATGGCCCTGGAGAGAAAATTTTGGATAGCGCCGCGACGCCTGGCGTCTTTATTTATTCTGCAGATTTTTATGCGCATCTCAAGTCGACATTGACTTGTTCAAAACGCCATTCACAGAATGAAAAAATATTCGGACGTTTTCGAGAAAATTGGGGTTACCAAGATAAGTGAATCACCCTGTACTTCGTAGGTCTACCCCGCATCCGACGACTCAAGGAGCCAAGAAAGCCATAGTCAACTACGCCGTTTTCTCATGCGCTCCTCAATTGAAGCCTTTACTTGATAACTCGGTTTTCAGCGATTCCTAGAACCTCCTGGCCTTGGGTCACCTAGACTCGTTCGGGGCCTTTGGATTCTTCTGAAACAAACTCAACCTGAGTTGTTATGGGGAAAATAAGGAAAGGGGATCTGGTCATTCTTGGTTGCGTTGTTTTTTAAGATTCATCACAACTATTTGAGCTCTCACATCTCGACAAAGTGATGAGCAATCACACGAGACTCCACTGATTCCAGACCCTGTGTACTGTTATTTGATTGGATCATTAAAGGTTGTCCGCTGATTGTGGAGTTAAGGGTCTCTTATTCCCTCGTTCCCTATTATCCCTACCTTTTAGGAACGTCAGAGTGTTCCGTAATTACTAGAATTCTTTTCGCCCAAGTTTCGAAACCTCTCACCCTGAGGCTTTATCTCTACAATTGTTGTCTTGAGAAGGTGGCAAGAGGCGCCCTTATTTTATTCGATCTAGAGCTAGTCGATTATAGTATTTATGTAGTCTGACTTACCAACGCAAAAGATACGTGATATACCTAGTACGATATTCGAATACATAAAATTGAGTCCACAATCATACAGTTGGTGACAATAATAACTCTTTCGATACTGCTTCTTTGAATCAGTCGCAAGTCATAAAATACATGAAAAATTCCTTGTGTATTAAGCAAACTTAGCTTGGATGGAACGCTTTTTCTCGACAACAAATATTTCATAACGAAGTCACTCCGATGCACGAACAGGGAAATATGTTCAGATTTATGATATCGTTAGATTCCACGGGGAAATTATATCACATTTTTATGTACCGGCAAAAGGGCCCCACGAAGGTTGCTGGCATGACATTTACTCGTCACCCGGGTCGAAGTTGTTTTACGACTGGATTTCATCAACAGGTAGGTATTCGTCATTTTCTTCTCTCTTTTATTTACGAAGTGAGGCCATATTACGGATTTCAGTCAATGAAGATATTGTTGCCGAACAGAATTGGATCAGGCGTTTTATTTGCCTGTTTAATTTTTTCGAGTCGCCATATTGATTAGGATGACCCTTGTTCTTTGCTATTTGGCTATCACAGAGGATGACCGATGATTGAGAACATAGACTAAATTGAAAAGAAATCTGTAGTATACCTACACCTGCTGTCAGAGTAAAAATTAAGGAACAGAAGAACTGAATGTTGGGGAAAGGGATGATGTGATACAGAACATCGACAAGCAGGTGGCCAAGCATACTTTTATATCGCTATTGGGGTATTGCCTGTCAAATAAATCAGCTTTCTGCTAATATCAATGGCTGCATTCACCGAACTAAGATTTTGCCACCGCTCCGCTACCGCTACCTAGCATAAGTTGAAAGCGCTCCCAAAATGCCTGCTTCTCCAGAACGTGTTGAGTTTGAAGCGTATGTGCCACCGGACGATTCTGCAACAGTTCCACAACTGTTACGTTCCGTGAAAGCAGCAATTGTTGTCCCCAAGAATATGATAACACATGAATATTATGATATTTTCGATTTAGAACTCATCAAATCCGAAATGTTTTGTATTGCCGATGCACTCGAGCCACACTTTCAGATATTCTTGTTGGTAGCAAATACAAATCTACATAAATTTGAAAAAAATATATGGAAGAAATGTGGTAAAATTCCTGTGTTCCTCAAGTTCACGTTTTTCGAATTCATAATGTATAATTACCTTTTTAAATCTGGATCTCCGCATCCAATCACGTAACACAGCTTCAGTACCTACTATTTATTTCAGAGATCATATATGAGGTGGTAAATGCTCACAGTGAATTTCTCTTCGTCGTTTTCGTAAGACACTCTCTAGCAGAATATTCAAGTAGGAAAGAGGTTGTAGCAGGCACCTTATGGTTCAAACACAGTTTTGGCACACAAAATATGTTGTACATGCAATCTACAGAGTTACTGTCAGTTACAGGGGCAAAGGCAAAAGTAGCATTATTTGAATTGAAACTCTGTTTGATGCTCGTGACTCTCACTGCGCCAATGAAGTGAGTTTTTGACTCTGCAGTACGAACTGTCGAGTTTCTTACAAATGAAGTCAAGTGCAATTAGTCCCGGATTGGAGTCTATGTGTATTCCGAGAAAATCAAAGTACTGCGCCAACAAAATGATGTCTTTCAGATGACGAAAAACCGGTTTTCTCTCACTGCCTCCCACAGTGAAATGAACAAATTGAAATTCTCCAATGTTTATCAAAAAAGAACTCCAACAACACCAGTCAACAAAGCATTTTACCATCATGAAACATAATTCCTGTAGGTCATCAGGTTGGAGCAGTAACCAACATAAAAATCTCGTCAGCAAACGGAAGTGTTTAGATCGACTTGGTTAACGAAAAAAGATCAGGAAGATAAGTTAAATTAGCCATCAGTTTCTTAAAATTGCCAGGTAAGTCATAAATGAATAACAAAGGGAGTGGTTTCAGAACAAACCTTGTGCTACTCAAGGTTCAATTCTTGTTCAGCCTAAATGAAATTAGCCAATTTGACGGTCATTTATCTGTCATAAAGATGAATTAATAGCCAATTCAGAAACAAACCTCTGAATGCCATAACCCCAATTGTAGCACTTGGCACTTGTCATCAATGTTTGGCTAAAGGTCGCCAAACTGACCCTTATCGAGATACAAGTACACAAATTAAGCAAAGTAAAGTGCTCCTGAAGGAGGTGAGCGATGTGATCGATCGAAACCCATATTGTGCGTTTATCAATCTATACAGTATATGATATATGTCTTTCTTAGGTCATGAGCAGATTGATTTTACTTAATACGAACTACTACAGCCCTTTTGGGGAGATGGAGGAAAGACGCCACAACTTGTAGACAATTCAATGACTTGGGCAGAATGTGAAGTAATACACTTATTTGTTTCAAGATACAAGAAGAAACAGGATCAACTTCACAACTATTTTTTCTGAAGTGATTTCGTAGTGCAGAATACTTCATACACTAGAACAGGATGCAAAAAAGTTTGAATTGAGTATTTTAGATGTGGTACAAGAGATGAAAGATGAGTTATTGTAATAAGACTTGTGTTTTCTCTCAGTCCTTGTAAAAGAATAATCAACAGAAATTGTGGCAACAATCTTAGCCCCAGCGTACAAAACATTATCACCCAGAAGCTCAAAAGTTCAAAAATCAATAGGAGAATTCACGAAACTCCAAACATTTATGTTTTTATTGTCAGAATTAATTGTTTATCAGTTTGAGTATTATATTTCAGTCTAGTAGGCTTTGGGATTTTTAGCTTGCTTATACGAATTATAGGTTGATTGACATGGCAAGTTTTCATGTAAGCAATGAAGAGTTTTCAGCTCGGCTGCGTTAATCCACTTTCTGTTGTTGTTGTTACATTTTGTTAGCAAGTTTTGAATATTTCTTGAACTAAAGATTCAAATGACCCAAAACATCAATCCACATCCACATGCTCACATATTCGTCGGAAATCAAAAATCCAAATACTAAGACCAAAACCACACATGTTATCTTGATTGAATTTTCTGGCTAAGTTTGACGTATTCTATTTCTTAGCACCGAATCTCACAAAAAAATCAAGGGAAAAAGCAATGCATTTGGACGTATGCTGTGTAACACCATTGAAAACTCTGGTAGGATGATCTCTTGATGAGATGAGCAAATTGGAGCAGGAAAGAAAATCCAAGACAAGCATCTTTGAGAAGATCAATAGATCACCACGGACAAAGATGACATCTCCTTTTCTATAGGGCCCATGGTAAGATTCTGAGCATCCCAATGTATTTTAATAATGATGCATTCATTCGAAGGTCATTTGGCGAATGTGCCAACTATTTCAGAACAAGAAGGCTTGTCCCAAACGCTCCAAGGAATGAGCCTGCGAATAGAACATGCATGCACAACCCAGCCTATCGGCAAAACTCAAACAGCCTCTCCCATCGCCTCGGCTTATCTAGCTGACCCAAATGTCGGAGTGATCCTTTGAACCCCTAAGTACTCCAACATCCCACGATGAAGGGTCCTCCCGGATACCGGAATCGATAACTTCGTTATCGGTCGTCGAAATGACGGTGCAGAAAGGGCCGTAGAGAGAAAGACGAAAAAAGGGATCGTTCCACGCGAGCGGAATGACGTCATTGCGGTTCGGGTCACGCGAGCAAAGAGGACGGTATGAGAGCACTCGAAACTCGTAACGTGAATATTCCGAGCTCTTAGGTTGGGAACACTGGTGAATGCGTGGGATCAGAGAGTACAAGAAATGCACAGCGAAGTGTTTCCGCACAAGTTTTGGAGAGAGAATAGTTACTTTAGTAATTTGCTGCGTCTTGAATTAAATGTTCGAGTCTAAAGAATGGAAATAAAAGGACGAGACACTAAGCGACAGTTGCTGGGATTGAAGAAATTACATTTCTGGAAAATCCCTCGAAGAGGTGAAAAGACCTACAAAATACTTCAAAGTTTATTTACAGAAGCATGACGTCACATATTGAAGATCAACGATGCAAACTTTGCATTCGCATAAGTATAGAATAAGCCATTGTTTTTCTTTGGATTAATTTTCCCCCGTTATACTAATAAACAGGGTGAATCAAAAAAGTATACCGGGCGTTCTGGGAGTGATACTCCCTTGAAAAATGAGTATAGTTTCATAAATAGACCATGACCCAAAATGCATATTAAGGGAGATTTATTATACAGGGTGTCCATTTGAAAACGAAACAGACGAGATTACAGACGAAATAAATTTTTTCGATAAAAATGTTCGGACAGGTCGATTTCTGTTTCGAGGAGGACAACTTAAGATGCATAGCGCTTCAACCCTTGCTACAACCCCCAATTTTTGAATAGGGAAGATGGGATGAGTGATACCTCATTCGAAAGGTATTATTATACTGATTTCAGCACAGTTATTGTTTTTTCATTTTATGTATAGTTCTCGAAATACAGGGTGGCCATTTGAAAACGAAACAGACGAGATTACAGACGAAATAAAGATCTGATTATGCAGAGTAAGTAATATCCGAAATAATTCGATTATCTATCACTAATTCAACTACAAAACTCTGGCCGTTTATCTTGCTAGCAAGAGATTCGAAGATGAAAAGAATGAATTTATTACAATTATCTTGGAAACAATATGTATGAAAGATGTGTGCGTCGATCGATTCAATTGAGTTTTTTTGGTGGAAATCATCGGAACGATGCGCCTTCAAATAATTTTGAAAATCAGTACAGGGGCGTAACAAGGTAGTGGTTCACGCCCGCGATGTTGATTGGCCCATAGCTCCCACTACGTATTGGCTTGATCTTGGTTCCAAAGGTGTTCCTTCGTTTCTGTTATCGTTATGTTCATAAATCTCAATGGCTTCCATGTTCATCCTAGAATCGTAACATCTGATATTTGAAATAACTTCTGTATCTGGGAAAACTGTATTGTTTCCATCTGTTAGTATCAGAGCATGTTCCGCTAGTGATGATAAACTACGGCTAATGAGCCCGGAAGACTCTCTCAATGTCAATACTGCATACGTAGGCAGTAGAGTAGAGGGAAATCATTTGGCAGCCACATAAAGCCTTTTATTGCAGTGCTTTTCAACCCTTTTTCATGACATGACCCTCCATAGTATCGCAAATAATTTCGCGACCCCCCCGCCCCCAATCCTGATTTTTTCCATGTATGTTGAAAATATTGAAATGTATATTGTAAATTCGAGAAATATCGTAGAAGACTCGACTGTTTCAAATCATTTTCATTTGTGAAAATACGAGGGGTTTACTCAATCGGAATTTGTTTTATCATACAGTGATAAAGTGGTTTTAAATAGGCTGACCAGACTTAAAGAACTCCGTGCTCAACATTTATTATAAAAACAGAAACAAACAAAATACTTTATTTACACAACAAGATGAGTTGTTTCACTTGGAATTCATTTTCGACATTTTCCTTTTGAAAATAGCTTTTCCTTTCTGACCCAAACGTCTTCGAAGGCAGGATGCAAAAACACTTCGAGGCTTTACAAGAAAAATTGAATTGTGGTCCTCGTCTTTCATTGAAGTAATGATAATTGAGATTACATAAATTGAAATACCGGGTGTCTGGAAAAGGTTAATTCATTTTGGTCATAGCTGAAAGATCGAAATTCTGATATTGGGGTCTTTAGAAATTTCGTCCGAGGAATCGAATGGACCCATGAGATTCTGGGTCTTATGAAATTTAAAACGCAAACCCATCTTTTTGATTGACGATTCGGATTTAGCGGAAAGTTTTCAATCCGAATTGGTTAAAACCAAAAATTTTTTCATCCTTATTTGGAACCTATGCAGCGTTTTTTCTTCAAAAATCTGAGGCGTTTATTCAGACCAGGATGCGAAAATTCATATTCTACTACTAAGTAATTTTACGAGGAGAATCGATTGGGCCCATCAGATTTTGAACAAAAAGTGCTGCATGGGGTTCAAATATCACAGATTTTACCCAATTCGGATGAGAAATTTCCAATGAGAAAAAAATTTGCATTTGAAATTTCAAAGTTGGGCCCCATATTTCGTATAAGGCCCTTTCGGGCGAAAGTAGCTACCAAAGACCTCAGTATCAGAATTGCGATTTTTCACATGTTGCGGAATAAAATCACCGTTTCCAGACTTTTGAACCACCAGGTATATCTGAAATGAACTATCATATAATGTGAAAAAAGACTTAATTGCCTCATTACTTCTCAGTGAACAAAAATGAGAATTGAAGTACATTAAAATGAACTAGTAGTAGAAATGTTTTTTCTTTATTAAATTATTTGTATGAATAACATACAAGTATTTCATTTCTTTGATAACCATTTCTTGATATATCTATCCGTCAAGAATTCATTGATGTTCTTTAATGAAGTGAGTTTCTAGTTGTCTAGACCACTCGTGGGTGGCGACCCACAGGTTGAAAAACACTGGTTTATTGGGTTGGAACAGTATTTCACTCAACTACACGTTCCCTTCCCAAACTGAAGATATACTGGTTAATTTCGTTCCGCCCAATTATTTCCATTTACGTCGTTGTTGTTCGAGCACATTATTTCCCTTTTCGGATGTAAATTCCGGAAATGCACAGAATACATAGCGAACGCTGTGGCAGTAACAAAGGCTCGTTTAGTAAGGTAGCCAACCGAAGCTTCAAAGGAGAATGTAAGCGACAATACGTTTTAAACGGAAAACGGGAATTCAGGATATGCATTCAGAAAGATATTATCGTGCCCAATGATTTTGGCAAATACCATACAAATTCAAACGGAACTCATAGGCATTGGCGGCCGTTCAGAGGAGGCCGGGACTCCCCAGATACTACTGCAATATAATGAATTCTCAGTTCGAGTTCATCTTTATTATTCCAATTTTAATCCATAGAAAATTCAAATTTTTGGATATTTTTTTACCTCAATGTTTCTTTATAATCAAACATTGTCCGCAACAAACGCTGAATAGTCCGGATCCTTCGAATAGAAGTTTGCCGGAACGTACAATTTCAAATTGTACAGGGTGATTCACTTATTTTGGTAACCCCAATTTTCTCTAAAACGTCAGAATATTTTCTCATTCTGTGAATCGCGTTTTGAACAAGTCAATGTCGACTTGAGATGGACATAAAAATCTGCGGAATAAATGAAGACGCCAGGCGTCGCGGCACTATCAGAAATTTTTTCTTCAGGGACATACCTTTTTTATTATGTCATACTAAAGATGATTTTATGCTAAACTTTTTTTCGAATACAATATTTATCCATTCCTAACCGTCAGTGATCTGCAGCGTGTTTTATGTTAATTCTATTCCATTTTATTTTTTTCTGTATTGTGGTAGTATGCCTGCATTAGGAGACATGGATATGATTTTGTGCCTTGAATTCAAGAAGTCTAGTTTTCTAAACAATCTGCCTCCTCAAATGAGATTAAATATGTGGATACAGCAAGATGGTGCTCCATGTCACGATGCTGCCATTGTGAAGAGATATTGAGATCAAGAATTCGAAAATAAATGGACCCTCAATATTTTGACCAGAATAACTTAAAATGATATAGGGAAACGATATAACTTATGTATTGATCATAATGGCTAGAGGACCTAGATATGATTTTGTTTCGTAAAATGACGGAGATTTCGTAACAAACTATTTTTCTTTTATTATATTCATTAAATATTATATCTTATAACAATAAACATTTTTTTTTATTACAAACGAAAAATTTCGAATCATATGTTCTATATACCGGCCATTATGATCCATACATAAATTATAACATTCCCCCTTATTTCATCATTAGTTACTTTGGTCAAAATATAAGGGTCTACTTGGGCACATGCGTTTCTTATCTTTATTTTCAAATGGTCCAAGTTATTAGAATCAGTTTAGTATACCATATTTTCAGGGAACCCCTCAGAAAGTAATCCATGAGCTTTAAGTCAGGCGATACCTGATGGGTCCATTGGTTCCTATCCATTTATTTTAGAATTCTTGATCTTAATAACTCTTCACAATGGCGGAGTTGTGACATGGAGCCCCATCTTGATGTAGCCACATATTTCATTTTATTTGAAGAAGCACATTGACTAGAAAACTAGCCTTATTGAATTCAAATCACAAAATCATATCTATGTCTCCAAATGAAGGCATACTACCACAATACTGACGGTTAGAAATGGATGAAAATTGTATTCGAGAAAAAAGTTCAGAACGAAATTATCTTCCGAATGACATAATGAAAAAGGTATGTCCCTGGAGAAAAAATTTTTGATAGCGCCGCGACGCCTGGGTCTTTATTTATTCCGCAGATTTTTATGCACATCTCAAGTCAACATCGACTTTTTCAAAACGCCATTCACAGAATGGGAAATTATTCTGACGTTTTCGAGAAAATTGGGGTTACCAAGATAAGTGAATCACCCTGTACGTCGTAATTGCAATTCGCGTTGAGATTGTGGGACTAAATTTGTAGGTAAGGAAGAATATTGGCTAGAAATTCGGATCAACATACTTTATCGAGATACGGAAACCATAATTAAATATCGCAATGGGAGTAGAGAACATCGGTATGTTTACCGATGTTCTTGATCGACATTCTTGATTTCCATCTGATCAACAACTTCATCCAAATGCCGTAGGATGACAAAATTTTCCTAGCAGAGACAATAAAGACAACCCAGCCTGTTATGCAAAATTTAATTCTTAATGCCATTATTAATCGTTCCTACAGCGTACAATGGTACAATAGATGCGAGTGGCTGACAGTGCCGTTCGAAATAAATCTTAAGAGTCAGTTGAATGCTTTTTAATGAATAGTCGGCCATATTGAAAAATAAAAGTATTTTTCGTGAAATCTCATGAAATGAACCCTTTCCAGTAATTAATCATTAAAAAAAATCTATATCAGCTAGATTAAAGAAATTGGTTACTTTGGCTGAATGCAATTCGGTTCAAAAGATTGTCAGAATTTAATTTCTGTTACATTTTTCTAAAGTATAAGCAGTAGATCTAAGAAGATAATTAGTGGCATATTTTCAGAGGAAGTATAGCTCATAATCGATGTTCAAACAGTCTATATCTTTTTATATTACTACGCAGATGCCCTACCGACTGCTGAAAACCTAACTGAGCTTCGCATTTTCAATCAAAAATTATTTGTCGCCCTTCAGGATTGGTGATCACGTCATAATGAATGAGAGCAAAACAACGTGCATCCAGTTCACACGTGAAGCAGTGGAGCAATCTCAACGGATTTATCTTCCCGATGAACATAACCAATATGTAGAACACACCCGTTTTTTGGGATTTTCAATTGAGCAGCGCTTTGGTTGACAGCTTCATGCGGAGAGTGTGATAGGCAGATTGAAGTTCACTGTTTACGCTCTACGAGTTCTGAAAAAAGAAGAAAAAAGAGTTGGCTTTGCCATTTCTGATAAATGTTTATTACTCTTACATTCAATCCATTATGGCTTAATTTTCTGGGGGAATAGTGTGTATTCTGAATCAATATTCAGAGTTCAGAAGATATATTCTAATTAAGTTATGTGCAGTCATGTAGAGGAATTTTCAGAAAGAATAATTTGCTTACTTTGACAGGTCTGTACATTTATAAGTTATTACAATTTTTTTCCAATAATCCAGATAAGTTTTTGAAATTCGAAAGCTCACAAACCTATGACACTCGTCACAACTCCTAAGCATACATTTTCGTCAAGTGAGAAGGGATGCGCATATATGGCAATCGAACTATTTCATTCTCTGTCCAATGACATAAAACAAAAATTATGTTTTGAAGATTACAAAAAAAATCGTTCAATCTATTAATGGAATGGGGGCCCTCATATGTGTCAGAATTCTTGAGACGTAGGGATTGATTTTTTTTTGTTTTGTTTTTTTTTTGTATGCAGACATTGCTGTAGGGGTGTATTTTTTGACTTGTTTTGAATTTCATTCGAACCATTGTATATTTTATGATTGTGAGAATGATTTTTCGAAATGAATTCAAATTATAATTATTATTATGATTATCTAATCTAAATCGATAGAAATGACATACGAAGAAAGCGTTTCTCTTTACACTAATAATAATCAATTAATAAGTGAAAGAATGAGAGAAAATATTGTGAATTCTTCAAATTCATCACCTTTTCAGACCGATAGCACCAGAATGGTGCAAATTTTTATAAGTGAACTTGGAGCAAATTAATAAGCTCTCTTTTGTATTGAAGTTTTTGTTATCTGGAACGCTCTGTTCTCTGTTTTGCAGTTATGAGCGAAATACTGAAAAATGGAACATTCAAATCTTTTTCTCCCCCGAACAGCACAAAGATTTCTTGTTCAACCCCATCAAAATTGGAACTAGTCCCTATAGCTCCTCAAATTGTCCCATATCAATATGCAGTAGTTAACTCAAGATGCCACCATATTCGGGTACGGTTAGAAGGTCCGATATTCTTCTGCCAATGCCTTTTATTGTTGCAGTCTTGCTCATCCATTCCTCTCCTACTCATTGATTTTCTTATATATTACTAATCCGTGTTTTCTTTGATCTTCCCCTCTTTCTATATTTTTTTCATATTAACACTTTGTTTCGTAATCATACTCTGTCATCCTTTGGACCTGTTGAATTATGTACCTTTACAGATATATCGAGACTCTTAGTTAGTTTGATATTGTGCTTGATGCACTCTAGTTTTAAAGGGGGGTTAGAAAACAAGTTTTGATGAATTTTGGACCAAATTCTCGAAATATATTTGCCCACAAGGAATTGTTACAATAAAAAATTTCGAAAAAAATACAAGGGAAATGAAAAATCATCATTTTGTGCTAAAAATGACGAACTTATGAATGATATCTTTTGAGTCGTTCGAAGGATCTTCAACTTATTTTTAATGAATGTTCTTCATATTATTACTCAAATACAAGAAATTTCAACAAGACAATTTTCCTTCATTGCAAAAATTAAACTCAGAAGAAAAACTATGGTGTGCTTTGGCTTCAACAAACTACAAAGAAAGAGCTATTATTTGAGAGCTCGTACAAATGTTTCGTACATCTTTCTCAAACAAGATAATAGGAAAACCTCTACTTGGATTTCATAAGTTGTCATAGAAAGAAAAGAATTTTCAAAAGAAGATTTGACAATTTCAAAATTAATCATTTTCACCTCGAATTGTTTATTGAAATAGTTCATCAAAGCTTCAGATGAATTCGAAAAATAACTTCGAGGAGTCTTGAAAATATATATGTAAAAAAAGAAATGTCTGCTGAAATGAATCGAGAAATTAATTTTCATGTGATGAGTTTATAATCCGAATTTTGTTCACAAATTTCAGATAGGTTTTTTTATATAGGAATAAAAGTATATTTCTACCATATGTTCATCCGTTCCAATTTGAGTTTCTGTCAGAAATATCTCAATCGAAAAGCCAAAAATTCAAATAAATGAACAGCGGATTATACTTACTGCAGCACCTAGTTTTCTGAATCCTCAATAATCATTCTTTCAAATATCCAACAAACAGATACACGTGATCCTAATTTTCACCTTAAAAACAATAAAATTCCAAAAAATACCGGTAAAGAGGTGTGAACGATCATTTTTAAGAATCAGAGGAAGACCATTTCAAATAATATGTCCAGAATGACGTCATACGCCAACATGAACGAAAATAAGATTTGTTACGAACACACCTTGTATTCTTCCAACATGGGCCCCAGGCATTCTAGATATTCTATAATCTGCGCAAAAACGAGTTTCTCGAGGAACACAAAACCCTAATTTTTAATGTTTTTTTTTTACCGAGATCTCGGTTATAAATCTGCGTGCAACTTGATTCTAGCGAGCAGTAAGGTATTTAGAGTGAAATGGAGTTAAATAGATTATTGTTATTTCAACTTGAGAATTTCAAAATTACGTATCGCCGTGAACTGCGCCATGCATTATTCCCCTGTTATTAACCCGACCTCGGGTTAGCGAGGACATACATTACGAGGATGCCTGGAAACTGGAAGGATTAGGCCCAGGGATTTTCGGATGATTCGAGAGAGGTTCCGAGAAGGGAAGAATGCAAAAGACTCTCTGTAACAGCCTCCGCGTCGCTTAAAATGAAGGAGGAATATGCAGAGAACGCCATATCTTAAGGGGGTTTATACTCGACATCCGTCGCAGTTTATCTACCTCTTTTTTTCAGCGTCCTCGAGAAGCTCCCACTTTTCTCGACGTGCTAAGGTATCTTGAACGTTCCTCTAATTTACATACAATAGTTCCAGTTTTCTTGAATAAGGTGGCAAAACTTCATGGGTGTGTACTTTCAACATTGGGAAAAGTTTATTTTGAGGTATAGGTATGAACTAACATGATGTTTTCAAAATTCTGATGGTGTTCTACAATAACAAAAACAAATTGAAAATTCTTTTCAAATATAAGTTAAGTAAGTATAAGAAGAAGTAGTTTCAACTTCTTTGCAACAAAAATTTTAAATAAAGTTTCAGATGACCTGAAAAAGATCTGAAAGATTGGATAAATTGAAACTCAGCTATAATGACTGTGACAATAAATTGAAATAGGATGAAAACAATTTACTCATTCGATTAGAGCTCCTTGTATACCCGATAATGACCGTCTTAACATGTACACTTAGCTTATATAATGAAGTTTCCTGTGAATATAGTGAACAACATAGAAATAATTTTTTCAGCACTCGGATAATAGTAATTTTACTGAATTTTTTGTTTCGTGTTGTTGCTCTTTTTATTCTGGTGATGTTTTTCCTCTAATCGTTTCTTCATAGAACGAATTCAAGAATATATTTTTGAATGTTACAGACCTCAGTTATGTATTTCGTATATTCTCCGAAACTAGTATAATTTGTATTTCGTAATATTCTATTAGGGTATTAGATTTTATAGTCAAATAGGTGTCATCCGCGAATAGAATCAAAATGCATTCAGCAAGATAACCGGGCAAGTTGTAGGAGAAAAATAAATATTCCGAGAACATTCAGGAATTATATCTGATAGAGTTCATCAGCAATAAATTAATGCTGAAGGTAATCGCACGCATGCGAAAGATTTTAAAAGATCCCTGCAACACTTGCTGTTACATGAGTGAGTACCCTCATCCAATCAGCCGTAGACAAACTCTATGATATAGGTAAATGCGTTCTGCGTAGAACTACCAATCCTAAAACAGTGTTTTTGATTTGATAATATTGAATCATTCGTCAGAAACTCACGGATGCGGTGGTGCACTATTTGTTTGAAAACTAGTTAATGCTTCAATATTGAAATTGGTCGATAGTTGCAATGTTAATCTCAGCGTTTTTTTTTGGTACAGAAATTACCCCTGCTTGTATTCATGAGATAAGTCATTATATATATATATTATATATATATATATATATATATATATATTATATTTTTATGAAAAAGAGAGCTAAAATAATACATAAAATGTTGAAACAAAAAAGTATCTAAGCTGAGGTAAAAAAAGAACGGGGTATCATAACAATCTTTGTATGATACTATAGAATCATACGATACTATCAACACACTAGTATCATACGATACTATACAGCCAGGGGAAAAAACCTGCCTCTCCGTAAACAAAATATAATATAAAATATCAAATATCAGGAAAATCTTGAAAGACATCAGTGTGAGCATCTTCATGTTATCCGTTGATGGGCTCGGATACACAGATTCTTCTCAAAACGACTCGTAATTCTTAATCTGAAATTAAAAAAGACAAAAGCAGAAAAGAAACCGATTATTCAGAATAAATCGAATGCATTTTGGAAATGCATTTGCTACTTTAAAAAACATCAACATTAAGATTTCTTGGCCAAATAATGTTCGGAGGTTTATAAATATTTATGACAAAAATGTCACAAAATTTGAAAGAAATGAAAAAAAAACTCCATCAATTTCCTCTTTCCGAATCTGTTGAATGTTACGAAACTGATAATTTTTCAACATAACATGCTAAACTTGTAAAAAATCAATTAATACATAACCTTTCAACTGCCCTCTTTCACGAGGTTTTTTTTTTTGCCGTGTGGGTTTCTTGCAGAAGAATCTCTTTGATACCATGTCATCAGCTAATTTGGAGACGTAATCACACTTTCCTTTCGAAATTCCTTCGATATTCAAATTCAAAATCCACAAATTGTTGCTCTATGGTCGTGAGGGTTTTTTCAAACCAGATACGACCTTCCACGTGATGATTTTTCGGCACTTCAGATGTTTGAAGACCGCTACGGGACCCCAATGAAAGGCAATCATCTCCCATAGATAAACCAAACATGTTACAACACAAGAAAACAGAATATTTTTCAGGAGCAAAAACTAAGACATATTACGAGAATTGTCATTCTGACAATGACATAAGTCATATGATATGGTGGGAGCAATTGACTAGAGAATTCTAGCCGAAATGAGTTTCAATCCCAGGCATCCATTATTCTTCAGATCTCATATAACAGGACAGTTATGGTTTACACAATGCGCTTCGGCTGATTTCGAGTTGCGATACCGTATGCTAGATTATTATTATTTTTATCATTAATGAGAGTAAAAGTTAACATAAACTCGAATTCAGAATTTCAATGGAATCTGAAACATTCTCGAGGAGTGGCGAAAGCAAATGAAGTCAACGTTAAATTGAATAGACTGGAATCAATCAATGTTGTTGGCTAGATACTCTGTTGTGAAGGAAGTTGCTCCATTTAATTGTGTGGTGTTGAAGTTCTCCTTGGCAAACTTGTAGCGGTGTTCTATCAACATTCAGTTCTGATTGAGTGGAAAGAGACACAGATGTCTGTACTGAGGGAGAGCGAAGTGCTCAGTAGGTGATGCAATCGCCTGTTCTTCGGCGTTTCGAGAAGAAAGGCAATTCAAACAACTGCAGCCTTGTCTGATAGTCTGGGCGAATCCTGTACGGATTTCATCAGAGGATGTGAATATGTTTTTCGCATAACTTCTGCATCAAAATCAAACGAGTTTATCAATGGCTATGCCACAAAAAATACTGACTTTCACATTTATATTATTAGTATAGCTTGAAATGTAAACTACTCAAATCCGCGAAAACCTTCATAAAACTGGAAAAAACTAGTTCCACGTAACCATGAACTGAAAAGGCTGAAAATTTCCCGCTATGCACTAGCCGTAATCCACATTTTTCGTTCGTCGGTAATCCCCACGATGAAAAAGTCATGAATAACAGAAAAACGACCGGTGCCCCTTTTAAATTCACGAGTTTTCCCCGTCGACAGGAGGTTTCCAGATAACCTCGCGTGTCATACGGTGCTCGCATGTTTTAATCTATTCCAGAAAGTCCCGGATTAATTATACTGAGAGGATAATTGAATACTGCAGTGGTTTGGACGGTCGACCGGGACTTTTTCTGAGCGTGGCCGTCCCAGACAACGCTTTGTTTAATGAACAATCTCGAAATTGCGCCCGTTCATTCGAAATCGAAAATAATGCTTCTGCCAAGATGGGATTCCTGCAATCTTAAAAATTAGAGTTCATCTGACAAGGCGTGAAAAATATGTAACCATAAATGCAGGAAAGAACATTTTGCCATTATCATTGATTAAAATCTTGTAGTTAGAAATGGTTTTTCCAGTTTTAAGAACAGGAAGCACAACATATTTCAGCTAAGTTGTCGTTTTTGTCGAACAAAATATATATTTTGTATAAGATATATGACTTGAAGGAAACTGAGATCATATGATCGTTCATGCATCACAAAATTGAAAACATTACTATTAATTTTTTTGTGACGACCAACGTGGGGCCTCTTTTTTGTTCCACTTTAATCGCAAGCATCATGGTTTGAAAATCTCTATCGAATCATATGATTTCATATGCTCTTAACAAGCATTTATTCGTTCTTTTCCTTTAAGAAATTCAAATCTGTTTTCCAAGAACTTAGGGACACTCAATCGATTTTTAAAATAAATTCAAAGATTCGGCGAGAATGTATCATGAGATTGTTCATAAAAAAGAAACAGAATGACATCTCACATCTCATAGGTGGCAGATAAGCTTTGGAATGTGGGATTATGGTCCGATACGATTCAAAAATAAATGTACTGGCCTTTGAGTCACTGAGCAACATATTTTTATACGACCGGGCGTTTTCACCCACTTTTCCGTACTCATTTTACTTTAGGAACTGTCACTTTTCCGCACTAGTGCGGGAAATTATTAGCAGGGGTTTTTTCCGCACACTTTCATTAAAGTATAAACTGACTTATGATATGTCTCCATGCATCGAACGTCAACAATGAGAGTACAATGGTAATTCATGTGTAATATGGATTTTCATGGAATGTTTCGTATGTTGAAATAAAATATACATTTTCCATATGGGGTCGTAGTAAAAAATAATGTTCCTATCTTGTACAGAAAGTATCTTTCCCGTACAGAAAACTAAAACTTTCTGCACTTGATAAGAAAATAACTATACTGTCTGATTTTCGAGTACTGGTTACCAGAAAAATTTGTCATATTTATTTTATTTCCTTATCGAGTCAACGAAAATCAACCTCGATCAAAGTTGGAATGAATTGGAAGTTGGCAAGTTAAAAGCGCAACTTTTCTGAAATAGGATTGAATATTCGGTAGAATAGTCATTGTTGGATAAAATGGAAGTGTTGATGCGGAAAAAATGAACTTCTGTGTGAAATAAGCGGCGTTTTTTTCCTCAAATTTAACGGTATCGGCCCATGTCGATCTGGAACTCTTCCCAGTCGAATGCTTGCGCTTTGCCCGTTTCAATTCTCCGAATTTTCTCATTGATGAAGGCGGATCGATAGAAGCGCCCGCTTTCATCGGAACATATTTGAATTCCCAAGCGCATTTTGGGCATGGCGTTCTTTCGAAATTCATCCGTCATAGCCGCCGGTGGTCGGAATGAAAATCGGTTTCACCGCATTCCTGGGGGTTATCATCGCCAATATTTTACGAGGTTGTTGTCAGGGGTTATGTCCTATTGTCCTACAGGGGGGTTTAGCTACTTCCTACTCAGAAAAAACACGGTTGTGGCCCTTCTATGACTTCGGCACAGGGAAACTTTTTCACGCTGCACGCTATGTCCTCGTCTGCAAAGGCACAGAAGATGAAAGTATAAGAAGTGCTAGCTCCTTTGTAACAGGGGTTCAAGTTTTGTGACATTCGGAAATGACATAATGAAGTGGGAAAATTCCCAGTTGGTGCTCAAGATGACTTCGCCAGTTAAATTTTTGGCATACATCATACGAGAATCGGTTGACGTTACTAGTCTGAGGTTCTGTTGATGTCAAATATTGGAATTTTGATGGGGCGGAGTGTAGTACGGTGAGAGACGGAAAACGATAGTGATTGACGGGTTTGAGGCTCAAATTCAACAGAAGTAATCAAGTCTGAATGTGTCCTCATTGTCGCCGATACATTGATACAACAACGAAAAAAAAATGTAATTGAGCCTAAACTATACCCGTTGCAGCTAGGGTAAAGCGAAAGAAAGAGATGATGGTAATTCACTAAAAGATCCTTCGGTCAGGAGGAACATTCGTATGTATATCTCTCCTGAGGGGAGAGAAAAAAGAAAGACCAACAGATGCTAAATATGCAAATTTTCAAAACTTGTACCCAAACCGCCGCCCTAGGAAGAGACTCATTTTACCGCCCCAACCAAATTAATTTCTGAAGAATGCAAAAATTTAATATTCGATAATCCAGGTTTTCACCATCGGCAATACAATATCATTTGTTTCCTTCAAAGTAAAATTTTATACTCCAAAAGTTCTCACGAGGGAAGCTACTCTTTCTAAAACTACGCTCCAGTATTCTTTGTGTTCCTACACAATTTTCAAATTATCATCTATAACCAGGATCGGATAAATCTAAAACATAATCAGTGACTTGAAAATCTTCGATCATTTCGGTCAATAAAGTCGATACTCGTACTATTCCTATAATCAGATATGAAATATAAACGATTATTTTCTGTTCCTACAAACAGTTGTATTGATGAATCATTTGTGTTTATATTCACATTAAACATATCAGAAGTCTCGATCTAGTTAAACGAAATTTCCACATAACTAGGGGGGCCTAGTTTCATCATGGTGTAATTACCTTATAGTAGCCAATTCTCAAATTCCTGCTCTCTGGTCGTGAGGGTTTTACAAACCGGGTGCGACCTTCCAGGTGATGATTTTTCGGCACTTCAGATGTTTGAAGACCGCTATGGGACCCTAATGAAAGGAAATCATCCCCCATAGATAAAACAAACAACTATTATTAGGACGAAAAATGGAATATTTGTCGGAGATCAAACACTACGACGTATTCCGAAAATTGTCAATTTGACAAATAATAGGTACTTTTTGTTTCAACATTTATTGTATTATTTTAGCTCTCTTTTTTCATAAGAATATATATATATATATATTATATATATATATATATATTAGTAGCCAATTTGAGCATAATGTATAATATGAAACCCTTAATCTGCAAATATTTTTTCATATATATACTGACAATTGTAATCTCAACATGGAGTTCAACTTCTCTCTGTACTTCGCAATAAATACCTGAAAACACCACCGTGTGTTTAACTCCTATTTTAGAAGATTCACGACTCTCTACAATTGAAAAACCAACCCTGAATTCAGTAGCCTTACGACCTACTGAATTCTGGACTGCTACTTCCTTGGATTTACGACCTAGTGAAGAAAGCAGAAACTTCTCTAATCTAATCTCTAAAGATACCATTCGTGATTTCGACTATAATCGAAAGCATTGATTCTTCTGAAATTAATCCGAAAATAGAAATTTATATTCAGAAATCAAAAATTGTTTATTCACAAATATTTACTTTCCCAAATTTTCTCTAACCCAATAGGAAAAAGAAGAAATTTAGATAGTAGAGGAAAACACTAACTCCGCACATATATCAAAATGAGTATATTGATTAACGTATCTACAAGATTTGAAAAAACAGTCCTTATAACTTCCTAACCCCTAGAATTCTATAATCGAAATAGATTGAATTTGTTTTTACAGTATTTTTCATTCGTGAAAAATTAACAAGCTGATTGGCTGATTGACATGAAAATAATTTCTGATATGAAAAAAGCCGCCCATAAAACAGATGAACATTTGCCAGCATATATCAACAAGTTCATGGGTGTATTGCATTATGTAAATACTTCTGTTGTTGCGGACTGAATTGCAATCTCATTTGGTTACGTTGAGTTTTCGCACATGTTGTCAAGAAATAAATAGTTTCAATTGCTCAAATATCCGACTAACGTTGAGGGATCTTTCATTACAGGATCTTTTGATCATGTGAGATAACACATGTGATAATTTTTATTGACCTCGCTTGAAATGCAGGCCCGAAAATCTCGGCGACCTGGGCGATCGCTCTTCTAGAGAGTTTAGTTTAGGGTTGAAACTGAAACAAAAATTAACTTATACATATATATTTTGAAAAATGTAACAAAAGAAATAGTATAAAACAACGATATATATGTAGTCTGTAAGGTTAAAGAAAACTGTGCCCTACGCTTGGGCGACAATTGTGTAAGGTTAAGATAGAGATAAATTACATCAATTTACGGCCCCACTCTAGGAGTGCCAATTGTGTAAGGTTAAAAAGATATAGATAATTTACGTTATGTAATATTTCAACGATAGATGCTCCAGCTAGTCAGGGCATGAGACCACCTCACATTTATATGACTAGCTTCTACTCAGGCTAGTGATAATCACAACTTGAACAGTCGAAATTTATTCCTCTCTGATGACAATAGCTATTTACAATGTCTAATATCACAAGTTAAAACAATTTTATACGAGGACAAGAATATGTAAAATCATGAACAATTCGTCAGAAACACAATTCACAAGCGTTTTCGCTCTTTGTTAACTTATCTGGCTATAATGGTGCTGGGTAAGGGAAGTGACTATCTCTCCATTTTCTCCCAACGTTTGAACTCCTGGATCTCCTAGAAGACGTTGTAGTAAGAGGTGAAGATTTTATTCTTTCAAATAGAAGCGTTGAGGTTTCAACTTCCTCTAAGGTGCAGGTACTGTGGGATTTGAAGACTTAGGTCTCTCCAAAGGGACTTCAGATGTCTTGATCCCTCAAAAGAGGTGTCGGAGGCCTAGCTCTCTCAAAACAGGTGCCGGAGGCTTAGCTCTCTCTAAAAGATACCGGAGACTTAGCTCCCTCCACAAAAAGATGCTGGAGACTCAGCTCCTTCCAAAAAAGGCAATCCTAATTATTGCCTAAGTCAAACAGTTTCAATTCAGAATAGGAGAACAAATTATTGCCTTTCCCAATCATCGTCAGAACAGCGGAACACTAGAGTCTCGCGTCTAAGGTAGTACATTCAGGACTGACTGCGATCGCGTATCTCCCAGCGTCGCGTTCTCTATCCGAGACGATCCGGAAACTCCCGAGATTTGAACCCGGCAAATTGAAACGTTATAAGTCTTCAAATCAATAAAACAGTTCATATACAAAAAAGAAGAGAGAAATATTTCAGGACTGTGGACTCAAATTTTCTGAGGCATTTAAACGGAAAAAAAAAAATCTGACCTTTCTTTTCTTCTCATCTATCGATATTCCCAACTTATTGAGGTACCGATCGTTTTTGCTTTCACTCTTCGCACCCTGCGACTCATTTCCTGTACTCTCTTATCGAATCGTAATTAAAAATACAAAATTTTCCTTTACCGAATATCCTTTATTTTTGCGCCTGTGTAAAAAAATCTGCTTTTTAATTCAGACACTGTAGTTGTAGGTAGTGTCGGATTTACCTTCGTAGTAGGTAGTGCGGGTTGGCCCCCTCACCAACCTCCTTACCAAGGAAGACCGACTAAAAAAAACAAAGCTTGGCCGGTTACCCAATGGGTCTAGGAATCACCGCATTCCCATGCATTGAACTTCTTCCTGTCCCGGCAGACAGGGAAGCGCATCACTATTGGGGATCACCATTGTATTGTTATAGTTGTTAAGGAGAACTATACAATGCTTTTCCGTATTTTTCCCCTCCACGCTGATGACGGAACTCGAGTGTTGGATAGATCCTCAGGGAGGTCTGAGGTTATACCCCTGGCTTAGTCGAGAATTGATTTGTTAGGAGCCGGAGTTAACGGACTACCAAGAGTACTCTTTGGGTCACCCAATCCAAAGATTCAAGGTAACCAATAGAGCCCTAGCAGCCTTCATGTGGTACGAACATGTGTACCCTTACATGTGGTGCTCATGGTATACTTTGGGTTCACACCGAGTCTGTAGAGTCAAGGGGTCAATAGGACCATGGGTGACCATGCCGTTCCCTCACGTCTCACTCGAAGCCCTAAGCTTACTGAGGTTGCTTGGATCAGGGCCTTATTGTTTGGAAATTAGGAAGAGAATGTTAAGGTTCTAGCTTAGTTGAGAGTAGTTTTCCGAGGGATTGGTGTTACCAGAGTGCCAGTAGTACTCATCGGATCATAACATCTGAAGATTCAAGGTTTCCAATGAAGCCCTAGCCCTCTGAATGGGGTGCCCATGTGGGTACCCTTGCATGTGGTGTTCTTGGTGCACTTTGGGTCTGAAGACTCGGGGCTCCAATAGGATCATGATTGGCCACGCCGTTCCTTCATATCTCAGTACTCGAACCTTCTTGTTTCCGACCTTGAAACAAAAAGTAGCTCGAAGGTAATCTTGGTGCCCACGACGGGGCCAAGATATGGAGCAAATGCGTTTTGTCTCAGGTTGACTCCTTTTGGAAGTAAAAGTTGATGATTATTGAGGTGGATTCGTCTAAAAGGCAAACCGATATTGTGAAGAAGGAGAGCTGAAGGCATATCAGTTTCAGCATTTGGCGACCGTCGCATGACTTCTTCACAAGTATGGAAAAAATTAGGAAAGCAAACATCTTGTGTTTCAAAATTTTGAGTTAGATAAGAATGTTTCTTTTCATGATCATTTTATTCATTCAAAATGGCTGTTCATTCTCAGATATTTCCTTCCGAAAAGATCGTCTTACAGAGAATCGAGGGAAATCGAGTCGCATAAGAAAAGGACATCCCCTGAAGAAGCATTCGAAAAATATTCATGGCAGAAATAAACCCCTATCTTCTGCTCCTTCCGCTCACAACTGTCTGGGTGCCAATGCGAGTTTTCACATCGTGATCAAATGACGGTTTCCGCTAAAACCTCCCCGTAATTACACTGTTTGATGTCTCGACAGCTAAAAACGAAGTCTTTCATTGCCTCGGATTATATCGACCCGCTTTCAGCAGGTTTTTTCTCATCAAAGAGGAAAGTGCCCGCATTGAAATTCATCATTCCTCAGATGCGCCCAGGATCAATTCCGCACTAATTCCGTCATAATCGGTACGATTCCTGATGAGGCGACTCTGCGACTTCAAATACTCGAAGATGGCTAGCTCTCTTGAGAAGGAGGAGAAAATTTGAAACAGCGAAACACTTTGTACTCCTGGTTTCTCTAAAAGGAGTTTTCTATGCTTACAGAGGCATAGAGGTCAAACCTCTTTGCTCCCGGATTGTTATAAAAAACAAATTTCTCAGACATTCATTATATCATACCCTCAAAACTTAAAAGGATTCCGGTACAAAATCAGGCAAGTTCGATGGTAACATCCTAATGTTGAAAAAAAAGGGCTCAGTAGCATATGCAACCCAAATAGAAAAAGTAAAGTTATCCGCACTTTAGGATATTGATCCAAAAGTATATTTAAATTACTAATAGAACCAGACAAATAATTTTTACTAATTCTTTGGATTTTTTCAGTGTATCCACTCCCTATGTCTGAAATGAAATCAATTGAATTCTTTTCAAATAATGGAAATGATGCTAGATCTCGCTCAAAACTCGAAAGAAGCTAGCCATAAACATCATAGATGTATTTTCCTTCAAGTTACTAATATGCCATTTATTTCTAGAAACGTAGGAACTTATTTTTTCATCTCTCATATTTCGTATGCCATAATTACTTCACAATTGGAAAGATATCTAGATCTAGTTATCTACAGCAAGACTGTCCAACACGAGGCCCGATCAATATAGATATACCAAAAAAACTGTATAACTCAGTTGAAAAGTGAGAGTATTTTTGGCTATTCTTAGTTGAAAGGACACTGATCTATCGGATATCAGCCAGGTTGCAATTTTTCTCAGAAACGTTCATAGGAGATGCTTGATTTTGAATGGTACAACCAAGGGTACAGATTTTGAAGCTGTGAATAAGGTGCTATCGGACCACAGGGTGTCCATGAACGTTCCTATATTGTCACTGATGGAGCCAGAGCTATGACAGGAACTGGAATCGGATTTGAAGGACTATTGAAATAAAACCACTTAAACAGTCTTGTGATACTTTGTATTGTTCACCAAGAGGCGCAATGTGGAAAATTGTCAAATCAAATGGATGTCATGAAAGTAGTTGTTGTAATAACTAACATTATGCCAGAGGGCAATCGTTCTTTGAAAATTTTGAGATTTTCGAGCCGAAGCAGAAGTTACATATGGCGAACTGTCACTTCATCCTACCATCCTTCGAAGAAATGAAGAATTTTATTTTGAAGAAGTTTCATATCAACTTCGGATAAAATGCATCGAAAATACTGCAGAAGGAGTCGAAAATAGGTTTAGCGAATATCAAAATCTGTAAGAAAAGTTTCAGTTTTTGCTCAGCCCCTTCAGAATGTAAGTAGAGCACACCTCCAACTGGAATCAAAACTTAAGGCTCACAGTGGGTTTACTGATGGAAGCACATATCTGAAAAACAGCATTAAGCATTCCGCACCGGAATTTTTCAAAATGTGGCCCTTGAGGCAAGTGAAGTTGGACAGCCCTGATCTAGTGTATTCTCTATGCCCATGGGTAAGCTGATTCATCAGCGTTGCCAATCTATCGAAACACAAATCCCCAAGTGAATTTCTCGACGATCTCCTATTTCTCTTCGAATCGATTGAGGTTAGACCCTAATCGAGTCGCAATCCAAAACCAACTCGAAGCGCGTGCACGTGAGACCCACCCCCAAAGGTACGCCACAAAGAAGGGGCCCGTCTTCACCGACTCCAGGTCCGATAAGGCTAAAATTGATTAATCGAAGTGGAAACAATTGACGCAACGGCTGCTACCCGACGGGATGGCGATCACAGCAATCGATGCAGACCGCGGGACCCCAAGCGGAGCAGTTGCAATTATCGGAGCCAGTTTACCGGATAACTGCGCCTACCCACATGAACACAGAGCCCTGTCTGTCACTAATATTGTTCGGTGTGCCGGTGACAGCCCGTGTCGTCACCTAGGAAACGCTCCACCGCGATTAAAATGAACTTCAATCGTCCGGCGATTCCGATAGAAGATTCTGCGATAAACGATATCGGGTCGTTTAAATCGTAGATTGAGAGAATGCACCCAGTTGTGAAGTAAAAACAATGTGTGAGAGCAATGCAATGAACAGTTGTTATTTCCTTCTATGATTCAAAGTGACAATTATTGGATGTGTAGTTCATGGATCACATAAAGGGGGCTTCTTCTTCTATGTTTCATAAGAAGAAGAAGATCAGTATGTGTGATCTATCCACTGCGCTTTTAATACCGAGCACCATAACAGATTAGTACGAATCAGAATCAGAATAAAACTACAATAAAAAAAGTATATTTCATTACGAGTCCAGAAAAAAAGCTTTTTCCGTGCGCGCACGTTGAGTTCCTGTGTGAGGCGGAGCCTTTCTGGATTTGTTATGAACTACTTTTTTCATTATACCCTTCTGAAAATAAAGACACAGGAGAAATCATTTCGATATTAAAGAACAATAAATTCTCAAAACACTGACATCTAATGTTATAACGTTCTGTTTCTAAAGGAAATAATAGTTATTTAAGATAAAAGTACTGAAGTCATTGATACACGATTTCAAAATTCAAAAACGAGCCACCAAACGGCGAGTTTTGGAATGAACGAGTGTTAGCATGAGTCTTCCCTACGAATATCATACATTAATTTCTCCAATTCGCTTAATTTTTATCGAAATTAATTCATAATTACCGTACATGTATAACGTAAATTTATTTTTGCATTGAAAAATATTGATTGGCAAAACTGTTTTCTAACTCCTAAAATTTGCCGAATGAATTTGTAGCAGGAGGCCAGCATGTCATCAATAAATATTACTGAAAACAGTGTTAGAATGAAATATTCTAACATTCGTATGTTCCACGAGATGTACCGGAATGAACGGATTTGTGAAATAAGTAAAGAAATAATAATTCATCTCAGCCATAGAAAAGATACAAATCAGAGCACCGTAATAGTTATTTTCCTAAGAAGTGCAGAAAGTGTTACTTTACACTTTCTGCACGAGTTTGGAACAATATTTTTTCTTCAAGTGCTTATAAGAGATCGATTTGAATTCAACACACAGATCCAATTTGATAATCTATATTAATTCATAATACACATGAATGTCGAACGTAATTCCACATGTCGTTATCATAGTACTCCCATTGTTGACGTTCGGTGCTTTGAGAAATATCATAATTTAGTTTCTCTATTTCAGTATCGTAATGAGTTCATTACAGTACTAAAAGTAGTGCTGTAATGAAACTCATTACAGCATTGTTTTCAGTTATATTTTTCGTTTTGTGGTTGTCAGTACTGACCTCTGATCCACTCAATTTTCGAATCAAATCAATTCAAATTCCGCAATCTGTCAAATTTCGTTAGTGTCACCAACTGCCAAGATACAATACAAAAGTCACTAATCTGAATTTTTATTTGAATTTCGAGAGTTTTCCACAAAAATTTCTGAAATAGAGAAAATATCGTCTAATACTCGTTGCAGAAAGCAATTCCAACACTCATGCTTTCGAAAACTCGCTCCTTCGTCGCTCGTTTTCGAATTTCGCATTCGTGTTGGAATAGGAGCTCATTCTGCAACTTGTTTTAGAATATACTATTCTCTATTTCAGTATCGTAATGAGTTCATTACAGTACTAAAAGTAGTGCTGTAATGAAACTCATTACAGCATTGTTTCCAGTTATATTTTTCGTTTTGTGGTTGTCAGTACTGACCTCCGATCCAGTCAATTTTCGAATCAAATCAATTCAAATTTCGCAATCTGTCAAATTTCGTTGGTGACAACAACTGCCAAGATGCAATACAAAAGTCACTAATCTGAATTTTTATTTGAATTTCGAGAGTTTTCCACAAAACTTTACTGAAAATACCGTCTAATACTCGTTGCAGAAGGCAATTCCAACACTCATGCTTTCGAAAACTCGCTCCTTCGTCGCTCGTTTTCGAACTTCGCATTCGTGTTGGAATAGGAGCTCATTCTGCAACTTGTTTTAGAATATACTATTATTCTTTGATGAAAGTGTGCGGGAAAAAACCCTGCTAATCGTTTCTCGCACTGGAAAGTGTGTGGGAATCGAATAGCACCCTTTCCGTCCTGGTTAAAATTAGTCTACTATCCCCAAACAATGCGTTCCTCCTATCGACAACGGTTTTTGATAGTTACTCAACCTACCCCTATAGTCAACTATTCCCGATCTCTTTTACCACCTGAAAAACATGGGAGAAGCGCATATATAGCTTCTGCCAAGAAGCCGCTGAGACAGCCCAACACCTGCTATGCTAGTGTGCTATGCTGTTCACCTCTTTGAGGAATTATTGCATGACTGGTGAACAGCGCGAGAAGCACAAAATATCTTTAGATCAAAGTGTATCCGAGATCAGGGGACCTTATTCCCCAACTCTAATCTCACCCTGATATTTTGGCAAAATTTCTCGATTTTTGATTCAAGGTACATTCGAATGTAAACTAATTATTTGCTCAATTCCGATCTTGCTGCCCATTTGTGCATTAGGTTCAATAAGTACTCAGTGTTCATCTGTTCAGGAGATACTGGAGGGAGATAAGGGCCGTTACCTGAGATATTAATGGCCAGTTACACCGTTCACCTAAACGAGAAGCTAATATTTAAAACTTCAGATTATGTTTTCAGATTTCCCATAGAACAAAACAAAATATTAATTTCGTTTATATACTTCTATTAAAAAGTTATACAGTAACAGAGTCTAAGATCTTGTTTCCATAACTTTGTAGGTACTGTCGCCCTTTGGCTTCTTTTGTAATTTTTTTCCACCAACAATTCAAATCTTTTAATGAAATAATCTCAAGTCTGAGGAGACCTATTCTGAAACAAAAAGAAGAAAGCAAAATTGAAATCTGATGATTAAATTCTGTTCATATTATTGTCCAATTGCATGTCATGATTCAGACATAAAATGTATAGACCGCCTAGTGAAATGTGAAAGTAGAAGTGAGACATGGTTAGACAGTAATGTTATGATAAAACAAGTACCTCCAGTATCGATTACTCTTTCCTAAACTTCCACACATACACAGTGGCGTAGCGAGGGGTGCCAAATGCTTCGCCAATCAAAAAAATTGCTGTATTGAGTAGGTATTACTGCAGCTAAACAAGACCCAATCGTCTTGACAAATTTTGGAATAATTGAAAACATATATTTGTGTTCCTCACATTCAACGTTACGATGGAAAAATTTTAAAAATGCTGTGAAAAAAAATTGTCAAACTTGAATCTGAAACACAATGGAGCGCCAGAATATAAGCGGTCAGGGTTATTGTCAATGAGCTAGAGAATATAGTAGAACTATTAGAAAAACTAGCAGAAGATACTACTATAAGTGACAACAGAAGCCTTAATTTGATCTCAGAATATACTTAATTTTAATTTCATAACTTTAGTTCATTTCTCATTTGAAATCTTCAGGAGAATTGATCGTGTACATCTCATGTTACAAGCTCGTAGATTGAATTTTAGAAAAGCGTTTGATGATCTTGAATCATTAGCGACTGAACTCTGTGAAGAGGTCACTCTGTGTGAAAAATGGAATATCGATACAACGTATGATTAGACGCCTCAAAATACTCAGAGAATTAGTTAAAGATGTTGATTTTTTCCCAGAAAGTGAGACTTCACAATGATTTTACTTACATATGAAACCGCATATTCATAGAGGGCGCACCAACCCTAGAATCGCGATTTGACTTCTTAGTTTTTTTTGTAACTATAAATTAAGACGCGACTGGATATTTAGGGCATAGACAGGTATACATAGATCTCTCAGCCCTTCTGATAAATGAATTGTACGGTTACTAAATTTCTCCTTTTTTTCTACTTCAAGTCGCCGTTTTCGAGTGCCGGACCCAAACATCTCATTCCACAATTACTTCAATCACGATTTCCAAAATTCTATGGTCTCGAAAAAATCAAGACTGAATAATATTCTAATTGCAGCGATGAATATTCCAGAATGGCATCATCTCGAAGCAAAAGCTCGAATTTCTCTTTGCCCTTCGCAAAGTGGGTCAGTGCCAACTGTAACCGAATTTCAAATATCTGGACCGAGTCTTTCACGGTTTAAAGCCGATGTGGGACGCGATTCAATAAGCGGCCTAATTTGTCGGAACATTCCAGATCCAGAGCATCCGACACGTAGCATCTCCACCGACATTTCCAAACGTCCAAATGTCCTCTTCTCGGCTAATTTTTATTTTGCACGCTCCGAATCTGGCCCATATTTCGTACGTCTGAAATCGGTCAAGTTCCTACAAGGCGTAATCGCCGTAATCTGAATATTTGCTCGGGCAAAACGCGGAACCGGAATCGAATCCGGAAGATATCGGGACATCTTGGTTCTAAATATAGCTCACCGGACCACAAACGTTATCTGGCAGGACTTTCAGGCCCAAGAAAATCGCATCAATATTATTCAAAGCTGGGTTGCGCCCTCTAGAAACATGCAAATTCATATGTAGATGAAACATAAACGTTGGGATTACTATTTTCTCCACGACTGCTACCGAATATAGCTCTTCCGAGATCGAATTTGACCATAGAATATCATACTCCAAACTCCATCACTTGATATGGAGTATTCATTCTACAACACCTAAATCGATTTCAAGCAAATAACCAGTAATGACCGCGGTTGTTGTTCAGTTTTACCCTCGGATATAACCTCTTACGAATAACCACTAATAATCTACTTGAGCTTAAGTAAAATACATAATAAAATCGATCTGTCATGTTTATTACGTTCGAAACGTCAGATACATCTTTGTACTAAAAGATTCAATATCTAGCGTTATTTCAACAGTTCTGGAGAAAGTATAGTTTGTTTTTCGTTTAGAAGGGAAATCCGATGCGAGTGGCAGGCAAGCCTGAGGAATCACAAGTATCTTCCCTTGCTACAGATTACACTATTCTTTATTTCTGTGTCAAATCAGTTCATTCCGCCACATCTCGTAGGTAATATTCATTGATAACATGTTGGCCCCTTCCATGGATTAATTTATTATCTGTCAAATTTATGAGAAAGTTCAATATTTCTCAATGCAAAAATTACTTAACGATATTTATGAAACCATTTCATAAATATCAATAAAAATTCGAAGAATTAGAGAAAATAATGTATGATGCTCGTATAGAAGGCACATCCTAAAACTCACCACATGACTCTTTTTTGAATTTTGAACTCATGTGAGAATATCAATACCTCCTGCACTTGTATTTTGAATATCTATTCATCGAATTGCCCGAATATTCAGAAACAACTCCAAGCAATAGAAATGTGTTAGAAGTCAGGTTTATGAATATTTCCGTCAACCAAACGTTTCAGGAAGCTGTCATATAAGTTTGGTATATGTGGAAGTTCTGGAAAGAGCAAAAGATGCTGAGAAGGTAAGAAGTAGGTACTCGTACTTGTTTTATCATAAAAAATCTTGGAAACATATCTCAGTTCTACTTTTAGGTTTAATGAATTATCTGATGTCTGTATCAGAACAGACCTCCTCACATTCAACAATAATTCGGGATGAAGATTTAAAAAAGGAACCTCAATTCCTTTAGATTTTTCTCTGTTAGTATTACGTCTTCCTATCAGAAGTTTATGAATAAATCAAATTTTATATTTTGTTCCTTGAAAACTTGAAAAATATATCCTGAACTTTTAAAAATGAGCTCTTTAATATTTGATACAACGTTTTCAGTGATTGCACAAGAGGATATATTACAGGAAATTTATACCTGAGAACAATAATAGTATATTCTAAAACAAGTTGCAGAATGAGCACCTCTTCCGACACGAATGCGAAATTCGATAGCATGAGTGTTGGAATTGCCTTCTGCAACGAGTATTAGACGATATTTTCTCTATTTTAGTAAAGTTTCATGGAAAACCCTCGAAATTCAAATTAAAATTCAGATTAGTGACTTTTGTATTGTATCTTGGCAGTTGGTGTCACTAACGAAATTTAACAGATTGAGGAATTAGAATGGATTTTATTCGAAAATTGAGTAGATCCGAGGTCAGTACTGACAACCACGAAACGAAAAATATAACTGAGAACAATGCTGTAATGAGTTTCATTACAGCACTACTTTTAGTACTGTAATGAACTCATGACGATAGGTACTGAAATAGAGAAATATATTATTACAATATTATTTTTCAATGCGATGTCAAATGCAGTTATAGAAAAAAAAATCAGACATAGTTGATCCTAAAAATGAAAAATAATATTTTTTGAAAAGATTGGGCTGGATCAATTCACATCAACACAATATATATAGGTGATATATTTTTTAGGAACAATGATCTATTGCATAATATTACATGAATTTTCAATCCTCTTGATCAGGTATTCAATATGAATTTTTGCTTTACCTATACAGACATTTTGTTCGATTTTTTTTCAAAATTATTTAAATCAAGATTGAAACTCTGGAAAATAATTTTCATGCATCAAATTTTCCGATTCTCACAAAAAATCACACGCGGTAACCCTTTCAAATGAGAACCTTCAAATATTGCCCATTTCCGCCAATAAGTGCCTCGAAGCCCCGCACTTGTATCAAAAAAAAAAACAGAACAGTTTTGAATCGGATAATTCACGTCAGTAAGCACTGATTTCAATATTCCAATATTTATTCAAAAATATTTATTCTGAAAAGACAGGGCTGGAACCTTTGAACACAACTTTTTACACGAATATTCACTCACAGGACACCGAAATATATCTGTTTATAAATGCAAAAATGCTCATTTTTGAAGATCAACAATGCTGTTTCTGATGTTTTTTATTCCGACCAGCTTGGGGTGAACTGGAAACGCCAATAGTTTTCACTGCCCCAAGACTAGACGTCGTTCTTGTTACTGGAAAATGGATATCTCAAATGGAAATCAATTTATCACAGGTGTACGATTCAATATTTTCTATTACGTCTGAAAGGTTCACGTGTGTTCATTCTAGTGATAAGGAAGGCATAATTATTAGGAAATTCATAAAATGCGTTGGGCGATTTCGTAGAATGAGGCCTATCGCATACGTTTATGAAGACGAATTAGTTAGTTTGGGATAGATCGTTCGAAAACATGCTTCGTTTTCAGGAAACACTATTGACGGTTCTAGCAGGTCTAATTGTAGGTGAATATACATCTTCTTTAGCTTCAGATTTAATTTCAAAATCTCATATCATAATAGATACTATCACATAATTCAGACTGACACAGTCGTTTACGAAAACTACTTTATCTGCTAATACTCATAACTCATTAACAACTATTTGTCTTGGTTGTTATTCAAGAAGATCCTTAGACTTGATCGATCCTCATACATACATTTAAATAATTGTGATAAGAAGCTCCATCATATATCAGTTGAGCTCCGATAGATATAAAGCTATTGATAAATATCACGTAATTTTTTTCCAACGGAAAATCCTATAAAATTATATATGTCATAATATGTTTCTTCCGATAGTCATTTTGAGACTGAATCGCAGTGAATCTTTTATAAACTTGAATTGAAATTTATTGTGAAATTTTTGTTTCATCTCTAGTATTTATCTATACTTCATTCGAATATGTCTTCGAGTTCCAGTTCATTCTTCGAGATATTGAATGATTTTCTTTCCTTCATTAAGATATATTTTTCCATAACATTTTTCTACAGTCGAAATTACCATCCATCGTTCGGTGTTAGGAAACAAAATCCTGTCTGCTCCACTGTTCTTTTATTTTTTGTCTCTTTTCAATTTACTGCATGTTATGATAATATGTAGTTCCAGTTTTGATTTTGGGGAATAAAAAATAATTGTCCATAATGATTCGAATTGGATATTTCTTGAGTTATTTTGAGACAAAAAGTACATACATTCCAACTCCATAACTTTTGAACACTTCAAATTACAAGTATAAATTTTTTATGGTGAAAAAATGAACATGTTGACTGACCGTGACTGATTTTATCATATGTCTTATATGGTGACATCACAGGGTCTTCCTACTAGGTCTGAATAATCATCAAACAAAAGGGTTTATTTCAAGATATATTCTTGAGTCTACATAACTGGACCACACAAGAAATTGTAGAATATTGTGAGTTTTGTTACAAAATGTTTAATTGCAAAAGAATAATAACTTTCAATTACCAAAAAACCTTTTTGATTTTGATGTTTATTGTGTTAATTATTATTATATGAAAGTATTCGAAAGCTATACAAATTTCCGTTTCCAAGTCCTCTATCTAATAGGTTAACCAAAGTCCCTGGCTATCGTTTATGGAAAACTCAAGGTTAATCTTAGGTCTAAATGTCACCCAAAGTCATCGAAAATTTATTTCGCCATTCTGTTATATCTGTCAGTTATAGTTAACATATGCGTAATATTCTGGGTAAGAATATGAAATATTAATGCTAAGAAATTAATATAAATCGCACACATAGAAAATAGAAATTTTTTTGTGGAAGGGGCACAACTTGGGGAATTCTCAGGTAGGTTCGGAAAAATTTTGAATTTAGTGATTTATAGATACATTTCCATCCGTTCTGAGAGGGGGCGGCACCGTGAAACTCTGCTCCCCTCATTTGCGCCTATGATTCCACAAGTTTGTTATGATAATGCTATATACTTCAATTTGACACCATTCTAGGGACGTTTTCTATACACGGCGATGGTTTTGAACGTCCTCGTTATTCTCAAGCTTTGTCTGGAGAATTTTTTTTTTAAGTTACCTCTCCGAACACAAGACATCTCATATGATTAGAAAAAGCGAATTAAAATTTTTCTTTTCATAGTTATTATCAACAACCACATGTTCTCCCCACCCCTACTATTTTCCATATTCTCATTCAGGATTAGACAGGATGATTTGTCATTCAAAAATACAGACGTCTTCGGATTCATTTCAATTTTGTACGTAGAGTTGTCTTGTTGGATACAATAATGAAGTGGCTATCTCAGAATGTCTACAGGAGTTTATGGACAGAAAAGGACATTCAGCAGATTTTGTTTTTCATACCTACATGATAAACATTTTCATTGTATTCTTCTTTAATTTTTGTAATAGAAAAATGTCGGTTGGCCGATTAAAAAAAATCTATGATTCTGAATCGTTTTAGACTTGGTTTGATGGAGAAGGTTCATGAAGACTTTGAAACGTAACCGTCGTAACCTGTTTGTTTAGACACATAACTATTTACTTTGAAGTTTTCTTGTTCTTTTATTGTAAGCGACTATTGTGTAGATCGTAGGAGCATTTTTTAAATCAACCATTTTCAAACGAAGGTTGTTTCAGAGACTGTAAAAATCGAGAAATTCAAGCTAAAATAAAATTCTGCGTTTCGTTCAAAAATTAGTGCTAACAGTCATTACACACAATTATCCTTCATTATCAATATCAGCAGTACCGCCATCTCTCAACGTTTTAGATCGTCCATGGTCAGTCCTGCTATACCTGCACGGGCGAGGGTCTAGATGCCTGCGCTCTCTTTACAAACCAACGCTTTGAACGCTGTCGTCCTGGCGCTGTTGGTTGTGCCATTGCTGCCGGGACGCTTCCGCAAAAGAAGGACGTCATTACGGTTGAAAGGACATGCCTGTACGTTGATCCTCAGCAATACTGCAGGAAGATCAAAACGATGGTGCAGACAAAGCACGAGCAGGATTACTATTGTTGGACCTGCCCTACAGAACGCTGCAACAGCAACAACCTTACCTCTGTTGTCAACAGGCTTCATCCTGGACCGGTAACGGTGGATAACTATCCGGAAAATCCCACAGCTAATCCTTGCAAGAAATGATAATAAAAAGAATTGTCACACTAATAAATCGTATAATTAGTTTTTTTTGGTCTTGTAAGCTCCAGATTGTCTCGATGTAGTTCTAAAAACAAGCAGGATAATTCATGGAACACAAGATTTTCGTCCATTCCAGTCAATGATTATTTAAATATCTATATTTCTGCATGTTTCGAATTTTGAGACGAAAATTATGATGCAGAACTACTTATGCAGAATTCGTGACGAATCTGATTATATCCTCTTATCCTGTGTACGTATTCACTGTAATATGTGGATGTAAGATAACATTAAAAACTTCTTTAAATAATGATTCATATAAAGCCGGAGGTCTCAGATTGAAAATAATTCGGATATGATCTGCCAATTCATGAGTGAGATTTCAACAACTCTCACGACATGCACACCGAGTTATTACTGAACTACTGATTAAAGGAGATGTGAAGCAGATAACTGAAGATTCAGTTTCACAAAAACTCGTCCCTTCAGCAAATAATCCTCCTTCCTTTTTCCATAATATTGACCAACATTTCTCGGTTCAAGGGGAATGGTATTCTAAAGCAAATGATTATTCACTGACGAGAAATCGACAAATGGAACAATTCTCCTGCTCGGGGAAAGTGTGGGTGAGGCCTGTCGCACTAGGGACAGAACTTAGTGTTTAGTTTTTCTTCCACAGAGTTCAGTTTGGGGTTACAGTTAAAACAATTGAAATAAGTTTCATGCAGCAAAAACAAAACACTCATTATTATATACGAACTCTCAATACGATGTTTTCAAAACAGATCAAATAAAATAATTCATTCACGGAAACACATACCAGATCGATCATATAATTATCCAAAAACCAAAATAGAAAAAATAAAAAACTTTTGAACTCGAACTTAAAAGATTTCTTTCGTATAATAATCATAATTTCATTGAGGATCGTTTGCAACCTCGTTTCGAGATTTACTTCATCAAAGACCCTTAGTAGGATCTAACGGATTTCCACTCCAGGAATACTGGATATTTCGTCAACCACTAAATTAATACTTTACTCTGACTCAACCGCAATCCGGTTCACCGCCTAGCTTCGTAGTACCTTTTGTACTTTCCCGAGTTATCTACAGGACTTTTCCGTTCCTTATTCCTTGGGATACGGGGTAGATCTAGATCCACTGACTCACTTTCCAGGAATGGAAGTAACTCAACACCTTATTTAGGTGGATATTTCCTACTTAAAATTTTGGTATCACGAATGAAATTCTTACAACGTTTTCCCTTTACTTCTAGGCGTACCCGAACAAAACGCAAGATGGTATCTCAGGAGAAATTATCGTTATCTTATGAGTTTTCTGCTGAGGGCCGAACTCAATACTGCTTTCGTGGAACTAATTACACAAAAGAATAAAATACAAATTCAACTCTTTGAGATCCCCATATCGGTTCTTTTTATTATAGAATAATATGAACTATGGAAACATCAATTTCTAAATTTATTACAAGTACCTATAGACATGACGCAATGGCCAAGCTTTCATCAGAAGCTGGCGACAAAATTATACCTACTCAAATCGACTGAGGTCCTGTGTTATAACTACATTCCAGATTAAATTTGGAATCTGTCTTAACAGACCAGACCTGATCGTATTACTTGAACATAAAAAAATAAAACTCATCGATTAGACCATGCCAAATAGCAATAATTTACGCGACACTCAGAAAAAATATCTAAATACAGAGATCTAGAAGACTAGAAGAAAAACTTAAGAGGCAGTGGAAATTGATATTTCTTCTACACTCCTAATTCTTAAACATTTTACTAAAAATTTCACAGCACATGGATCAGATGCAGAAAGCTATTCTGCTTGGGACAGCAAGACAGTACGTAAATACATTGATGATGCGAAAAAAGATCAGGAAGAAAACCACCATTACCGAGAGCTCAAAAACCTAGGGCTGCAACGGAGCCTAACCCTTCTGATATCTTAGATATCTCAAGTAAGTGAATGTTTTTCTGGAAAGAAGTATGAAGGCCGACAGGCTGAAGTCATGATATATGTTCACTTAGATATAAGAATAATAATTATTGACTAAAAAAATAAAACCCTTGGTCGCCTGTCCTTTACGGATGAGGTGGTAAAGAAAAACTCTTGGTAATTGCTTTACGGTTTATCTTGATCAGATCCTTCCTACATTGTACATGAAATCAGTTTGTTCTATCAATTTATCATTTCCCCACAGCAGGTTTACGATTCTGTATGTTTGGAAATTATTCTTCATATACAAACATGTAAATCAAGTTCAATTAGTTAGTTGACATCTTTTGTACTATTGTGTTATTGTCATTACCAAATTATCCCAATTTAACTTTCAATCCTTTCGTCTCAAATAAGTCTCTTTCTTAGTACACAAGTGTGACAAAACCTCAACACTTTATACCTCTTAAAAAGAATGTTTTCAGGTCAGAGTTTCTATGAGTTCTAAGGATATCGATACGAAAACACAGGAGAATTCAATATTCCTCGGAAAATAAGCACCGAAGAAAAATATCTCTACAACTTTAATCTAATATCGCCAACAACGAACACTCAGTTCCTATACTCTTTTCTTTCTATACCTATCAAAAGGAAATATTATTCTTATTAGGATTCGATGGAAAAATAATCGACCTTACGCGATTGCTTTCAACCCCAGTTCACCATCTGGTTTCCCATTAATTCGTCATCCCTTCCCCAATTCCTTACGTCACCTCTAATGGAATTCGAAACAAAAGCATTGGAGTTTTGAAGTTTTCCAGCATCTGTTGCAGCGCATTCAATTCTGCCCGTCCCCAAGGAGTTTTTAATTAGTGACGTGAAGACGTCTCATTGAAAAACCTGGTGGCTCTATTCTGTCACTGCCTGAGATTTATGCGTAACATTCCAATGTATCGATTTCGAATCAATTTTGTGCTTACAACTGTTTTCGCATTGGTTTAATCAATTTGTTGAGGAAACAAACCTTATACCTATTCAAAGTACGCGCGTTTTCAGTTGGTTTCAGGAATCTTATTCGAAAATCATAGTTCTGTTCAGAACTGAACTTATTTAACGATTCTGGACGGTCTACTCTTGAGCTCATTTAGTTTATAGAAGAAATAAAGGTCGAACTTGCGTCTTGAATTACCTACCGTTAACGATTGAATTTGCCACCCCTAGCATCGACGAGATATGAATTGGAGAAGGGAAATGATGAGATCGAGCAATTCGAGCATATCCTGACTTTCTAACAGGATAACGCAATGACGAAAATGGCGCAAGATATGACAGCGACCTAAGACTCCCGGAAAACAGATTAGAGGAAGAAGCGTCCGTCTTAGAATCCCGTGGGTCCATTAGAGGGAGTTCGAACGGTGTGAAAGCCGCTTAAGATATTCTATGATCAGTGGCGTAGCGCAAATTTCGGGGGCCCCCCCGCAAGATTTTAGTCTGGGGCCCACTCCATAATTTTACGTTATTCCTGATGAGTTTCCCTTGACGTTTTTCAAAGAAAAATATTTAAGAAAATCTAATATATATATGAAAATAGAGAGCTAAAATAATACAATAAATGTTGAAACAAAAAGTACCTAAGCTGAGGTAAAAAAAGAACGGGGTATCATAACATTCTTCGTATGATACTATAGAATCATACGATACTATCATCACTAGTATCATACGATACTATAGAGCCAGGGGAAAAAAACCTCAGCCGAAAAAACCTGCCAACCCGTAAAAAGAAAATCTAATAAAAAAATTCATATATAGGTATGTATACAATATATTGAATAACAAAAATTTGTAAACAAAATAACATAGTGAATTGGTTGAGGCTTTCGCGGCCATCGTTCAATGTAACCTGTTCTTTCGAGCATTTCGGCTGTCGTCGTTGATTAGTTCTCGACGTTTCGCCAGTTCGAGTGTCTGGCATCTTCAGGAGTTATATTTCAGGAGATGTTCTCACTGGACTGCCTGAGTATGACACACTAATTTTTCGGGAGTGATAATAATTGTATATCTATTGTTTTAGTTTTGTTCATTACATCCCAGAAAAATATAGCGAATCCGCAAGTTCAATAGAATGTAATTATTGGGGCCCCATTTGAAGCTTTTAGTTTGACTTGGGGGCCTCTTCAGTGCCGGGGACCTCTGATACGCCACTGTGATGAATAATTGATTGTGACTCAGGCATTGGCTTATTAAAATATCGAAAAAAGCTTTCGTCGCGTAGAAAATGCATTTTATTTTTCTCTCTGGAGTTTTCTTTTGCAAGCTCCACTCCAACATTTTCTTCTCCGATCTGACATTTTTTCTTATTTCTGAAAAATTTTAAGACATTCGAACTGCCGTTTCTAATTGGTGCATTCAATAACTTTTCTTTTTTTAATATTGAAAATGAAAAAATACGAGAGACGTTTCTTAACGAATAAATAAGCTACGCAATTAATTCTAGAACTAACCTTGAATGAAATTGTAATCCTGAAACCAAAGGCACTGAAAGAGTCAAAACATTGAAAACTTTGTCGTTGATTGTAATCAAACTCACAACGTGGTTTCGTATTCAAACACTTATCTCTCACTACTAGAATGGAAATGGAAATAAAAAGATTTCATAATATTTTCCCTTCTTCATAAAAATATCCTGATTAGAGAATTGACAATAATTTTTGCAATAACAGATAAGACGCAAGCCGCCTGGAGAACAACATGTCAAATAAGCCGCCGAGTCCCTAATAAAAGGATCATGTGGCGACCTTCAAAGAGAAATACCGAAAAGCTTGACGCTATAAAAAACTCTTCAAAATAGGGTAGCACAGGGTGTGACTGAGGGATATGTCGAATCGAATTACTGTTAACCTTATATGTGTTTCGAATATAATTCAGGAATATTTCTCTATCTTTCGATAATATATAACTGTACCATCATTGTTTAGGTTTTGTTCGTTATATCATCAGAAAAATAACGCGACTCGGCAAGTTCAATAGTTACTGGGGCCCCATTAATGGGGGCCCGTTTGGCTCGGGGGCCCCCTTAGTGCCGGGGCCCCCCCGCACTGCGGGGTCTGCGGGGCCCTCCGCTACGCCACTGTCTATGATCAAAGCGTCATGGAATGATATCTAATTCTGACAACCTCATCTTCAGGACGTATTTTATACAAAGACTACAAAGAGCAGCTCGTCTTTGCTCCGTATCTATCTATAATGTTGCAGGCTTTCTATTCAAAATTTTAAATAACAGCAATTTTGCATTCATCTCCCACATTGGTCAATTATGTATGATAGCCCAAATTTATTATTTTTACATCTGTCGTCATCTAGCTAGTTGGTGCCCTAATACACAGAAATATTATTCTGAATATTGATGATCAATTATATTCATACGTCTGAAAATAAACGCACACATTTAAAATGTTTTTTCATATTGATAAAGTTATGGAACTTGTGAGATTTTATTAAGGGTTTTTGCATTCAGAACACATTAATTATTTGATTAAGTAAAGCTGTGAAAATCATAGAAAATCGGAAACAAATTAATATTAGATTCCTTTACCTAAAAACCACTTTCAATACCAACTTTGAAGCTCAAGTATTAAACAGGGGAGGCGACGCAGAATATGGTCACGAAGAAAAATATGGCAGAATTGAGCGTCATTGCCTCAATATTTGTTAGATAGGTAGGTACTTCTGGACGAGATAGGAAAAAACTTCGTTAGATGTCCTGTGCTCGATTTTTGTGAGAACATCATTAGTGAAAACCGTTTCACGATATCTTCATTTTTTTTTTTTAATTTCGATTTAAAAAATGTGCCTTAACTTTTTCATTTACAAAAATCTTTGGAAATGATTAAAACTTCCTAGAAGCCCTTTTTCCTGTAAATAAGAAACTATATTAAATTTTTTTCCCGTGTGAAAAAACTTTTTTTTATTGAATACGATCGCATTTTTTCATTGTATTCCATAAAAAAATTTTTGAGTTGAAAAGAATTGAAAATAATGTCTTATATCCAGTGGAAAAGTGCTTGTTGAAATCTTTTTCAGATATTTTCGAAAATAAAAAAGTTATGGCACATCTTCTGAATCGAAAAAATTTCAAAATGTTGTTATATCTTCAAAACAGATGAAGATATCGTGAAACGGTTTTCACTAATGGAGTTTTCACAAAAATCGAGCTCAGGACTTCTTTCAACGTTTTTACCTATCTAGTCTAGAAGTACTAGAAGCAGCCAAAATCAAGCAATTTGGGATACCCTGTACAATTATTGGAGCATAGCGTTACTGACGCCGCGAAAGTAACAAACGTCGAACGTCAGCGACACTTCGCGCTTGAAGTTCTTCCCTTGTCGTGTAGTTGAGTGGTTGGAAATAGCCAATGAAGATGTACATCTTATCAATTCGATGTAACAGCATCCTATGCTATAGAGCAAAAAATTATAAAAATATAGGAAAGAAAAAGGCAAAAAGACATAGTGTGTTTCATATTGACACAAGAATACTTTCTGAGCATATCATCGTCGATATTCAAATGGCTTTCCAATGAAAGTTCGCAACACCCGACCTCATTTCTACTCAGAAATAATGAACCAGTAGAGATTTTTTCTACAATCAGGAAGTACACCTGTAAAAAATCATCGTCTTCTCGTTCATCTCAGATGAATTTTCGAATATTCGTGATAAATTCCTATCAGCAAACAGGATAATTCGACCAAAACTACCCCGTACTGCTGAACGTCTGACGCTGTCATCGAAAGTCACCACGGCGACACATATTTCTCATGATATCTGACTGAATCTGAGGGCGATGTATGATATATTTCTGAATCGGGAAAAAATGGCTATTCTTTCTCAGCCGTTTCAAACTGTTCTTTCCATAAAATAAAACATAACTTCATGTTATAGCTCAGCAAGGAAACCTGTTGGAAAAAAACAAAGTACGCTACTGGATTACTATGACAAAAATGCCTGTATGATGTTCTCATTTCAACATTCTAGAACAAACAGAAAAGGAGACAATGGCGAAAGTTGAAATCGCCAAAATTTCAATTTCGGCCTATAACTCGAAAACAAAAGAAGATAAAGGAATACAGTTTATGGTATTATCAGTCTCACTAAAAAAGACCGTAACATATCATTCATTTTCCTCTACCTCTCAAGGTTAAAAAGTTGTAGTTCAGGTATCACCAATTTTGCCTACCCTGTACATAGTAAGAATAATTCCTAACTACACAATCACAGCAAAATTTGGACATGGAGATGATATTTTTATATCGAAACATGTCGATCCAGTTGATAAATCTGGTTCTCAAAACGGCAAAGTGTTTCAGACTCCCAATTCTTAACCCTTAACTGGTATGGTGCTTCAAATTTACGTTCAGGGTAAAAATTCAGTTTTTTCTTCATCAAGAATTTCTCTTTGTTAATCAAACTACACAATGAAAATGAATTTATAGTATTTCAAACATATTGAATGAATAATAATTTTTTCAGAAACTGCGGCAAAATACTAATTTATATCTTTGAGAAGAAACAACTACGAAAATGATGAATTTTAGCTCAAATAACGCTTTAGTATGAGTTCCTTAAAAAGTATTTGCTAGTGAAATATGAAGAAACGAATCCAGGAAAATTCTAATAAACATGTTTTCCAGACACTTCAGCAAAATACTAATTCATATCTTTGAGAATAACGCTCTGAAGTATATGCTGGTAAACTATTAAAACACAAAACCAGGAAAATTCTAACAAACATATTATATATGGTACATTTTCATATCGATCACAATGTTGGCACAGTGTTTTAACCAAACATTGATTGTTGCAAATAATTTTTTTACAATCGGCACATGAATTGATATGTTTATCATCGTTTTTCTGGACATAAAAACTCCAAACTTCTTTTGGAGTCTAACAAAATCTTCGGCAGATTCCACAAACTTTCTGACGTTAGTGGTATGGCAGGGTTAAAATTGACCTCAAGCCCGCTGTCACGGTTTTATGAGAGACGCTAACAAAAAAAATTGGAGCGTATATTAGTCACATCAATGTACTAGGAAAAAGCTGAAGGGGGAAGAAACCAGAATCACTCCTTATCTGGCTATGGTGCAAAATGATTCAAGTTAGAGTCAATTTTGACCCTGCCATAGCAGTTAAGGGTTAATTAGCTGTTATCTATTATTTTATGTCTGTGGTTATACATAAAAAACCGCAATGCGATGCCGAAGTTCGAAAGCCTCTGTTGTAAATCTCGTTAAACTCGAATTTGGGAAAACAATAAATATTTACGTTGAAGCCGTTTTCCCCAATATAAGGCTTAACCAGGATTTCCTCGCCGAAAACGCGGGTGTCGAAAGGTATCGGGATGTTTTACGAGCTCCCATTAACAAAACCGCCCACGATACGGAGCGGAGATTGCCCACGCTCCACGCACACATCACTGGATAAAGAGTCATTTTTTAATCTCTTCTTCTTTTTTCAGATGGAGGGGCTGGTACGCAGCATGCAGGACACGGAGAACGGGGGCGTTCCAGTCAGGAGTCAGAAGATATTTTTAACATCCATTCCTGCCGCCTTCATGGGTAATTAAGTTGAATTATAGAAGCGTTTCTGTCCGTTCGCCAAGTCCAAACTACAAAATTGAAATTTCCGACGTTTTCTCGTGTCGAGGTGGAAGCCGGCAATCATCGGCGACGGGTCCGAAGCTAACTCATTTAGCGGTTGATTGGAAGTTATTGTTTTTTTTTTTCTATGCTCCTCGCCTATAGTTCTATGTGGGTGGGAATATGAGAGCAGACTGTTATGCACAGATTACAGATTCTATAGTCCGTTTCAAAATGATTGGCATCTCGGGCGGCTATGGAATCTCGAAAATATGTTGGTAATATCCCATCAGTAACTTTTGAATTCTGGGATTTACGTTGGTGTTGATTGAGAACACTAAGTTTTGACATTTCAGAGTTTGAATAAACCTCCTGAATATATTTTGAATTTATTTCTGTATGCTTATGTTCTTGAATAAATCGACAAATTAGTTTTGGATTCGAATATTTATCAACTATTACCGAATTGAAAATGGCTGGAATTCAAAATACCTCTCGACTCGCCTAACTACAAAGGAACGTTTATCGTCGGGACTGAGAGAGTTTTTCTCAACAACTCAGCAGGTATTTCTGCCAGTATTAATCGCGTTTTACTAGTTTTTCAGGTAACAATCATTTACTTTTCCGAGGTGTTTTCTGATAAATAAATGAGTCTCAAAATTTTAGTTTTCACTTAGACCTGTCTGATGAATTTTGGAGAAAAAGTGGATGGAAACCTCAACCACATTATTATATCTTCAGAGACATTATACGACGTTATTTTTTATAAAATCGAAAACAATGGATAAATCAGTTTGTACATCTTTTCTGAACTGCCTGAAAAGTAACTGAATTTTAATCAAAATCAACCTTTGGTATATTATTTAATGAATCATGAAATGGATAGTACATATCTATAAATACAAATAATAAGTGATCTATTTTGTAGCATTTCACACTTCAAATGATTTACAATTTGTCAACAAATATATTCTATTTGTTTCAACAACTTTGCTATGAAAGTGTAAAGTCAGGTCATCTCTATACTTTTTGTTAAACAATACAAATAACACAAGGCGAGAACTCGGCTGAATTTTCGAAAGTCATCAAGAATGCAAAGATTGCCGAAGGGCCTTCATAAAGAACCAACTTTTAGTTATCTTTGATGTAGTCTTAATTATTTGATAAATGATTAGAATTCCCAAAAATCCTGCAAGATTTCATGTTGAAACATTTCACACTATTTTTATTATCAATCCTGAATTTCCAATTCCCATGCTTGATCTACAGCGAAATTATATGGGTGTGTATATTTTAGTCATCATCTATCTCAGCTTATTTTTCTTTTGCAGTTGAAGCTAAGTTTGAAAAACTTTTCAATACAATAATGATGAAAATAATATAATTTCACAAAAAGTTCTTCAAATTTATTTGCCTTGAAAGATATATAAGCAATCATTTAATAGGTTAGATTGCTACATATATTTCAATCTTTGATGAACACACAGAAATTTTTAGTAACTTTTTGTTACTAGAAATTAAGCCCTGGCTGGAATTCCATAGCTTGTTCCGATGACAATCATTTTGAAATGGACTATATTTATCTCTTATCTGTGCTGTAATGACTGTTCAGAACTTGGACTGCAATCGTACTTCGAACTCAATCACTGAATGAAATGATTTGCAAGTTGGGAATAGTATATTTTGTATCCAGGTGCTTGAGATTTCTGAGGCTCGCCTTCTACCCGCCGTCGTAATGATTCATTCTAATCGGATTTTCTTTCTTATGTAGTAACAGACTATATTTTTTTCACTACGGATTTGATGATTAGGGGAAGACGGGGAATCCCGCGCACAGTGGAATTCTGCGCATGGATATTTTACTCAAATATTTTCAAAATTTGAATACAACGTACGATGTCGTACTTGTCCGCCCAACATCCGCTCGCGATTTGAAGGCATTCGTAGTATCAGTTTAGACATGTCAGCCGATTGTTTGTTTTACGTCACTCTGATGCAATTTTACCAAGAACTTGAAATATCAAATATCGGCAAGTGCTTTCATTATTATATTTTCAATAAATGTATTGCATGAACATTATCCTCCATTTACTGCTAAAGAACAATGAATTATATTTCGTCATTTACTGTCAGTGATTAATTAGGTTAGCTGACTCAAATGACGCGCAGCTTCAGCGGGGTAATTCCGCGCTTCGCGGTACCTATTCCCCGGGTGTGTTTTTACCGATATTTAGTATTTCTATTCTTAGAATTCAAAATGCCCCGCTTTTATTTCCGGAAAACGGAAAAGTCAAAATGGACCGAGAATTAACTCAAAGCAGCTATCAGTGCCATACAATCTGGGCGAAAAATACGAGAAGTTGGTCGTTCTTTCAAGATTCCAGATAATAATTTTTTTTTATCTATTCATGGGAAGTTGTTTTTTTAGAATGTACTTGGTTCCACCTGAATGATAGATTCTCGTTTCAGTTTCTCAGTTCTTCAATCTGTGCGCAAAATTACCCCATTGAATGCATTACCCAGTACATGGGGAAATGGCGCGCAAAGGCAGTTTTCAGAATTGCCTTGTTAGAAATTGCCTTGTTAGATTTCCACAATATGAAACTCGAAATAATTTAATGTTCGAATGTAAAGTTGTTCGAAAATATACAGGATGATTATGGTAACGAAGTTCACCTCGCCACGATACCAAATTAAAATAATTTCGTGTTTGAATTAGGAAATAGTTGGAAAATTTACAGGTTGTTTTTAGTGACGAAGTTTGCTCCGTTACACATGTCAATGCACCTAAACTGACGAATGCAATGTATTTTAATGAAATGAATTTAATAAAAATGTATTCAGAATTGAATACCTACTCTACCGAAATTTGTAACGAAAAAACGGAAAAAAAAACAGAACTATGGGTATATTGCTAAATTCAAACAATTTTTTTCCGCTTATCAAATTTTAAAAATGTCCAAAGTCAAAAGTTAGGATATAATCAACTTAATTTTGATTTTCCGCAGCCGCCCTCGATGACAATAATTCTTGAACGGACATATATAACTATGAACATTGAGAGAACATTGATTTACAATAATAGGTAGATTACTAATCAGTAATCATGTCTTTTTGTGGGCTCATCACAAAGATGAACTGTTCCACCCTTTTTTCTTCTTTTTTTGTGGCGTTGGGGTAGATAAAACGCTCAATAGCCTAGCCCCCGACCAGTTCTCGAAAGTGCCAGCGAGTGTTGGACTTTAATCAGCTAAAAAACATTCCTCAGCTGCTTGGCTGGAACCCCAAGAACCCCGATTTTACCCAGGCAACTCTTTTCGGCTGCTGGGACATAAATTGCCTTGGTATTCTTCAGCATAACATGCCTAGTTAAGCTCACTCCTGTCTTGGGATGTTGGGATGTGGGTTCAGAGTTTGCCAACTGTCTCGAAGTCATGAGATGCACAGTTAAGTTAAGGAGTAAGGAAGGACTCGATTCTGTTCGATTCTCGTTCTGTATGTCCCTACGTCACAGAACTAGGGTCCTCAGGAAGATCTTGGACCACTCTACTACCCGACGTACAAAATAAGGTAGGGAGCCAATGCCCCTGGCTTCTTCGAAAATAGAGCTATGAAAGTTCGGTACCGGCAGAGTACCATTGGGTTGTCCCATCTGAATATTCAAGGTTTACACTGTTCTAGTACTCTCGATAAAGTCCTAACTTGCAGCTTCGGTCCGACCCCTGGAATGTTTCAGTCTCAAGGAGGAAGGTGGATTCGGCCATATTCACTCCTGTTCGTCCTAGCGGTGATAGATCGCATGTGGTGCTAACAGTATTCTTTGAGTCTGCCCCATGTCCGAGGACTAGAAATTGAACCATAGTCACCACGCCGTATCTCAATTCCTCATCCCTCGAAGTCTTCGCTTGATAGTTCGAACTCTGGCGATTCATAAGCCCTCCTAGCAATTTTTTTTTTAATATTTTTCTATGCTTGTTCAACTTTAATGCAAGAAATAATTCATGGCCTAGAATTAAATGAACAAACATAAATATGGATTCTTCTGATTTTTCAAACTGAAATTTATGAAAGATTAGGTTGTGATACATTATTGTATTGAAGAAAATTGCAAAAATTTGACGTTGAAATATACAAACATAAATATGGATTTAAATATTCGATTAAAATACGCTACTGAGTTTCATGTAAAATATCCTTAATTTGTAGTTCTCCAGTGAACATATATTCGTATTAGCTCTGTATTTCAGGAACAAAAGAAGTTGTAATTATTCTGTTCGTGTCTTTGAAAGTTTTACAAAAAAGTAATATAGAATCGCAAAAACAGCATGTCTCTATTTTCAATGATAGCTGAGTTAAAGTACAGTATCAACTAAAATGAGACACAGTGTACCGAAAACCACAAAAAATATGAGGCACTACTTCATATTACCATAAAATATTTGGTCCATTCCCAAGAATCTCCGAAGAGTTTCCTCTTTGTTCTACAACTAGAAAAACTTTAAGCTAAAACTACAGAAGAGGTTGACTGCCATAATTGACTAATATCCAAATTAAAGCGAAGGTCCAATTCAAAATCCAGCCCAAATTAGGAAACCTTTTCCTATATCCATTCAAACCTTGATAACCGATTTGCTCCCCAACCTCGTTTTAGCACGAAAATGCTGCCAAGTAATGCCAGTAATGACAAGTCCTGATAGCTAGTTCATAAAACATTCAGGGCCGCTGGGAAAGCGTAATTTATAGGTTATGAATCGACAAATGACAAGTTTGGAAGTTCTGGGAACTATATCCCGCTTTTCGAATCGAACCGAGGCACGCAAACAATTTCCCATCGTGGGGAACGTTACCCGGGTCTAACGCAATCTTTGGAAATGTCGTAAACAAAGGGAAATTTACGGCGGTTCGAAATTCCACTTGGGGCAGATTAAAACCATCAAAAGGTACAGAGCTATAGGTTATTGTCTTCAGTCCGAAACAGTTTGACACGGAGAGAATCATTAAGTTGCCATTTAAAAGCTAAGAATTCTTTTGCTGCGGATTCGTGAAAGCGTGAATTCAGTTAGAATTTTATTAAAAATATAAGCTCGAATAGAAAGCTTACCAATCAATTCAAAGTAATATTTTGTTTGACACGAAACAGGGATTGAATTGGCAATTTACCAAGTATTTCCTCAGAAATAAAATTTGATGTACAACAGGCTTGTGTTCTTCATCATTCGCAATATAGATAAACGACAAACTATCACTACTGGATAAGTGTAGCATTCACTGCTTTGCATATCATAAGGCAGTAATCGTGAGAGATAGTACTTGGCAAAAAGTTGAGTTAAGAGCAGAGTATGCATTTCACATCAAATCTTGACCATAGTTTACTCCCTCTGAACTTAGAAAAAACTCATTTTGTCGCCATCAGCTTGACAAAAAGAAGTAGTATGACCATAAAATATCTTTGCACGATATCTTCATTTTTTTTTATTTCGATTTCGAAAATGTGCCACAACTTTTCCATTTACGAAAATATCTGAATTTAAACTTTCTAGAAGCGCTTTTTCCCCGGAAATAAGAAACTATATAAATTTTTTTTTCTCGTGAAAAATAACCCACTTTTTATATTAAATACGAATGCATTTTTTTCATTTTATTTCATAAAAAAAAATTTGAGATAAAAGAAATTTAAAATAATGTCTTTTTCCCAGTGAAAAAGTGCTTGTTGAATCTTCCGATTCAAAAAATTCCAAAATGTTGTTATATCTTCAAAACAAATGAAGATATGGTGAAACGGTTTTCACTATTGGTGTTTTCACGGAAATCGAGCCCAGGACTCCTTTCAATGTTTCTACATATCAAGTCTAGAAGTACTAGAAGTAGCCAAAATCAAGCAATTTGGGATATCCTGTACAGTCCCAAACCCGTCTTAGCATTGATGTAAGATTATCTTTATCTTCTTGAGGGATACTATCCCAAGCTACCTGTACTTCATGTCTCAGAGCCGCCAGAGTTTTTTTAAATTTTTTTATTTCTGGAGGGAAGGTGATGTGTTGATGTTTCATTCTATCAGATTGTTCAAAATAAACTTTTTAAATTTGCTCGGTGGTAAGGATAATTGCTTCATAAACCTGCTCATCAAATTTGCGATGTTATACGAGAATGACCTCTGAATAAAGCTGTAAAATGTCGCGGAACAGAGATGGCATGTTTGCGTCTAATATTAATATGATATAAATCAGTTCTGAAGGTTATTTTATCGTACAAGTAAGGGGGTATTCTGTTCTGAATTACTTTATGAAAGAGAGTTACCGAATGGAGATACCGTCTTTGCTTCATGTTTAACCAGTTTGTCTCTTTTAATTTGTGACTAATCGCTTCATATTTTCTAATTTCATGAATTAGCCTGAGGCAGGAATTCTGTACTCTTTGTTCTCGAGCACTGTCCGCAGCAGTAATGCTTGGATCGTAGACGGAGTCGCAAAAATTGAAAAGCGAAAATACGAGACTGTCACAAAGCATGGCTTTCACCGAACTGGAAAGAACACGCCGGTTCTGGAAAATGGTTTTTATATTGGTAAAAGCCATCCGAATACATTCCGAGATATGAGTGGAAGATTCCTAACCTCCGTCTCAAACTTGACAGGAGAACTATCTACACATAATTGAGATGCAAATTGATTCAAGAACTGTTCCCTCTGAGATTTGTCACCAAAAATCATGCCGACGATCTTTGCGACGTTCAATCTAAGACAGTGTGCCCGAGAAATTTCCACCACCTGGTGCAGATCATAGTTAATCGCCGCAACAGCCTGAGGGCTCTCCCCGAACGGAAAAGATAGGTAATATTGCGCATCGTCAGCATAATTGTGGGAGAACAATGATGTTTATATAGTATGAAACCGCATAATATAAACCAAGAACATTCTTGAGCCCAAAACCGATCCTTGCGGAACCCCCAAGCCAACCTCCAGAAACTCAGACAAAACCCCTCTGAGATAAACTGCCTGCCTTTTATCGGAGAGATAGTGGCTTAGCAGTACCAAGGCTGGAGTGGACAAACCGATGTACCCTAATACTGAAATCAACAACTGATGATTTGAGGTGTCGAACACCTTCGAATAATCCAATAATAAAAGGATTGTGATTAAATTCTTCTCTGTTGCATTAAGTACATCATAAGTAATGCATAGAAGTGCAGTATTGCAGCTGTGTCCCCTTTTATAACCCGATTGATTTCGTGGTATAATCTCATTTGAGTCGAAGTACTCCAGAAGCTGCCGGTCAAGAACCTTTTCGAAAATCTTCGACAAGGTCGGCAAAATGCTTATAGGCCGAACTTCCCCTAAGTTGACAGGATGAGACTTTTTTGCTATTGGGATGACTTTAGCTTTTTTCCACTCACTAGGAAATACTGAATTTTGTATGCAATAATTGATAATGTGGGCGATGTATGGTAGCAGAAATGGTACACATAGCTTAATGGTTTTGATATTTATTCCGTCGATACCTGTGGCATCGCTCTTGATGCCTTTTATAATATTTAAAATGTCAACTTCATCAACGCACACGAATTCAAAATTCACTCCACTATTATCTCCACTTGAAGCGCTGTCATGTTACCCCGAATAAAGACATAAAACTTTAAAATATTGTCGAGGCGTATTGTAGCTACGGGAATCATTGATGAGAGGCAGAGCTGCCTCTAGGATGGCTGCGCCGGAAATATCTCTGTGTTGGCCGCAATACTACATCACGCTAGGGAACATCTTAAAGAGCTGCATCTAGTATCACTAGATGTAGCTAAGGCGTATGATTCCGTAAGTCATCAGACGATAACATTCGCCTTAACCGAGGCAGGAATACTTGACCCGCTTGTGAAGTACGTTGCTGCCACGTACTCAAGAAGGGCAACCATATTGACAGGGAGACCCAATGTCAAGCATTTTGTTTGCATTGGTGGTGGACGGGGTTCTGAGGGCGGTTCCTCCTCAGGTGGGGTATAGTGTCGGAGGCTATCCAATTAACTCGATCTCTTATCCAGACGACATTTGCCTTCTTTCATCGTCAAGGTGGTCATGACCACCGCGCTCGAGGCAGTCGAGTGCTTCTCCTTACAACAAGGGTTAACATTGAACCCTAAAGAGTCCAGTACACATTGGGCCATGCTGGCCCACTGCCGGCCATCACCAATGTGTACAGGGGTACTTGGCGTAGGATGGCTCATGCTGGCGTATGATGGCCAGCGATTTGTGAGTAGTGGCGCGCAATGGTCATGCTGTCTACCAGCCATCGCCAGTGTGTACAGGGGTACATGGCGTATGTTGGCCAGTGGAACATGGCTAGTGGCTCGCAATGGCTAGGTTGTCGGTTTTTGCGATACACATCAAAGGAATCGTGGCGTAGCCTGGCCTGTGGTGTTGGCACACTGGGATGCTGGCCCAATTCTCAGTTCGTAAACCACCGCTAGCAGGGTAGGTGTACCTTGCTTGCGGAATTCACGTTTGTTCATTATTATTTTAATCGTTGAGTGAATTGATTGGAAAATCTCTAGAAATAATGAAGAAACTCTCAAGTTTCAATTTATACTAATCCGAGGGTATTCAGGACCGATAAATGAAAGACAATAAAGCATAATTAATTTCCAAAGACCTAGTTGCCACTCATAATTCTATAGTACTAATGTGGACAGTAGAGAGCGGGCAAAAGTCGTTGGCTACTGAGGGGATCTCCAGTACCTAGAAGAAAATGGATGACACACTTTTCTCGACAAATTCAAATTTAAAAACATAACCGTCTTATTATATCTAGATTTTGAGTTATCAACAAATTATATTTCATAAAGACAAAATTTGTACATTTGTACTGGGTGGGCAAAATTCGTCCTTCTGAGGGTATCTCGAAAACTATAACTGCAAGAAAAAAAACTGATCAATCTCTAGCTCTTGTTTTCCCGAATAATGGAAATCTGTCAACAGAAACAGCCCCTCATTTCTAAATTTTGAGTTGTGAACTAAAATTCAGTGAATTCCATATTCAATAATGCTTGATAATTAAGCAGTTATTATTACTCGCTTGACTTGACTCGTAATTGGAAATTATGTTACATTCTACAAGCACTTTTCAGGAGTAATTTGAATATGATATATTTGAATTTTTGTATTCAGCCAATATCAAGATATAAAATATAGACTCCTGATTTTTTGAATATGGATCATAATTGAAAGTTCTCCCATCTATACATTCGATGCTTCGATAAATCTATCATATGAAACTGTTGATCTGAATATTTCATGAGAAAAAAAATTAACTTTTTTCTGTATCCAATTTACCTTCTGATTAATAAGTGGGTAGGCGTTACCATAGGGACCGTTAAATATGGTTTTATTATTTATTTATTTGCTGTTCTGTCTTTTTCTATTTTCAGGTTGGAGTTTTTGTTTGGAAATCCTTCCTCAGAAGAGCCGTTTCGATAATCGTGATGTCATTCAATATAAAATATTCAGATACAACAATTTTATTTTATTTTTTTTTTACGGGGAGTCAGGTTTTTTTCGGCTGAGGTTTTTGCCCCTGGCTCTATAGTATCGTATGATAATAGTGATGATAGTATCGTATGATATACTATATTATCATACGAAGAATGTTACCCCGAAGAACGGTACCCCGTTTTTTTTTTACCTCAGCTTAGGTACTTTTTGTTTCAACATTTATTGTATTATTTTAGCTCTCTAATTCATAGGAATTCATCATCTGAACTCGACAGATAAAATCAGATTTTGTCACTGAGAAGGGGGATAGACCAGTTGGACCACATTTGGCCTCGTTGGTATCGCATATCTCTCAGAAAAGAATTATTCATAAAATCCCCCAGCCTTAAATTTACTACAGAAGGTCTTTCGAGTAATTCGATACGATAGATAACATCTAGTAGCGTCCAAAGTGAGTTCTATCTTTCCAGTTCTCAAGCTGAAAAGAACTGCTTATATACTCTTTGAAATATCAGCAATGAACCTGAATCAAGGCTCTCATACAAGTTTGTCCGAGTGATGGAGACTCAAAATTATCAGGTCATTTTGATGGATGAGTATAATTCGGGGGAATATTTCCCGAAATCGCTATAGATACGAACAGTGCAGGGGATCGCAGGGATCTTCCGCTTTCCACAATGCAATTACCGCTGTAATGTTTCGAAAACTGCATTCTATTATACATTTGAACTTTTTGACAGGAGGGAAATATTCGAACATAGACACTTGGTCTGTGTTTTCAACCAATATGCGTCATTCTGTCGATCGGTCAAGCTAGCCGATGGTGGCTCAGGACCAAGCATGGACCAATGTGTACTGGCACCTGTACAACTTGGCGATGGCCGGCAGGGGGCCAGCATGGCCCAATGTGTACTGGAGCCATAATAAGTGTGTAGCTACTTCATTAGTGTCATCAAAAGAGAAAAGAAGATCGAAGTTCTCAACAGGGCACAGTTCTAACTACAGCAGGGCCACCCCATACGCCAACTTGACGTATAAGCCCACAGGGACTGAGAAAGGCCAGCCCCACAATGGAGTCCTAAGAGTTTCACGCTCCTGAGGCAGCTGCACCTTCAGATGAGAACAGCAGTAAGGTGTGGGGTGGGATTGCCCAAAGGACCTATTCTGCAGAACAGAGCAGAAAATAGTGGGACAACGACGCTTTATGACTCAAATGACGGTTATGAGCTGAGGGAGAGTGTGAAGGTAACCGCTTCCATTCAGTGGATTTATGCAGGCAGCACGTATATTCCCGGGAGGAACTATTGCCAATATCATCACGTGCCCTATCAGAAATCAATTGTAGGGCTGGGTGTACTAGCACGGATACAGCTGCACACGTGATCCAGTGATGCTTCCGTACTCACAGAGGAAGGATCCTGAGACACGATGCCGCTTGATCTCAACCACAGTTTGAAGGTCGGCAAATATAACATCGATCCGATTAAGGACGAAATAGCCAGGCTTACTTGTATACCGGCCTCTACTGTGAGAGTAACCTCATGCACCATCTCCTGGCGAGGTGCATGGTCACAACAGTCAGCTACCATCATGCCTGACGATCTGGGAGTACCAACCGGGCTTCTTAGTGGAATCGCCACAAGAATCCTGCAAGGTTTCCAACAAACTGGAACCAAATGACAACTAGAGTTCCAAGCCTGAGGATTGGTGGCAGGTAGGGCCCCCAGTTTATCCTGCGCCCAGTACATCGTAATTCGGTTGCAGGTAATAAAACCGTGCTCACTCCCCGTGGGGAGTGGGAACAGAGGAGTTTTTAGTGGGAAGCCCCCTCGTGAACTCGAGAGGTGAGTCTCACACACCACTCCAAGAGGCGAGGTGCAGTCCGTAAGATGGATTTTCTCCTCTGTATGTGTAATAGCACTCCATACCATAACGCCTACTATGCGGTGTAACATGACGCTCAACATCAAATTGAGGTTCACGTCTTTCTCCCCGACGCGACTTCGTTTAACACTTCTTCGGCCATCTTGTTCAGCCAAGGAGAATCTCGAGATTCATCAGAAAAGACGACCTGATGCCACATTCCAGCCAAAGATCTAGTTGTCCCAAATCGATCTCTAATGATCATAAGTTTTAGACGTCGATCTCGAACCTAATTTGTGCCCCTTCGACGTCCGGTGCACTCTTTTTCAATTTTGGGCATTATCAAACGACGCTTGACAACTAGAAGTTGGATTTCTGTTAGTACGGTTAGCGATTTCTCGAAATGGCAAGTGACAACCCCGCCTCCCGTAAACCAATAATTGTAGTTCGACCTCTTTCAAATTCACTTAGCTGGCAATACATTCTGCGTACACGTGCTCTAGGTATTTTAACAACAACTAAACATTGAATTTGGATCACTTCGAAGAGCTGGTTTGTTGTAAAATTTAAAAAATATGCAAAAAACAACCACAATATTTAAGTAACAAATAATGTTCAGATGAAAAAACTTCCCAATTTTTTTCTCCAAATTTCAATCATTTACTCCTCGCTATGCTATCTATGATTGACCAAAAAAAAATTAATTTGGACAACTCCTGAGTGTTTCAGAATCTTTGTCAGTTAGTATAATTAATAAAAAACTGCGGCCAGTCATTCCGGAAGACTCTCTTACGTCAATTTTCGAGAAACAATATTCATAACCAAACCTAAATTACCGACTTTTTACAGGATACGACTTGATCGAATGGCTTATGGACAGACTTGGTATCGAAGAATCCGGTAAGTACACCGTTTATCCGAAAAATAACAAAAAATATTGAATAGTACCTAGACAATATTTTTACAAAAAAAAATTGGAACCTTATGATCTAATAAACAGTTCAGAGTTCAGTTTCTATAGATTGAATATCTTGATTAGAAAGAAGGTTAGTCTTCATTCAGCCTATGACCACACTTGTAGAAGAAGTGCCACCGTCTAGGTATTTGCTAGGGTGACGTAGCAGAAGACGAATCACTTGCACGAGATGAGTCGAGGACTTCCTATCCCTACTTCACCTTCTCTGTAAATTTTGCTGCGATGCAAGAGGATATAGAAAAGGGATGAAAAAGAGCTTGGAAGTTCTCGACTATCCAAGTGATTTGTTACACTAGCGCAAATCAGCAGCACTAAAGTCTACCAATAGAAGTTACGAACATGTAATTCCTTAATTTTTCAGTATATTTTTGTCCTTTTTCCTTTATCCAACTTTTCCTATCATAATCACTTTACGGATAGATGAGAAACGCGCATGTCTATGGTGAAGACTCAGTTCGCCCTCTGGAGGACTTGATATCAACTGTAAAAATTCGTAACATATATCAATCAAACTAATTCTGCCCATGTTTCACCTTCAAAATGAAGCGAACAGCAGTGTTCTTTTCATTGTATAACTGAAATGCAATTTCTTTTTCTGTTTTTATTGAAAGAATGTCGATGTTTTCAGAGGCGCTCAATCTGGCCAACCAGCTATGCCAGTACGGTTACTTCTTCCCCGTCAGCGATTCCAAGAATTTAGTCGTCAAGGATGACAGCTCTTTGTATAGATTCCAGGTTGGTTGAAAGCAAGATCAGTAATTTATTCGACAAACCACTGAAATATCTACACTTCCAATAGGGACGATATGTATTTAGAATGTCAAGGTAGTAATATTCTTTTTCTAAAACTTTTACTCCAAGTTTCTAAAACGAAGCCAATTCAAAAATTTTTAAATTATGGAAATGTTCCAGATCGCCGATCAAACTCTTTCAGGCAGAAGAACTCATCAAATTCGATGCCTTCCTTCTCACCACTCGGTGCTCATCAATTTTTTTCTTGTCAATCATATACAATTAATTTCTATGGTTTTGAAATATAGATAAATTGGAAATAGTAATCATCGAAAAAAATACCATCTTGAATTTACAGGCTCACAGATCTGGAAGCCTATAAATTGAAGATGGATTCATTTCAAAGGTTACTCTTTTCAATTTATTTATGTTTGAAAAAAAATCTCTGTATGACCCTTAGAATATAGAATATTAAAAAAGGAGCACATAATGTTATTTTTGTTGTCCGGAATGGTTCTTGCAAATTAACTGTAAAAATCTGGAAATATCTAAAAAACACGACAAAAATTTTTCAAAACACTGAATAAATCCTCGATTCCAATCAATGATAATGCTTCAAAAAGTACCAAATCACAAACTAAAATTTGACAATTATGATCAAATGAATCAAAAATTCGTTCTTTAATATGGACGATTTAGGACAACACCGAGGACAAAACCATGGAAGATAAAGAAAGGAGCATTTGTATAGTTTTTGTTGTCCGAAATGGTTCCTGCAAACCAGCAATAAACAATTAGCCAAGCAAGAATACAACATGAATACAACACGACAGAAAACTAAATAAATCCTCGATTCCAAACATTCATAATGATAAACGCTGCACATCGATCAAAATCACCAATTCAAATTTGACACTAATTGTCAAATGAATGAAAATTGGTTCTTCAATATGGCCGATTTATGTTTCAACCGTTTTTCTGCTAAATCGACGATGTATTTCAGATAAGTCATTTGAATTTTCGAAATAATCAATTGTATTTCAGAAAACATAAATGTAATTCAGATAACACACATATTTCAGAAATGGCAATTTGAAATTAATTTCATACGTACATTGATACCAGATTGCATTTCAGAAAATATCAATTGTAGGTGATTCAGAAATAAAAAAATGATAAATGAACTTTCATTTTCAAGTAAAACATTCAATCTTTAACACAAAACTGAAAAAATTTGAAGCCATACAGGCATGTTTGTCATCGCAATTGCTTTTTAGCTCGGTCAATAATATTTCCCAGGTATGTTAGTCTTTTTTCAATAATTCTAAGGATTGTTTTTTACGTAAGTTATTATTTTCAACCATAAAATTTCAATTTGATTGAGCGTGAGAGAATAAGGGCTACTGTTTGGGTGATTACGGTCTCTAATCTCGAATGGCATGCAGCATTATCACAGACGATCACTAAATCTGATAACTGGTTCCTCGTATCTTGCCACTGTTGCAACAAATCCTCAACCCGTTCATTTGCTGAAAGCGCTGTGAATGAACCTCATGGTCTCTCCATGGCTAATACAGCAGGTGCAGGCACTGTTGTCAATTGCATCTCCAATTAAATATTTACTCAATTTGACTAATTTTCATTAGGTGTTATGTGCTTCCTGAAGCTTCGGTGTAAGATGAGGAATCAATTGAAAAGGTTTTACATATTTTTACCAAAATCCAGTGTTGACGAAAAGAAAGAGCCAACACCAAGAGATTTCACTAAATTATATTGGTTTTATTCACACATGGAAACATACCTGATGGAATATGATATATGATTGACGCTGTGATAACCATTATGAAACTGAGTAATATATGACTCAAAATACGACTTAAATTCAAATAATGTTCGAACTTTCTGAATTACAAGTTGAGATTTCTGAAATTCAATTGACTAATCTGAATTACATTCGATGTTTTCTGTTATTCGCTTTCTGAAATTGAAGTGACTTATCTGAAATACAATTGATGGTTTTTGAATTACATTTGAAAATGGTGTAGTGAAATTGTTGCCGACGTCTTAGGAAAACGATCCAGCTCTCTTCGGAAAGTCCTTTTCTTCTTCGCTGTGATGCTTAGGACGGCTCTGCCTTGATGATCGTTATATACATGACAGATTGAAAAATCAACGATTATGAACATTTCACGATCTTGTCCCGTATAGAATTCAAGAACATCATTTGTTTCAATAGTTCGAAGTTCCTTCATTATTAGTCAATCATTTTTCCCACTGATTCGCTACTGACAAATTAGTGCAAAAATCTGCGTAGGAACATTTCCATCATTGAAAAATTGATTTTGTCCAAAAAAAAGTTTCAGAAAATGCAGAATCCCCCAGAATACATTTCAATGGATATCCGTAATACTCTCAATGCCATTCATGTTGAGAATCTTATGCAATTTCAGATTCAACTAGTCATTTTTAGTCGTTAATTTTATTTGTTTCTCGTTTGATGCAAATTCGAAATCATGTCGTCCCTATTGAAAGATTCCAGCACTGCACATATACAATCACCGCTCATAAAGAACATGATCCCAAACTTTCAGTCACCGTACTATTGGCCGGCCCAAAACAGATCGCCCGAACACATGGAGTACGCCGTTTACCTGGTAAAAAGAACTCTGAGGAACAAGCAGAGACACGGCTTAGAAGAGTACGAGCTTGAAGCACTTAGTAACCTGAAGAAGAACCTCGCCAACAAATGGGAGTTTATAACGATGCAGGCGGAAGAACAAGTATGCAACAAATTATAGTAGTTCAACCTGTTAGCCTGTATTATTTGTCATAAAGAGAGCTATTTCATTCTTTTTATTCTATATTATATTTTATATGATTTTTTTTATGTACCTAACAACAATGAATAACAGCAGATGCAGATGGTTTCTCAAAGTTTCCATAAATAGTTTCACCAATTTTTCAATTCACTGTCTTTTAAAAATCCAGATGTGAAGCACCAAATTGGTCCAGATACACCTATGCATAGTCAAAATGCGAAATTCAACCTTTTCTCTTGAATTTTTTCATATTCTTCTGCTTATTGCATGTGTTTGTTGAATTTTTAGGTGAAACTGGCGAAAGGATTGAAAAAAGGTGACAAGGTGATCTCCGACTCTCAGGAGAGAGCTTATTGGAGAATACTGAGACCGCCGCCGGGAATGACGTCTTCGTTGGAGCAATGCCCGGTACCAACAAGGAACTGGAACGGACAAAGAAGAAAGAAAACATTGGAGAACCTGAAGAAAGAGGTAAGTACTGCACTGAGAAGCGTGAATCGGTACTATTGAGTTGGCGATTCATTTTCAGGTCGAATTCTTGAAGAAGAGCTTAACACGTACGAGGATAAAGGTATCGCAAGCCTTAGAAAGCATGGTGCAGTACGTTGAGACTTATGCAGAATATGACGCTCTCATAACACCAGCGCAACCTTCCAACCCTTGGGTATCCGAAGACTTGACTTTTTGGCTGCTCAACAGCCCCTTGTGAGTATTTTCACTTCTGGTTACATGGACAGAAAAGCATTGGTTCGTACATTTAATTCTAATTAGTACAGTGGGGAATACTTATTTGGAATCATTCCTGACATCCCATAGGTTTTCAGTTGCCAAGCAATCAAACTCATTGGTTTAAGAAGTGTACCTATCTATCCTCATGTAACTATATGTAACTCTACATACAGTTTGATGAAAGACGAGTTCGTCTCAAAAATTTTTGACTTTATCTGAATGAAAAAACCGAAATAACATCACAGACTCTCCATCTCAGGATCAGAATAAGTTGTCTGGTTCTCGCAAATATTCAATGTGCTGCGACAAGTACCTACTTCAGTATTCATGATATTTCACGAAAAACAAGATGATGGATTCAACTACGTAACGGGTTTGGTCTTTCAATAGCACCAACAAAACGGGAGTACTAAAGTTCCAACTAATACAAATAAAAAAAAAATAAAACGATAGGATCTAAATCAGTTCATAGAAATTGGAGAAGAGTGTTTCCCCACTACGTACTATGACAAATTTTGAGCATCAATTCAGCAATAATATATCACAATATCAGTAAATCATCAACTTTTCAGCCCATGTTCATACTATAGACGTTCCAATCAGCTTATTTTCATGACCGCTTGTAGTTTTTTTAAATTCTGCTCGCATTGCAGAGTTGAGGTCGCTACAGAGAAAAGAGTAAGACGTTGGGGCCTGTCGATGGAGGAACTAGTTTCCGATCCAACTGGGATCCAGGAGTTCACCATCTACCTCAGTAAAGAATTCAGCCATGAGAACATCCGCTTTTGGATGGCGGTCAACGACCTCAGGAGATCAGCCCAATCACAGGTCCCTGCCAAAGTCCAGGAGATATTCGAGTAAGTTGCCTTATGTCATCACCCTGTTACCCTGGTTAATTAACACGGAAGATTGTCCAGTTATTTGGGCTGGAAAGGGATAGTACGAGTTCATGATTGCTATATAAGTTGATAAACACTGAACTTTCATGCCAATTCAGGTGTGGCAAAGATTACAAGTTCCGCCCAGGAAACTATTTTTACGAGAAAAAACTGAAATGGCCTAAATTAGAGTTTAGGAGAGCGACCTTAGCTTAGCCCACCTCCTGGAAAAAAGATCAGAAAGGGCAACACGATAACTCAAGTGGTCGCGTATACAAGCCCCACGTTGGGCGCCAAACCGTAGCACCGAAATGGAAATTTAGTTTCATTCCCAACCTCTCTTCAATTTGTACAGCTTCTGCACTAGGAAAGATGATCGATTGAAATAAACTACTGCAGCAATTTTTTAATTGTAATATATAATTCATTTTAATAATAGTATATGGTCGTATAATTCGAAGATTTAGGTATTCTGGAATATGGAACACAGATTGAATGTTTTCATTTATACCTGTGAGCTCGGATTGATTTTATAGTTTCAAGTTAGTCACTGATTCAGATTTATAAGAATCGATGTTACTTCAGTTGGGTAAGAAACTAAAGAGTCGACCTTATGATACAGTGAGTTCCTGAAACCCGGCGCTCAGTGCGAGATAAACATCGACGGCAAGACTATGGAGAAGATCCACCAGGAAATGCAGAACCCCAGCAGGTTCACCTTCGACGCCGCTCAAGATCACATCTACACGTTACTGCTCAAGAAAGACTGCTACCCGCGTTTCATCCGGTCCGATTACTACAAGAACCTGTTGGCCAACGGAAAACAACCGTCCCAGAAGAAACGGTGAGTGATAACAGCTTTGTACTCGGAAACGTAAAAATCACAATAAGAATGGGAATTTTTCCTCCTACTCTGGGCAGAAATGTTGGAACAGTGTGTTTTTAAAGCTCTAGTATGATAACATTGGTTAGTCTTCAGTGAAGCTCTCAGAAGGTCTTCTCATTTCCGACTGATTCTCATCATATTTTAAATAGTGAAAATTTGATTAATGTATGGTATTCAGATTTCCTTAAGAAGCTCATGATCACTGATAGACATGGGCGATAAGAGTTGGTTAATTTTATTTCTCTTTGTGCGCTTCTTGTCGGATATTATGGAAGCCCTATCAAATTCAATTAACTAAATTCATCCAATGGGTCGTTTGGCAATCCTAATTTGACCTTTTTTGCCAGTACCTTTACTTTTTCGTCACCATTGACGAAGTGGCTCCCATATATTCTCTAAACCATAATATTCCTTCGTTTTAGTGTTTTGTTTCAATTTTTTGTGTGTTGTCTTTGAGAATTTGATAGTTGTCTTTACTCCCCATTATCGTGTTGCTTATGTAGGGAAGTAATTTGATTTTTCTAAAGTTCTGTAAACCAACATTTTTCAATGCGTTAATCACTGAACGTGTATTAATAGTATATTCTAAAACAAGTTGCAGAATAAGCTCCTATTCCAACACGAATGCGAAAACGAGCGACGAAGGAGCGAGTTTTCGAAAGCATGAGTGTTGGAATTGCCTTCTGCAACGAGTATTAGACGATAGTTTCTCTATTTCAGTCAAGTTTTGTGGAAAACTCTCGAAATTCAAATCAAAATTCATATTAGTGACTTTTGTATTGTATCTTGGCAGTTGGTGTCACTAACGAAATTTGACAGATTGCGGAATTTGAATTGATTTGATTCGAAAATTGAGTGGATCAGCAGTCAGAACTGACAACCACAAAACGAAAAATATAACTGAAAACAGTGCTGTAATGAGTTTCATTACAGCACTACTTTTATAGTACTGTAATGAACTCATTACGATACTGAAATAGAGAAACATTTTTATTTTCAAACGTTCAATAATAACGTCATTTCTTGATTGACAGGTTCATCGAAAAGTTCCATTTCTCCGCCAAGGAGGAAAAGTTTTGCTATGAAACACTTTTCCGGACGGCAGCAGGAAAAGTGTCACTATGCAAAAGATTATTTGGTAACCATGAGCGAAACATTCTCCAACTCAAGCGTCATTTTAATTCATTAAATGCACATTGAATGTACAATTATTGTTCAATGTTGCATTTTGAAAATTGAAATTATGTATTAAGCAACTGGTAGTATTCTGTCTCGGATTCGGTTCAAAATCTGATGCCGCAAAAGAGTAACTTGAGTTGCTGGTTCCAGGGAATTCGTTGACACTCAATATCCTACCAGCAAGCTCATTCTATATCCTCGATATAGCCTTCTGCTAAACTACTTGACTTTCAACCTCAGTGTCGTTTCAGAAACTCAATGTTGGCTCCTCCATCTATAAGTATTGTAGCAGAAGTTCGACTCAGCGAATGACCTGTGTATTCGTTTGGATGACTCAATTGGAAAAAAAGGCAACTTTTCTTGGAACTTGGAACACTTCCTTTACTATGTATTTCGCTCACAGCTCTGAAACATTTTCCAGATTGACATTTCAAAAAAAATCTATTTTCAACGAAATCGTTTGGTCTCAACGCAGTGCATCTACGATAAATATTTAGATTATTTTCTCTAATAACTGTGAATGTTCGAACTTTTCTCGTTTTACTATCTGGAATATTGACTATAATAATATTTCCCATGTCCTGGATATCTGTTGTTTTCATTTTAACCATTTCATCGCATCTGCAGGCACCAGCTACTGCGAATAATAAAACAATCTGAAACAACCACGAGATCAAAAATACAAAATTAAAATTACTTAAAACATGATAGTTATCTTTAATCCCAAATGAGAATCATCTGGTGCTTCTAAGAGGAAACACTCGAATTCTTCCTTTGAAAAAACTCTTGATTTTTCGCGAGATACCCTCCATTAGACTTTTTCAAGAATGCGCGCAATTTCAGATATTAACTAATATCTATGTCATGTTTGATCACTAGTTCCGACTTAATCATTGAATATCGAGCCCACGAAATAGAGGATTTCCATTTTTTTCACTAGCCATTGAGTTGAAATATGCTAAAAGAACATTTTCTTGGTGAACTGTCACATTTTTTGAATTACATAAATTCACGAAGTGATCATATGCTGCAGAATATTTCACAAGAGACTTCGATGGTTCAAGGGAAGAGACTGCTTCAATAGCCAAAACCTCAATTTCTGAAGACATTTTCACCACGTCCCATCAGCTTGCAAATGGCAACTATCAATAATCAAAGATTATAGAGTATAAAGATGGGAAACGCCCTTGTATCTGTGGTACTAAAATCCGACTACGATTTTTGGCTAGTTTCTTACTTGTGACACATAGATGACGCTGAAAACATAATTCAGTACAGAAAACTATTTTAATAGGCGCGAAATTCGAAACACATTTCTCATAAATTTTCATTTAATTAAATACTTTGTCGAGCTTTTAAAAAAATATCCTGATCGACAAAAAAAAGCAGGGCTCCGCTTTTTGATCAAGATGATCTTTTCTTCTGCATATTGCTCTGAATCAAATGAAATACGCTTCTGAATTCTCTATATTTTTATTTGAAATGATTCTCTAAAATCAACTACAATACAATAATTATGGAATTGAGTACATTTCGAAAATTTGTTCACATATTAGAGAATTATCATAACAATTTCAAGAACTTATTGTGAGTGAACTCTCGATAAATCGAACATCGATAAGTCAAACAGTTGTTCTGGACCCAGTGTATTTTAACCTCAATGAGTCTAGAGGGTCTAGTAGATGAGTCGAACTGCTGGAAGGGTCGTCAAGAGAACCACCACCTCTATAAGTCGTTCTTCTGACCACCATTGCCTCTATGAGTGAAACTTTTTGATCTAATGAATGAGACCGAAAAAAATTCGGTTCGCAAACAAATTATCCAGAACAATATATTTTTACCCCGAAACAAAAGCAATGAACAAGACAATTACATGATACCGAGTTTCAAATGTTTCGAATGTCGGCCAGTTTCTAACACAAAATTTATAACAGAAAAACACACAAACCAAGATTATGGAGTGAGCTAGGTGCTACTCTTGCAGCTTTCGAGTTATTTCAGTGGAAAATACGTGAGAAAATGCAATCAACATTCAGCAAAAATATTCATTCAAGTCAAATTGACAACAGCCTACTAATAATCTCTATTTAATTATTAGGTACTTTTTGTTTCAACATTTAATGTATTATTTTAGCTCTCTTTTTCATAAGAATATATATATATATATATATATATATATATATATATATATATATATATATATATTTAATCTACTCTAATCTCTTACTTTTGAAAAACAGATGTCGCTGACATCACTGTAGTCGCTTCGTTTCCCATCTTTATACTCTATAATCTTTGATAATAACGATCGTAAGTGGAAAGAATCATGTGCGTAAATGTAAATCAATCCAAATGTGGAGTTTTATTAATATGAAACCGTTGGAAAATAATAGTATATTCTAAAACAAGTTGCAGAATGAGCTCGTAGTCCAACACGAATGCGAAGTTCGATAGCATGAGTGTTGAAATCAGACGGTATTTTCTCTATTTCAGTCAATTTTTGTAAAAACCTCTCGAAATTCAAATGAAAATTCAGATTAGTGACTTTTGTTTTGTATCTTAGCAGTTGGTGTGACATAAGAAATTTGACAGATCACGGAATTTGAATTGATTTGATTCGAAACTTGATTCGATCGGAGGTCAGAACTGACAATCATAAAACGAAAAATATAACTGAAAACAATGCTGTTATGATTTTCATTACAGCACTACTTTCAGTACTGTAATGAACTCATTACGATACTGAAATAGAGAAAATAACATATTTCATTCGGAGTAGAAGTGACTTTTCACTGTGACACTTTTCCTCCTTATAAAATAATGTACTATTTTCTCTAATCCACTTTATTTTTATTGAATTTTGATGGAATATTTCGATGAATATACTTTAGTGATTGTTGCATTGAAAAATGTAGGAAATTCGAGAAAAAGATTTATAGACGTTTTTTCCCGCAGTTTCTTCGGTTTCGGCCCCACCAAGAAGAAGACCTCGACCGCCGCGCCTCAAAACCAGAACCTCCTACAGCAGCAAGCCTCCCAGGGAACTGCAGGTTGCAGCAGCGCCCTCAATAAAAGGCGCGGGAGCGACCGAAGCCTCTCTGGTTCCGCACACGAACTGGCGGTGTCCGGCATCAAAGATACCAAGGTTCCGCACTCTCACTCACAGAGCAACCTCAGCGACATCCCTTACAGGTAAGTGCACCAAGGGTGTTGAGACGGTACGAGGGTGCTGTTGGCGCATGGCTTCTCATGCCGCTGTCCATCGAGGTGTACCAGTTAACTAAGACAGGACTGGGTGCACCCAGTCGACCGAATACGCTGGTGTCAATCTGATTGAGGTCGATTAAGGGTACACTTTAAAATTGAGAAAAGAAGTAGTCTACCAGTTGAAATCAAAGATGGAAGATTTGTCCTAGCAACAATTCCTGAGCTACTGATATCATGTTATAATAATTCCGATGGTGTGGATAGAAGCTAAACTTTCAGCGTAGTATCTATTTATTGAATTGGAAATGGTCTACAATTGGTGAACCACTTGAAAGAATTAATCTATTAACATATTTTTAATATTGATGCCACCTCTTGTAACTTACAAACTTTAATTTTGAATGTAAGTCAAAGCAACGCGTGTTAACTTATTACAGCTTCTAGTATTCGTTAGATTGGGTTGCCAAAATCTTAGTTCAAATTCAAACCTCGAGCGAGTGAGGGAAAAATGAAATCAATTTCCAACTGATGTTTCGCAACATGATTGGACCCCTTTTTTTGAAACATAGATAAATTCAAAATAGTTATAATCGAAATGAATACTATTTTCAATTCATAGGATCTTTCATCACACAGAGAAATGAAACTCGTTCACGACATTTTGTACGATTTTTGTCGTCTAGAATTTGAACTAGCCATGTTAGGGAAACCATACTATGAAGAGATTTAGATCTTAAGAGGTCCTGCAGAATATCTTAAAGTTGTCCGAAAATTATCGCAAGTTTCCGTTCAAAATGGGGAACATAGTTTTTAGTATTTTTTCAGTAAATCATGAATTATACAGGGTGAGTCTTTGACTTGTACATAAATTCAAACCATTGATTATTAAGGTCAAAAGAAATACGTTTTCCGTATAGCATTTTTTCTGATTCAGCCTAGATGAAAAGATATAGCCATCTTAAAATTTCATAATGAGCTATGCCACCCCTGGAAATGTGACTCTAAAATTTTTCCCAGCAGTAGATCTACCACCCGAACTTTCGATAAAATGTAGCAAAAATTTAATTCTGCGAATATTCTGAACAGACATATATTCAGCCAAAGTAACCAATTTTTTTTTTACTTCGCTGATATATATTTTTTTGAATCATTAATTACTCGAAGAGTACGCATTTCACGTGAAATACTTTTGTTTTCCAAAATGGCCAAATATTCATTAAATAGCATTCAACTCATTTTCAAGGGAGGGGATCATAGATTTTCTGCTATAATTATGGAATGGAATGGTATATATCGGTCAGAACAAAATAAATAAAACATGTGAGTTAAATTCTGTATTCGTAAAAGATTTGAAACATTAATGAGAACCTATATTCTGAAAATCATTTCATTCGTTGAAATCGTTCACGAGATATATTCGAAAATTGTATTTTTTTATGGATTTTCAACAGCCTGTATCTTTCTAGCCGAATCGGAAGAAATGGTAGAGATAAAAAGTGTTTCTTTTGACCTCAGAAATGTCCCGTTAAAATATATGTACAAGTCAAAGACTAACCCTGTATAGTACAAGATTTTTTATAAATAACAAATCGATCATATGACCTCTGCGGCTCTGATGACACATATATATCTCGAAATTTAATTGAATTTTGTTTGCTTTTGTAATGCACGGATTGAAGCTCAGTTAATATCAACTTAAGGATGATTTTACCAAATCATGTAAGGCTTCATTCTCCTCTGGCAGGTTGTGTGGCACTTATGTAAGATTTTTGTGCTGCGGCTATCGGTAAAGCTAGAGGCCTCCTTGAATATTTTAAGATATTGAGAAAGATGTTTCTACATGTGTCCAAACTATGATATTAAAATACAAATGAATAGTCGGAAATTATTAATCAAAAACTCTTGATCTCAAAAATTCTTTCCGAATTCAAATACTTGATTCCTCCGAGATGAGTTGTTGGTTCCCTGCAATCAAACCATGCTGGGTTCTCTCCATTCTAGTTTTCTAGCTGTTCTCTCGAACAAAGTTGACTGATTCTCCCTAACCAAGGTCACTGGTTAGAGCTATATATGGAAGCTAAGATTGTAAATGTTATATTAAAGCTATAACTGTGAGTGATTCGAATCTACAAAATTCGGAATGCCTAATAGCCCTGATCTATACGGTGGTTTAACTTTACTTGGGGATCACAAAACACATGCGTGGACTGTGGATGTCAAAAGAGCGCTACTTTCATTGACGCTTTCTGAAATTAAAGTGACTAATCTGAAATACACTCGACGGTTTCTGAATTACTCTTGGAAATGGTGTAGAATATCCCATTCAACAATAAATCATTTGAAAAACGAGATAATACAAAGTTTAGAGATCCGTAAGGATCATATCCATTCATTATGTGAATTTTGAAGACGTCATGAAAACAGGCTTTTTTTATGTTATGAATGAATGTTTGGTCAGAAATTGTATGCTAGCACAAATCTTTGAAAAATTGAAAACTTCCTGATGGAGCATCGATGAGATGAAGGTTGAATTATGCGTGTTATTTCTCTTTAAATTATCAATTGGTGTACGATGAAACCTCCCCTATGCACATTTCACTCTGCAAAGAGCTTTTATTTCAGAGTACATTCAACAGAGACTTTTTGTGATATCCACCCAGCCGTTTCAAATAAGTTTTAATTTATTTTCAATTATCTAAAATGGTTCATGAACTTAGACTACTACACGATTGAATCGCTTATTGATTGGGATATGTAAATAACTTAACAATTTTGAAAAATCATTCTAAAATGATATCGATACCTCCTCATGGAGGTTCGAATATACTAGAATATTTCAGAAGCATGAGACGAAGGAATAATACCAGTTTGATTTTTTGGCGAGATTGATTGATAACATCACAATTTTCTCAGAATGAAGCGAAAAAAAAGAAGATAGAGGAACACGAAGGGCAATCTAATAGGTACTTGCTTCCCGCCCATTATTTTGTTCCATGTATTTCATTCTCCACATATATTCATCATATCAATTTTTCGTTTTCTATTTTTGTTTCCTTTCCTGAATACTGGTTTTTCATACAATACATTTAAATTTGAACTCATGGCAAGGAAATCCACACTCAGAGAGATGAAATCCCTGAATTTAGTGGTTTATAATAGTAATAGTATGAAAGAAAACCGTTTCAACGTTATTTTCGATCAGTTCTCCCTTTCGGTTTGAGGACCTCGGAATTTATCGAAAGTTTGAAAAAAAATTTCCGTTTTCACCAATCCTTCATTTTGATTTATATGGATGAATCAAGTAAATGCTCAAGTAACGAATTGGCGAATGCGCCGAACAATAATTTATTTTTTCAAATTTTCAGAATTTCCGAGCAACTTTCTGAATTTTTTTCCATGAGAACTTTTTTCTGAAAATAACAAACACAACAAAAAAAGAATTTGCGGAATTGGTCCACCCGTTCGGGCGTGCTGCGATGATAACGCCTCCAATTTTATTTTTATAGATTTTGATTTCTTTTGTTGTTGTACGAGTATGAAGTTTCAGATAGCGTTTGTAGCGTTATCGCATATATTCTTCTGTCAACTTCATCAAATCAGTTGGTTAAAGTTATTACCTGACAATGAAAGAAAAATAAAACTTTGAACTATCAGAAAAGTAACGTTTTGATATCAAGAAGTTTGATATCAATATCAGACTTCTTCATCAGACAAAATCTTCAGAATCGTTTAATTCAGGATCTGGCCTGATGCAGAAGTCTAATATAGATTTCGCAGTTTCACTTTTCTTTCATTAGGCAGCAATAATTTTTAATTGTTCTGCCCTAAAAGTGTGCAAGAATCAACGAAAGAGCATTTCCATTATTCAGAAATTTTTAAAATTTTTCAGATCGATACTTTTTAGTTGAGCAGAAATTCTTTTGTGATCTGATTTTTTCTGTGCTGTTCTAGGCCGTTCTTATTCCTCAGCTTTCGGACCTCTGGAGATAATAATAATGATAAACATTCATTGTTGTGACCGAACATTTTCGTAGTAAAGGTATACACAAAAAATATATATACAGGGTGTTTCATAGTTGGCACCGAGTTGATTTTAAAAATACCACATTTATGGGCTCTTACAGTCTTCGTCGCCGAGATACAGGCTGTTTTAGGAATTTTGCTCGTTTCTTCGCACGGCAATATCACGCTGAGCACCCTATATATTTTGTTCATATTTGGAAAACGTATTTATTATATAATCGTTTGAATTCTATAAATAACACCCTGTATATCGTTTCAAATTTTCGCGCAGTTTTACTGCACAAATTTTCAACGTAAATGTGAAAATTTTAAGAACTTGGATTATTGAAAGTGGTTCGAAGTGACTTTTCAATGAATTATCAAAACTCCATAATTATTTCATCTTACTTAGTAATTGCTTATCACATTGGTTTTCATTTTAATAGCTGCAGACCATTTCAGTGTGAATTTTCAAGTTTCTCTCTTGTCAGTCATCATAACTGCAAAAAATTTTTACTTGAAAGTGAAGTTTTTGAGAATTTGGATTCCTGAAGTGGTTTGAAGTGTTTTTTAATGATAAGCATATTAGTTAGTTACTCGGAGATTGAAGTTCGCTATGGTTTAAAAGTCAATTGTAGTGCCTTCTACCTACCAGAGCTCTTTTCACCACTGCGAATAATTATGAAGATTCGTATTCAATAAAGATTGGCACCCATCACTTTGAAAGGAGACCAGTGTCATTTAGAATAATTCATATCATATTCGGAATTTCCTCATGGTTTTTGGTGATTTAGTGATGTGTTGATTTAGGAAAATGACTGATGAATTTTTAAATAGTGAATATGCTGATATTAACTGGCGTTCAAGGTCCCCTGATTTCAATTCTGTGGATTATTATGCCTGAAGTTACATAAAATCACTAGTTTATTCCTCTGAGATCAATACTCCTGATCAGCTCATTATAAAAATAAAAGAAGCGAGCCAGAAAAGAAAGAACAATCAGAATGTAATGCGGAAAGCAGTTCAGGATTTTATGAAACGAGCAAGGAAATGTTTAGATGAAAATGAAGCAGTTAATAAAATTTGTAACGTCGTTTGGTCGCCATTTTGTAACGGGGTTAGTCGCCATCTTGTAACGTTTCTAGTTACATCCTGCTCCGGGAGTTTCCCTCGGTAAAATTGACTTCGGGCGCCAGCTATTTTTCTTCTTCTGGAACGGCCAAATAGGGAAAAATAGCAAACCTACCTGGGTAGTCTCTAATCGAAGACAGAGTTCGGATTTATCTGAGTTGTTAGCGATGATTTTCCAGTCAAGAGTGAAGTAACCGCTGATCTACACTCAAGTTCCCTGAAGGGGACTATGTCTTTAGTAATTGGGAATATAGGGGAGAGGTAACATACAAAACCAGCAATGCTGAGAACTTCAGTTTATAACACAGATAAAAAACGAAAGGAATAACTATCACAATTACACTTCTTGGAACAGGTCTGACTGTGAGCACTTTACACGGACGAAAGTATTTTCCGGTTGGTCAGCCAGAATAAATGTTCACTTATAGACACGATAATCTAAGTGGCCAAGTTGAACTGTCTGAATTTAGCATTCGTCGGTTCAAACTTTCTGTCCCTTGTGGGGACAGGTATTACTGATAATCGTCAGTCTACTCGTTGTGTTTGGTTGGAGTAGGTGCTGGATTGGTAGGACGTTATATTTATTAGTTAGGGGTAACGCGTCTGGATATAGATCGAGTGGACACGGAATATAACCTCCGCCGGACCTCTACCACTACCTCTGACGCGGGTAAAGTTAAAACAAAGGGTGTCAACGGGACGACGTCGGTGTCCATTCAACAAGGCCAGATTCGAAGTCTTGTTTTTCTCAGGTTACTTACGGTTCTTGTTCACCAGAACGAACAAAAAAACGATATCTTACTGTCCGCAATGAAAATTTAAACAACTGTGTTGAGGAAATCTTTTACAAAGAAAAACGGCTCTAACTCTCAATCACCCGCGTTGCTACTAATACTGAATTCAACACTACTCGCGGTAGCTAACAATCACGAATTATTTGCAGTTTCTAATTAACAATTCCCAATTCAGAACTTCTCACTGATCGCGGACGGTTAACAATTTATAATTCTCAACAACTAAGAATCATTCCGAACCATTCTTAATAATTAATTCTCAACAACTTCCAACAATTTCGGACAATTTCTAACGATTTCTTTTTCACGATTCTCTTAGCGATTCTCTCTGGCAGCAGAGAACTCCGTCCTTTATAACCTCTGAGGGGGGGAGGTACTGCGGCCCATTCGAAAATTTCCGGAATTTTCGATATCATAATACGTCTTCAAATCAGACCGTATGTGAAAAAAACGCCGTTAACGGGACTGATGGTGTTTTTAGCGGTGTTTTTCTAATGTATATAGATAGATAAGCAACATTAATAGAAATAAACGGTTTTTCTCACATACTCTGAAATAATTCCGGAATCCGAAAATTAACTCAAAAATGTTTGAATGAAAATCGGTTATTTATTCGAATCAACAACCGAGATTCATTACAAAATTTTTTCGTTTATTTTTGTATTTATGTTTGTTGTGTTAATTTTTTTTTTATTTTGAAACTTAAAAAAACCGAGTGGAGTGGTCTGCAGCTATGAAAACGAAAGCAAACTAAAAAGTAATCAATAAGTAATGTTAAAATAATCATTTATTCAATGGTTTTGAAAGGTCATTATCAAACGTCATTTCAAACCACTTTCAGGAATCCAAATTCTTGAAACCTTCAATTTTACGTTAAAAATTTGTGCAGTAAAACTGTCTACGCGAAAATTTGAAACACACGCTCTAGTTTATCATTTTGTGGTTTCTCAACTATGAAAACCGATTTTCAAAACTTCGAAATACAGGGTGTTGTTTTGAGGATTCAAATGATTCCTAATTTTTTGTTGAACCGGACCTGGATTTTGCTTGCGATTATTTAATGATACCTTTGAGCCTCAAATAAGAAACACTTTTGCCAAATATGAAGAAAATATATAGGGTGGTTAGTCTTATATTGCCTCGTGAAGAAACGAGCAAAAATCCTAAAACAGCCTGTATCTCGGTAACGAAGACAGTAAGAGCCCATAAATGTGGTATTTCTAGAACCTCGATGCCACCTATCCGCGTGTTAAGTATTTCCGTTTCACAATAAATTACCCTGTATCATGAATATACAAAATATAACAAAAGGCCTTTTCTTCAGATACCCGGTAGCGGATTATGTTTCGGCAGATCTGTTTCTCATTATGTCTCTACCTAATGCTATACATAAAGATTCGTCATACGTTATACTTATAAGCACTGTTCATATTATCTTATATCAATTCTTATATTTTGTATTCCTTGCTACCTTTTTGGATAGTTTATCGACCATTCTTTGAAGATGCCCACTGCAGGTGTAGGCAAAATCTTAGGTGAAATAATAAGCCCAGAAGACTCTCTCTCAATGTCATTATATCCGGTCGTGAAAGCCTTAAACCATTAAAGTCGTTCTTATCACAGTCACCTCATTGTTCTTTTACACTAAGATGCTAGTCTGGAGTACTGGGTATCCCAAATGTTGACTATTTTAGGTACTTCTGGACCAAATAGTTAAAAACTTCGAGAAGTGTCCTGGGTTCAATTTCGTGAAAACAGCATTAGTGAAAACCGTTTCACAATATCTCAATTTTTTTCAGTTTCGAAAATGTGCCATAACTTTTTTTTAAGAAAATAACTGGAAACGACTTAAACTTTCTAGAAGCGCTTTTTCACCGGAAATAAGAAACTATATTTAATTTAATGATTACATTGAACGATAGCCGCGAAAGCCTCAACCAATTCATATGATCGATTCTCGAGGGGAAAAAAGCATGCTTTTCATTCAAATATAAAGAAAATTTCTTATTCCCAGTGATAAGGTGCTCGTTGAAAGTTTTTATCTTTTTCAGAAATTTTCGAAAATGAATAAATTATGTCATTTCTTCTAAATCAAAAAAGTTTTAAAATTTTGTTATATCTTCAAAACAAATGAAGATATCGTGAAACGGTTTTTACTACAGGTGTTTTCACGAAAACCGAGCCCAGGACTCCTTTCAACGTTTTTACCTATCTAGTCTAGAAGTACCGGAAACAGCCAAAATCAAGCAATTGGGATACCCTGCACAGGGTGAGCAAAATTGGTGATACATGAACTACAACTTTTTAACCCAACGAGATAGAGAAAATTGAATGACACGTTACGGTGGTCTTTTTTAGAGAAACTGATAATGCCATCAAGTGCATTCCTCTATCTTCTTTTGTTTTCGAGTTATAGGCCAAAATTGAAATTTTCGCGATTTCAACTTTGGTCATTATCTCCGTTCCTGTTTGTGCTAGGATGTTGAAATAAAAACATTATACAGGTACTTTTTTTATGGCAATCCAGTAGCGTACTTTGTTTTTTCCCAAGAGGCTTCCTTGCTGAGCTATAACATAAAGTTGTGTTTTTTCTTATGGAAACAATAGTTTCAAATGGCTTAGGAAGAATCGCCATTTTTTTCCCGTTTCAGAAATATATCATACATCATACATCGCCCTCAGATTCATTCAGATATCATGAAAAATATAGTTTGTATGTGAAATTTGAATTATTGAGCTATTATATATTATTATATATTATATATTATATATTATATATTATATATTATATATTATTATTATTATATATTATTATTATACAGCTAGAGATAGAGAAACCATGAAAAATGTGGTCGCGAACGTCCATTAATGGATATGCATTGAAAGAAGAAGAAGAGTTTTAAGTAGGCTTAATCACAGAATAAAATGTCTCTACGCATGATGGTGTCATAATTATTTAGTGATTGAATACTTGATTAAATTTTCTGTGGTTTGATCTTTGTTCAGAACAACTGTCAATACGAAGTCATTATTGCGGCTAAAATAAAAAATTTCAACATATCATATTTCTCGTAGTTTGCGAACATTTCCTTATAATGACTTGATGACTTCAAATTCAAGTAATATACAATTATTCTTAACAGAGATCGAAAAACGGAGAATTTAATCAAGTATTCAATGGCAAAATAATAATGACTCCATGCGTAGAGACATATTATTTTGTGATTAAGCCTACTTAATACTCAATGATTCAAATTTCACATACAAACTATATTATTCATGATAGCTGAATGAATCTGAGGGCGATCCATGATGTATGATATATTTCTGAAACGGGAAAAAATGGTGATTCTTCCAAAGCCATTTGAAACTATTGTTTCTATAAGAAAAAACACAAGTTTATGTTATAGCTCAGCAAGGAAACCTCTTGGGAAAAAACAAAGTACGCTACTGGATTGCTATGAAAAAAGTACTTGTATAATGTTTTTATTTCAACATCCTAGCACAAACAGAAACGGAGATAATGACGAAAGTTGAAATCGCCCAAATTTCAATTTTGGCCTATAACTCGAAAACAAAAGAAGATAGAGGAATGCAGTTGATGGCATTATCAGTTTCTCTAAAAAAGACCACCGTAACGTGCCATTCATTTTTCTCTATCTCGTTAGGTTAAAAAGTTGTAGTTCATGTATCACCAATTTTGCCCACCCTGTACATATGAGCTATCACCATGAAGCAATCTTGCTCTTCGTTGCTCCTATGCTCACGGGTTTTGAATCCTACCGAAAATTTGTAAAATACGATAAGGACCATTAATCCACAAACAAATTGCTTGAGAAGCAAGCAATCAACAACCCACTCATATTGTCAAATCATAGATGTTTCAGGTAGAGTACAGAGTTTTTGAATGTATATTTTTTATAACAGACCGTCATTGCCAATATATCAAATTGAGAATTTATTCCTTCGTTGTTCACAACTAATGTCAATAATTTTATAACTGTTTCAATAACTCATTTTCAGATAGCATTGATATTTAGAGAAATAAGTTCTTGTTTGATGATGTTTTGTTGAATGAAAACTAAATGAATCACTCGATATTAGCATGAATGACAGTTTTAATTTTACTTGTCATTTTATGGCCTGATGGATAGCACAAAAGACCAACCACTGAATCATTGAATCACTCGGTTCTGACAGCGCACCCTCGAGTACCAATCAAATTCGCACCACGGCAATAATATTCCGGTTGGTTTGAAGGCATTTGCAATAGTAGTCAGTAGATATCATGCTTGCATTGCAGGGGCGATCTGGCAAACCTACCGAAGGGCGTACCAGCTGCTGTGATGGCTCCTAGCCCGTAAGTTTGGACGTGTGCAGTGTTCATATACTCCGTTTGATAAGATTACCCGATTTTCCAAAGACCGACGGAGTTATCTCTTTCATTGGCATCCCTTCACGTTTCCCACCGACCATATCTCTCGATTCTATACGCAACCTTAGAAGCCAAGCAGTTCGAAAGCGCTCTACCTAACATTGAAAACTCCGCCAGGGTTGCCGATGGATTTATGAGCAACCTTGACACCATTGAATTTGCACTTGTTACAACTTTCTGCACCGCTATTCATTAATATAAACTTGAAAGATTAACTTGAGGTGACCTCAAATATGTTTTGCTTCATAGGAATTGCGAAAAAATGTCAGCTTAGATTATGATGAAAAAATTCAAGAAAAACAGTTATATGGAGTAGAAGAGTTTGCGCCATTTTCGTCCTCATAGCCAGGGTTAGCTACCTAGGTAGACAACTAGGGGGGTCTTATCAGAGTTACAGAAATATACGAAAATATACGCTCACTTTCCACGTGAAACATTGCCAATATTCGATTTTCAAATACCTCATTCAAACAGTTTTTCTTTCACAAAATAAACATACAGATTAATGAAATTTTGACACTTTCTGCCGATCTTTGTATTCAAGAAATGTGAAATGAGAGGGTAGGAAAACAAACTTTCACGAAGAACTGAAACTCAAAAGAAAAGGAGAAGTAAATTGAAATAAATTGTTAGTATGCCAAATCTGAAGATTACCCGGGCTGAATCTTAACTTATGCTTCGAGTTACTTTGAGGTGACCTTAAGTTATAACCGTGCTGAAAGCTGTTGATATTCAAAGCTTCCATCTAGATTGCAAATAGATTCGTTATTTTTTGCCGAAACCATATAACCTTTACAAAGGAGATGGTAAAAAGATGAACCTGAAAGTCTAGACTTCTGTCAGGGTTGCTAAGAAATTAGTGCAATCTTTACAGCAAAGGAGTTAGATAGAGAAGAGCCTATCAATCATCAGAATATTCGGGGTTGCTAATAGAATCGAGGGTTACCGTCTGGCGTTTCTTTTCTCATGTCAAGATCGAAATTCTTATCAAAAAGAGTATAAAATTTCATTCTTCATGGTGTTGTTGCTGCTACTCTATATCTGACTGTAAATCTCTTTGATGTTGTTGTTTGCCGTCTGTTTGGTGTTCCCAGTAACCTCCGACACTGAACCGCTGTTTCCCATAAAACTATTCGTATCTGAAGTAGGCACACTTATCCTCTCTACTTCCTTAACAGTTCAAACAGTTGCTCGCTGATCTCGAGGGAGACGTGCTTGGATGGGGCCTGCCACCGCATGCCATGGGTCTGTCAGAGAACGTTTTTCACTGATTTTGTCGTTGTTCTTGCACTGTACCTTGTCAAAACCTTGAAACTAGAGTTGGGTAGGACATTTTTTCAGAATTAGTTAGTAAGAGAAGCTCCTTTTTAGTGCTCTGGCTGTACCAATACCACTTCTAAATGAGGCAGGCCGTTCTGGCCAAAGAAATCGAATGAGAATCGAGATAAAGGTGAATCTCACTAAAGCCATGTTCATACTAGGCTAGCAGTTTAGTCGAGTAACGAATGATTTAATAGCTAGAAAGCTTTCTACACTCTAAAAATCGTTCGCAACACTTATAAAGAGTCAATAGTGCAGTATAGTTCACAAGTGAACAGCCTTCACCTTCAAGTGAAAAAGCTTATCAAGCTCCTTGACTGCTTTTTTCAAAGAGGTCGGGAAGACAATTTGTGTCATAAATAACCAAAGGCTATAGGTATGAAAATGGGTCAGTAAAAGGGATTAACTAAGAAATCCGAATGATACTTGGATTGTTTGAGAATGTCGGAGAGTTGGGACACACAGCGTGCCAATAAAATAAACGTAACTCGTCAATAATTCTTGATCGAAGAATCATAAAGGAAAATCCTCGAACCTGACGATTTTTAATTTCAGAAGCATTTGATCGTAAGCTTTTTTGAATTGGATATTTCTCACCCCCTACGCAACACACTTCCCTACTTTATTTTTTCAAATGGATTGTGATTCTTCAAATGAAAGGTAATTCGATCACTTATTGTAGAATTGGTTTGGCCGTTTTTGCATTAAACAATCAGGAAATGATTTACAATTTGTGATTGGATTACGAATTTGGAATTTGGTCATTTCGAAAGCAGGTCTCCCTATGATTTTTTCAATTTGAAATCTCTCACCCTTTACACTCCACACCAATCTGTTGTTTTTTTCAAATAGGACTATATGGATCACTTTTTTGGCAAGCTGTGTACCCTTGATGTCTTCATCAAGTCTCATAGTTAAGGCAAAGATACCCAATTAAAGAGTGCTTTTGCGGCAATTACACAATTCATATTTAGGAAAAGATCAAATGGAGAAACGAAAAATTCTTTGCTTATACGGAGGCGACACCGAAAATATTTTTGAAACATAGATGAAATCTCATGGATTGAAAGAATGTACGCAGTTCTTTCCATCCTGTAACTGGATATGTGGAAATGTCCTTTTGATGCCACTAGATGTTGCCACTTGCATTTTCTACTCAGTAGGCTTGAACTATTTGCTTCAAAAGTAGAAGTTTTTCATGAAGATTTTGTCTCTGAGAGATATAAGCTACCGATTATGCCAAATAAGGTTGAAACCGATATAAGTATCTTTTTTCTCAGTAACAAAATCTGACTTCATTTCTCCAGCCTCATGATGAAAGATCTGTGCGCCTATGAATTGAAAATGGTATTCATTTCGGTGATGACTAATTTGAATTTATCTGTTTCAAAAAACATTTAAATTCAAAAAAATTGATCCTAAGTTGAGTATACCTTGAATAATCAATAATGACCGTCAAAGTAGGGTAAGAATTCCCGCAGAACCTAGGGGTAGTTATTCTTGGGCAACGAAAAACCCGAAAACTTTTAAAAGCGGCATATAATATATTCAGAAGCAGCTGAACTGATGGAGTTGCGTAGTGGGATCATTCAATTTTCATTCAACACCTTTTTCATGAATTTTATTGTGTTTAAAAGTTGAAGTCTTACAAGTTTAGCTTTAGAATATCATATAATTTGGGCATATATCTTCAGGTCTCTAGATTGTATTTTTCAGTACGTTTGAAAACTTTAGGCGGTTAAATAAAAAACATCTATACGTTAATGTTTTTTTTCAAAAAACCTGGTTAGTTCCTTTTTTAGTTTTCTCTTTCAGTCTCTGGAACAAAACCGATCAGAATTTTCGTTAATAAATAATGGAAAGGCCTAGTATTCACGTTTGAATTTTTCAGGTGCTGAATCCCTCTACGAATAGATTGTTGCCTAACGATTAAATAAAAGTAACCATTTGAACTATTGAATTTTGTAACGTTTCATACAGTCTTCATGAGACTCCCTCAAAAGACAAATTCGTAAAAATGGTAAAAAAATTTCTTCAATGTACCGTTTTACGAATTTTTCTGATATAATTCGAAACGTTACAAAGTTTAGTATCTAGTTCAAAGTGTTACCTTTACGTTTCATTGTTAGCCAACCATTTTTTCGAAAGAAATAAGGCCCTGACAACTAAGTGCAAGAGTTAAAGCTGGGGCCTTTCCAATTTATAAAAAAATATTGATTCTGTTCCAAAGACTGGGAGAGAAAATCCGAAAGCAATTTCAGAAAAATGCAGTGGTACGAGGGTTTTCTGAATGTTACAGTCAATATCAATATTTTTTGTCTCCTCTCTCTTTTGTTTTTTGGAATTAACCTGTTGCAAATTTTAAAAAAATTCAAGGATCGATATGTCATGATAAGATGCTACTGAAATTCACTAGACAACAATTGTATTTCAATAATAAACGGATTTACTCGAAAGGATCATGCACTAATAAATTTCAATCGATACCACTGGTCGAGGTGGAGAATGAACATATGAAAACAGTCATACTGGAGTTAAGTTAAAAAAACTTCGACTCGCCGAAAGAAAAGAGAATATTGAATTTTTGGTCTTTACAAGTGACTAAATTTCTCCCTACTCTTCTAAACTACTAGCTCATTCTAAACAAGGCTCCAATATTATATAATTATATAATTATATATATATATATATATATATGACTTACGTTGAGTTCCGAGACATTTGAGACCAGCTAACCGCTAGTTCCAGGACTTTTGTATAGTTCCGGGACGGTCTTGGAAATCCTATATGACCAACGTTGACTTCCAGGACCATAATGTTATTTCCAAGACAGTCTTGGAAATGATATATGATTAACGTTGACTTTCAGGACCCTTATATACTCCATAGTTCCAGGACGGTCTCGGAATTGTAGTTTCTACAATATACTAATTATTTTCCACGTTGAAATGATCCCAATTGCGTTCTCCTGTATTCCATTCATTTTTATTCAAATGGCCTTTATGTCAGAAATAATACATATAGTAATATAGTCTAATTCAATATATAAATCTAACTCGGCCATGTTGTTGGTTACACCATTTATAACTCAAGATTGGATGAACTGTTTGTTATGAAAGATTTTTTGTTAGATCCTTCTACGGCGGGGTTAACATAGAATACATTAAAACTCTGAAAAATTTGATGAAATGGAAAAAAATAGGATATAATTTTCTTTCTTGCGAATAACGCCAGTAGATATCGCTACAGTTAGTAGTTTTCTACTCGCCATTAGTAAACAATTACTGTGTAATTTGAGTTGCCTGAACGTCTCAGCTTTGGAATTCTAAGGTCTTTACGGAAAAGTAGGTGCCGATTCACAATGTACAATATGCCTGATATATTCTCGCACCCAGGAAAAAAACTAAAACTATTGTTCATCACAAGGTACTACAATGAAGAAATTGTAAAATATAAAAAAAGTTACCTCTTCCCTAAAATAAAGAGAATTCTTTTGATGTATGAATAACAATGAACAGGGTGTGCAAAATTGGTGATACCTGTACCACAATTTTTGAACCGTGAGAGATTTAGGAAAATGAATGACATGTTACGGTGGTATTTTTTAGAAAAACTGATAATGTCGTCAACTGCATTCCTCTATCTTCTTTTGTTTTCGAGTTATAGGCCAAAATTGAAATTTGGGCGATTTCATTTTTTGGCCATTATCCCCGTTTCTGTTTGTGCTAGGATGGTGACATGAAAACATTATAAAGGAACTTTTTCATAGCAATCCAGTAGCGTACTTTGTTTTTTCTCAAGAGGTTCCCTTGCTGAGATATAACATGAAGTTGTGATTTTTCTTATGGAAACAGTAGTTATAAGAGGCGCAGAAAGAATCACCATTTTTTCCCGTTTCAGAAATATGTCAAACATCACACATCGCCCTCAGATTCATTCAGATATCATGAAAAATATAGTTTGAATTTGAATTATTGAGTATTAAGTACTCTGAATGCTGAATCACAGAATAATATGTTTCTACGCATGGTGTCGTTATTTTTTTGCAATTGAATACTTAATTCAATTCTCCGTGGTTTATCTCTGTTCAGAACAGCTGTCAATTACCTATTAGATTTCGAATTCATTATTGCCGGCAATATGGAAATGTTCAGAAACTACGAGAAATATGATGTTGAAATGTATATTTTAGCTGCAATAATGACTTCGAATTCATTTGTTCTAACAAACCACGGAGAATTGAATCAAGTACTCAATAGCAAAACAATAATGACACACCATGCGTAGAGACAAGTTATTCTGTGATTCAGCCTACTTAATACTCAATAATTCAAATTTCACATATAAACCATATTTTTCATGATATCTGAATGAATCTGAGGGCGATGTATGATGTATGATATATTTCTGAAACAGCAAAAAAAAATGGAAATTCTTTCTAACCCATTTCAAAGCATTGTTTCCTTAAGAAAAAACAAAACTTTATGTTATAGCACGGCAAGAAAACCTCTTGGAACAACAAAGTTAGCTGCTGGATTGCTATGAAAAGAGTGCCTGTATAATGTTTTCATTTCAACATCCTAGCACAAAGAGAAACGGAGATAATGGCCAAAGTTGAAAAAGTTGAAATCGCCCAAATTCCAATATCGGCCTATAACTCGAAAACAAAAATAGAAGAAGGAATGCAGTTCTTGGCATTATCAGTTTCTCAAAAAAAGACCAACTTAACGTGTCATTCTTTTTCCTCTATCTCTGAAGGTTAAAAAGTTGTTGTTCACTTATCACCAACTTTGCCCACCTGTACATACCTATTTCAATGCAATTAAATTTTTTGTATATCTTGTACTTTTGTATTTTTTGTGTATTTCACCTAATATATTTCCTTCTCAAAAAAAAAAACCAATGGTTAGTACGACTTTATTCATCTCTAAGGCGAAACAAAGTTCGCCGAGTCAGCTAATAGCTTATCTAATTGCCAATTGCCACAATTGGTCCCACCACCAGACCCCTTGCGCTCTTTTGTTCCTGGGATAGGAAATGATTCTTCTATACACTTCTTAGCTAACATTCAACAATATAACAGCTGTTTCCAGACGACATCATTTGGCGCAACACAATTTGTACAGGACAATTTAATGTCCCCTTTCAAGGTATTATACCATAATTGTTTATTATAATTTAAAGTTGCTTTTTTATTTATCGATTGAGGCAGTACGAAGTCTGCGGGGTCAGCTAGTAATATAATTAAACCAAATAATATAATAATACACATTGAAACAAAAAATTGACTATAAATGAACTTATTGAAAATGAAAGGGGTTGTGTTCGCTCCAGAACTATCATATGTTCGATCGCCCTCGTATCTTCCTTCTTCTGATAAACGACCAAGGTAAATAATATACAACTATATAATGTTGTGTTCCGGGACTGCAGTTTCCCGCCAAATTTCTAATCAGTACATGGAATTCTTCTGTATTCGTTCTTCATTCCATCAGTATATCTATAATCAGTAATTCTTTTTCTACTTGGGGGAGAATTGGTAGACACAAAAAATAAATGATTGACAACTCATCTCTCGTTATATCATTCCATTTTTCAAATATCATTTATATAGAAATGATAAATTGTATATGCATTTTCGAAAATTTCATCATTTCCTATCGATTTTTATGTCTGCAATATTCGAAGCTTGGAGATCTTTTCAATATCGAGCATGAAATTAGAGATAGGAACACGAAGTCTTTGATTCAATTCGAAACATATTTTACCCGTTAGTGGAATATTTTCCCATAAATCAATGATTATGACTATACACTATACATCCAGCAGAACCCTTATAACTGAATTAGTAATAGACTATGAATCAAAAAGTTCCATTGCGGAAAAATATTTATATTTATGTAATAATACTAGAGATGAAATTTTTCCGGGAAAATTTCTCGATTGCAGTTTGTTGCAAGGCATTTCGCGAATGACATTTTTATGAAAATCACGTGCCGTCAGAAGAGAAATTCTACCTACTTAAATTACATCTCGAGTGGTACTCGACATGACTTTTCCACAAGAAAATGTGTCTAACACATCATTTTCTTACTGTAAGGAAATGAATATTTCCGAACAGTTGGGAAATTTCGGCAGGAATGTCAATATCTCCTACAGATTTGCCGGAAACTAATTTTGTTTTTCCGGCTTTTATGTTTTATCGCTGTGAAACGAGAGGTGCTATGGAAACTTCCTCGCTAAAAATGGAATGAGTTATCTTTCTGAACACAAAATATAGGACAAAATCTAATAGGAATTTAAAAAAGTAAATAAATGAGTTCGGACATTTGAGATTAGAGTAAATATACTTCTACTCAATGTCGTTTTTCGAGACCTCAATTTCCCCTGAATATTTTTTACTTCAGCCTTGGTTCTATTCAGATATTAATATGCATTTTAATCTCATGTCTGTATGGGAAAAATGGACTGCTAAAATTTATCGTCATGTGATGGAGTAATTTTTGTGACATTTTTGTTATCATTTCAAAATCATCGTTATCAGAGGAAGCCTTGAAATACAGTTTCTTGAAGAAAACTTGGACAATTTAATCTTTCAGAATAAAAGGTGCACTAAAAAAAAAATATGATTTTAAAGTTTATGAGACAAAACATACTTATCCCCATTTCCCCATTAGTTCATATTCTCACTTTCATTCATTTAGTTCAACAATAATTCTTGAATTATCTCATATACATGATTGAAATCATTCATATTCAATGAATATCGACAGATCAACAACAATGAATCATATAATCTTCATACAGAATAGTGACAACTGATATTGGTTTATTCTCATGTCAGATAATTGAAGGTTACCTATTTTTAAACGAAATATGATATCAACCTATACAGGGTGTTAGGTAACTAAGGTACTATTCTAAGGATAATTTATGCCCTTATTATTTTTGAAAGAGCGCTTTGATGCGAAGATACAGGGTGAAGCAAATTTTCGACAAATAACAATTCATTACTAATATTTCACATAACACGTTACAAAAATTGTTTTGAATGGGTACCTCCAGCTGGGATGCTACCATTCAATCAATTATTATGTCAACGATTACGCAAAAAATAGAATAGTAGCATAGGTACAGAACTCTATCTCGGAGGGGTGTGTAATACCACAGAGCGGAAAAGGAGCATTTTGAATATGTCTAAAGATGAATAACTCAAAGATGACCTTCAAGATCGCCTAGTTGTCCTTCAAGATCCTTCGATATGAAATAAAGTGTTGGATTTGTTGAAATTGCACTGTGCACATTATGGAAATCTCAAATTTGTTCTACTACTGAAGGTGTTCTCAATGATAATTATTTTTATCAGAATTATTCATGCATATGTTCAACGTTTTTCTTCAATACAAATGTTTTTTTCCCAGAAGGAATAAAAAAAAGATGATATTATCAGATTTTGAATGTATTGGTTCTATTCTAAAATCAGTTGTTCTCGATCAATTCTAGTGATCAATAGTTTTTCTTGATCACCAGTCAAGAACGTTACTTGAGAGTTTCTTCGTTGAGACAACGGTTTGCAACCGCTCGCCTCCTTCAAAATCAGCTTGAGCAAACTCATGGGGTGCAAATTAGCACTCAGACATTGAGAAATCGCCTCAGAGAATATGATTTAAGGCCTCGTGTCGCGGCAAGAGGCCCAGCACTTATCCAAGCCCATCGAATGGCGCGTTTGGATTTTGCGAGAGAGCATATCCATTGGGAAGAGGCCGATTGGGAAAGAGTTCTTTCACAGATGAGTCTAGATTCTGCCTCTACCATTGTGATCGACGTTTCCTTGTATACAGACGTTCACATGAAAGATATGCTCAGTGCAATTGATAATGGAGCTATGAATGCTGATAAGTATATAAGAAACATTCTTGAAGAGCATATAGTGCCCTTTGCCCCATACATTGGTGAAAATATCATTTTTATGGACGATAATGCCAGACCCCATCGTGCGCGCATCGTTCAGGGGTACCTTGAAGAGGTTGAAGTCTTTCGAAAGGAATGGCCAGCATGAAGTCCAGATCTCAATCTGATTGAGCAGGTCTGGGACAACCTCAATAGAAGGCTGAGAAGTTCAGAAAATTATCCAGCTACTCTTAATGACTCAGGAATCCAACCCGGAGAAATCTGGGAAGGATTAGATCAGAACATTTTAAGATCACTCATTTTGAGTATGAACGAACCGTCGTTGCCGAGCATAATTAACGCACGAGGTGGAAATATTAAGTATAAAATCACTTATCAGCATTTCAGTATTTTGAAAAGTCTTCATTTCTCTTCTTTCATATAAGATTCGGTGAAATCCTGAAATTTTCTTCCATTGAATGTGTCTTGTTTCGTTCGAAACCTTCCCGAGAGAACATAAAAAAATAAGTTATAAAGTCAATGTATCATTAAAATTGAGATTTTCAGAATATGCGTTAATTTTTTTGCGCAGTGTATGTTTCTCCCTGTATCTTCATAACAAAGCGATTTTTCAAAAAAATCCAAAGATAAAATATCCTTAGAATAGTCCAAACAATAACCTCTTGAACTTTTTACCCCTAGTTACCTAATACCTTGTATAATTTCCAAAATATGAGCCCGTAAGTATGAACTAGGTAAATCCATTTCATGAGTAAAAACTGAAATTTGTCTCTCTTATGAGAAACTGGAATACATTATTGTGAGTGAAAAGAGAAACAACAAGAACAGAAAATGTCTATGTCACGTAGTAATTGAACATTCGGCTCGACCATAAAGTTTCCAAAAACAACATTACAAAGACTATCACTGAGTTGCAGGAACGTCTATTAAAATTTAATGCCACCTTAATTCTCCCTTAAACGAAATATCCATAGACGGTAACCATGGATACTCCGTTTAATGGAGAATTGAGACAGCATTAAATTTAATGGACGTTCCTGCAACTCAGGGATAGTCATTTAAACTTAAGGATTATGGGTCATGATATACAAACCCCCATTAATTAATGTTCATACTTTCATTTAGTTAGTTCAACAAAAACTCGTATAATATCCCATTCACATGATTGAGATCATCAATATAGTCATCGATAAATGAAAAATTGATAGATTCTCAACAATAATTCACATATTTTCATATGAAATAGATTTATATCGTTTTTACTTTCATTTTAGATTATTGAAGGTTGTCCATATGAAATGAAATTATAATATCAACATAAAAGTAATTTTTTTACTTATGAATTCTTTGAAAAAAATCGGATAAAGGTTCACAAATTCCTGAAATTTGTCTCGCCTATGAAGAAATGCAATAGATGTCTGATTAGAACTGAGAAAGGAGAGATGTCATGTAGTAATAAAGCATTCGTCAGGAAACTGAAGTCCCGAAAAACAACATTAAATATCTGTAGATATATTCTTTATTTTGATCGTATATTTTTAGTCGGAGAAATTAATACGGGGACGAAACAATAACTGATGGATAGATGGATATGAAAATATTTATATTTATATTTATATTTATTAGAGTATGTGATATATTTCGGCTCAATATTGGTGCAGTATATGACACAATTGAGCTATAAATGGATCTATGAAAATATGTTTTTTCTCTAACTATGAGAATGAGGAGGCAATCGAAATATCAATAGAACGAAAGACATATTCATTCGTTTTTTCTATATTTGACTTCAATGTTTCTGTCATGATTATTCATGTGGATTTCTATGATGTGTTTCTTGCTAGAAGTAGTTAATTCTTTATTTTCTCATAATATAAAAGTCCAGGCGGAGAGTTGAGATTAGAAAAATATAAATATAATCCAAATTTCCCCAACCAAAAATTGTGAACATTCCTGAATTGAACTAAGAAGGGCAATTTTTTTTGCATCCGTTAGTTAATTGTTAGTATTTCATTGTATAATCAAATTATTCATTTGTATTGACAAAAAAAACCGCATACCTCGGGGTGCTGACTTCGCGGACAAACACTTTTCAATTTTTCGCGAGAAACAAAATCAATTGAAAAGTCTCACAAATGAAAATTTATATGTTAGAAATAACGATAGATTTTCCAATTGTCTTTCATTTTTCGGAAAAAACTTAAAGTAATTACCCGTGTATGCCTAACGAAATGAGGTGCACAAATGGAATTCTTGATGTAACAAAAAGTAACTAACGCGTTATTAACGAATATAAAAAACATTTTCGAAAATATGGGTGATAACGCATTTCAGAAGCGTAATTGTTCCATCAAAGTTAAGACTATGAAGTGAAATTTCAATATCACAAATAGTCACTTACGAGTTACTTACACATTAAAGAATAAAATTTCCACCTTTTCGAAATTTTTGGTGGTCACTTCGCATTTAGGAGGGTCATTTTTTCATTAAAGATGATGTTACAAACAGAAACTCAAACGAAAATGAAAATGTGAAGGCTCTAACATTACGGACATGTAACGGAAGCTTGTTATAAAAATTATGTTCCGTTTCATTTTTTTCTTATGCCTCAATATTTACCTGAAGCCATATACATATTTATCTATTCAAACAGTTAATTTCCAATCTGAAACCTAACGCCACCAACAACAATTAGAATTAGGACATGAATTGAAATATTTAATGATGAAAGTGAAGTTCGATTGAAACAAGAGCAACTATGTTTCGTTGAGACCTATCAGTTATTTTTCTTCATCGTCAACTTGAAAAAGCTCTGAAATGTTTGTATCCTAAAATTTTCGTTAATTTTAATACTTTTGGAGCGTTCCAAACTTAAAAAGAAATTTTTGGGATAGGTCTTGGAACTAGACGTTATATGCAAAAAATGATATAAAAACTGAAATAAAAAAAGTACATCAAATTTGACTTGACCAGATGATTCTAAAACTAATGTATGACGAAATGAACCTATATACAATTATATGTACAAATTGTTCGTATATGTACAGAATGTCCCGGAACTCTACGTTAGTCATATATATATATATATATATATATATATATATATAAATATATATTATATAGTATTATAGTAATAATATTATTACTATTATATTAATAATATTATAGTAATAAAATTTAGAGTCTGAAAGGTATCGTTGCCAAATATGTCAGAGTAAGAGTGTTCGTCATCGTCTACGTAAAACTTGACCACTAATTTGTCAGTTAATAGTTTGAACTTAAAACATCAAAAAATTCAAACGTTTCTGATATATAGAAATTGTCTGACGAAGGAGTCTGATTTAGACTCCGAAACGTTACGCAGCTTTAGAGTTCGAAGTGTTTTTTTTTTTTATCTCTTTTTTCATTGTTAGGCAACAATTATTTGTAAATATTTGGCTCCTGTCAAATTAATGCTCAAGTTTCACGGAGGGGTCCTTCTTCTATAATTTAAAAAAATTTTCTAATTGTTCCTTGTTTCCCAAATTGGGAGAAAAAAACCTAATTAAACTTGCACGGGAATGTAAAGACCTACCAGAAAATATTTCAATAGATATCGGTTATAATGTTGGCCTAATGAATAATTCAATTTGTGACCTCGAACGTTCAACGACATAATTGCAAAAAATTGCGAAAATCGAAAAAATTGCGAAATTCGAATAAAATGCTAAACTTTGAAAGACCGTTATAGGAATTGTGTCTACAGAGACAGTTCTGGTATCACACTGTGGGAAATTTGGTTTTTTATGAAAACGCCTCGAAAAAGTTCTTCCAAAAATTAGTTCTCAAGGGTGACAACTGCCAAAATTTGAAAAAACGATTTTTTTCACTGTGTTTTCGATTTTTGACAAAATTGCGTTCAAGGCACTAGGTACTAGGGATTATTCATAAGGACAACATCATTAACAAGGCTGCGAAAAATCAGAACTACCAGATTTGACACATGCTGTAATGTATAAAGGATGGATTGGACTATTAATAGAATAGAGCCTCTAGAATCTATTTTTCAGAATTCTTTGATTCTGAAAACAACTAATATTGTGATTCTTACTGTCAATGTTCTAGAGTTTATCATTTTGTCTTTATTTTAATGATAATTATGTCAAGCTTGTAAAGCTTTATTGTAACGAGACAGCGTAGTGTATGTTGTAATATCTGTCAAGATTCTTTAAAGTGTTGTTGATACTCAAATTCGCCAAACACAAAATTTGAATTCAATCAGATAGAAACGTACCAAAGTGGCCACCTTTGAATTTTTAGCATTTTTATAGCCATTTACTCCCTAGTTTACCGCTGTTGCGTCAGTTGATGCTTGGTTAGTTATTATTAGTTATATCCCAAATACTTCGAAAAAGCTAACTATGGAAACATGAAATGCAACGCTATCTCGATGACTATAACAAGGTTAGATCAGAAGTGATGACTGTTAGTCTCCAAAGAAACTTGTCGTACCCTTAGTTCCTACTAATCAATACTGATCAAGCATTGCATTCTAAAAAAATGAACCATTCTTACAAACCTTTGTCATGTACGAGACAAACGCACTACCTCTCTGAAAGCCTACCCAACACTATCGATAATACCGCAGCCTTCTATGCCAATACTTTTAATGTTCTCAATGCACCGCTGTTTCCACAGAGTAAAGAAGCCTACTGTTGTTGCCGGAGCGTCAACATCCGAAGAAGTCTGCCCTTGGGAAACTGCCGCTCCAGAAGCCAGGTCCAGGAAGAACTCCGGCCAGTCCGAAAGCTCATCTTCTGAACTAAGCGTAGCAGTGGCCGAGATATCCGAGAAGGTGCAGCGGACCAACATCCTGACGCAGCAGCACACCGTGGACGGCGGCAAGAAGCTCTTGGTTAACGCTGCGGAACTTCCAAGAAGAGCGTCTGTGTCCGTGCCCATAGCGTACAGCACCGACCCAACGACCAAGAGGAAGGTGTCCTCGTTCGAAGACGGCGGCACCACGAGCACGTCCTCGTCGGCAGTGTTCGTTGTTCCTAGTGATCCAGACAATAAAACGGAGCAGACCGTTTGTAAGACTCTGAAAAAAAGCCACAGCATCGCAAAAACTTGTCCCACGAGCGCCAATGCGCCCATCATAAGTGTTAGTTCGGCGGCGGAAGACCCCGTGGAAGAGCCAGCAGAGGTAGAGGCGGATAGGGGACCTGAGGCTGCGTGCAGCTCGCAGGAAACCATCGAGCCGCTAGCGCCGCTAGCGGAACCAGACAGCGAGTCGCCGGCCAGCGAGCTGCCGCCTTCTGAGGTGGCGGTGGTAGTGGAGGACGAGGCCAAAAGTAACGACGTCTGCCCTTGGGAAGACGAGTAAGTTACGGCAAGTGCACTTCTGACACCTTCTAGCTCTAGGCACCTTCCCTTCGCTTAGCTCAGGGTAATTTCCGATGTTAATCGATTGTCTAGGAAAGACGAAGGATCAATTCATGCTCAATCCGATTGCAATTGAACCTTTTTTTTTAAGTAGCTACACGGTTATTCACCAAGTTCACCCTCTCCCTCCGTAACTTACCTATTTTGCAAAGTGACTGTTTGGCCAAAAATGGACTTGACAAGAATATCAGTTATACCCAGGTATATTGTATCCTGATCACAATGTGAAATATTGTCATGCTGGTCTGATTTAAAAGTTTGCATCATTTACGTGCCTGGTCTGACAGCAAATGAATATTAAGAAATACTCAAGTACCTAACATGATCGGTACAGTGACGAAATCTGATACCCCATTCTCGATCTCTTTTCCGGAGAAACTAACAGAAGTAGTATTCATTTTTGGCTACCTTCTTTTGTTATTGTGAAAAATGGTGGGATCGGAAAAAATGTATATCTTCGCCAATACTGATGACAGAGCTCTGAGATTAAAACGTTATACGTAGAATCCAGTGTCATGCTCGCCTTTCTCGTAGCATTTTTAATTTTTCTTTTTTCTTTTTTCTGAAATATATAACATCCTATGGTTCGTATCAATAAATCAATATGAGTATAGAAATTGGTCAAAAACCTATATTAATCTGAGTCTCTTAACATAACATAACCTTGGGTCATAGCTTCATAATTAAAAATGGTGCAAAAAAGACCAGATTGCCACCGCCTTCTACGTGAAATAGTGCCTGTGGAATGTTTTAATTTCAGAGCTCTATCATCAGTATTAGCGAAGATATACATTTTTTTCGATTTCGCCATTTTACCAATTTTTGCTTATACCCGAAAACAAAAGAAGGTAGCCAAAAACAAATACCACTCTTGTTAGTTTCTCCGAAAAAGAGATCGAGAATGGGATATCAGATTTTGTTCATCTCCTCTGGTTCAATAGTTGTAGTGCTTAAACATCGAAATATGCCCTCCCTGTACAGTCAATGTCAATAGTTTTTCAAACATAGATGAATTCAAAAAAGTAATCATCGAAAAAATAGCTTTTTGTGACGACCTCAAAATAAAAGCTCAGTTTAACGTACCCGAAATTGATCAATAATGACTCATTTTAATGTACGATTTCTTTTATTTTAATGTATCATTGTCATGGGCAACCGAACATAAATCATTCAGAAGCATTATGAGTAATTTGATAACCATACTGAAGCTTCATTTTCTATGAACATAGAAATTAATATTTTGTCATAAGAATTAAGAATATTAAGGAAGGAGCATATCGTCAATTTAACAGGGATTTATTTATTATTCTAAATATATCCTCGGTTTCAAACACCAATAACGCTAATTTCTAGAAAAAGTACCCAATCACCAACCCAAATTATTGTGAAATGGATGAAAATTGCTTCTTCAATATGGCCGATTTAAGTCAAAACCAAGAATAAAGAAAGGAGCATATGGTCGATTTAGTAGGGAAACGATTTTGACCTATATCGTCCATAATGAAGAACTAACTTCCATTCATTTGTCAATAATTGTCGAATTTGAGTTGGTGATTTGGTACTTTCCATCTACCGAATATTAGTGTAGTGGGTGGGTATATTTTCCTATAAATACTCGATAACTATTAAATATACTGAAAAATTGAAGACGCAGTGCTTCCGCTATTTTGCACTCATAATCAAATTATCAATATGTTCATCAGTTCTGCATATTTTATTATATACTAGCTCATCCCTTGACGTCCTTCTGTCAAAAGCAATTGGTATGTAGCAGCCCCACAAACTATCGTTCATCTAGTTACTGAACCTGTATGACTAGAAACTTGGCATCAAGTTTTCTCCAACTCAAATTTCTGAAATTGAAGTTTCTATCGTTATGAACCTTAGGGGTGTATCCTGTTGAAGAAAGTGGTGGCTTTCATTTTCCTTCTCTCAGTAGGCTAGTCACCTAGTTCAGTATTTCTTGGAGAGGTTCTCTTCGAAATTTTGTCCGGAATATCCCTACTGCGTTATCAGTGTTCGAGAGTTATTCAGACGGTAAGTTTTTTGCTAATTTTAGAAAAAATATATAGCAAGTAGCAAAAAACATTCATTCACTTCTTACTATAAGAACTAGTTGCTATTCGTGCTTCTACAAGGTGTTTCAAAGAAGGATGATCCCGTCTCTAGGACAGATAGAAAACTGAAAAATAATTGGGGTTGTTCAGTGAAAAAATTTCGTAACGCCATCCGTATTCACGTATTCACGATAAAGGACGTGTTTTTACACTTTTTTTACGATTTTGCCGAAACTCCTGGCAACATCGTAATGTTCTGGAAGCTGATACATCCAATGATTTTTTTTTATGTCTGACTCTCGTAGAGGGCTCTAATAACACGGTTCGTACCAAGTAGTATTAAACATAACGTTTCTTGTGCTTGTGGATTTTTAAGTCGGAAATATTAACAATCCGCTTATTCTCTAAGAGGTCAACTTCTTTCGTAGTCATCTTCGATAATTAATTGATTCGACAGGCTCCTCTAATGAGCACTTTCTTCATTAAAAACTCCTCATGCGGAATAAAACGCACAAATTCGTTGACCTGTTCTCTTGCATATATCATACGTTTTTGCTCTATATCCAATATTTTTCCTCTTGATGAAACGTAGTAAGGCGTCGTATTTGTCGATTTGTACTCTTTCCTTCAGTTATAAAGTCGCTCGTAACGTGGAATATTTCGGCCATAACGATGAAGCAGAATATTCCTGCCGATATTCTTTTTCTTATTGGATTTTAGATTTGTCCGGAAGCAAGTTCAACGTTATTGTATTGGTTGCAGCTAATATATCGTCAGGAATATAAAAATCTTGCATCATTGTAATCTTTTATCATGACTTCTTGAAATATTGCTTCTATTTTTGCATCGTCGTTGCGGGTAACTCGGCTATTGCCTCGTCACATAGCAATGTCCTCAACTACTATTAATCGCATGATAATCTTGTTACATAGCTATAATATTTGCCCATTCAAACGTTCTTTTCAGACCAATAATGACTGGGATAGCTTTGAATAAAATTTTAAAAATCAGTATGTATACCTAATATATCAAATTTCTTGACGAAATGATTTTTGTTATGAAGGATCCTGTTTTTATAGGACATAAGAAAGTTGATTAATCATACTTCAATTCATTGCTGCTGTTCATGTAGGCACACAATCTCAGCAGTATAATTCCTGAGATACCTACCAAAGTTCTTATTAGAATCGTTTTTCATTCGTCTGGTGATATCTTTGTCACAAAATTTTATAAAAACGATAATGTCGTTGATTTCCAACTAACTTTCTATTGTGGTTACGGAGGCACCTCATAAATTATTATTCCTTTTACTCTCCTAAAACCTACCAGTAGCTGAAAAAACATTTCGACGGTTGAAATTGAATTGATCAAGAGTCGAACCTCAATCCTGTGGAATTAGGCTTTTAATTGTGTTTGATCCGCAGGGCGACGTGCAAAGTGGACACGCCGTTCGTCAAGACTTACGCCACGCTAGGGTACCTATAGCAGAAGAAGAAGAAGGAGTTCCCAGAGCTATGCCCCAGAGACGGCTTACACTACTCGTACACCTCCTTCTCAGTTCCGACCGTATCCTGTAATCCAAATTCGATAACGAGAAATCAGCAAAACCTCCCTCCCCTTGCTGGCAAGCGCTTTCCACGGACGTCCTTGAACGTTCCCGGGTTAAGTCGATAACTACAAAAAAATGTTGATGGTTAGATTGTTAGTTAACCCTCGTCTATAGCAACAGGTATAAAAAGGCTGGATTATACCGTTTACTTGGGGTATCTCAAGATAAAGTTTTTAGTTAATGATTTTGCTATCGCTGATTGACTCACTCAGATCAGATTAAAATTCGAACCATGAAAAATCAGGGTTGTACAAAAGTCTCGGGCGACATCAGGGTCCATTGGATTTGTTCAGTTTTTTGGTAAACTACGTTTCACCGTTTTCGAACTGAACTTCAAATAAATTCGCTAGATATAGCTCTGTTCGGATGCAAGAACTAAAGATGAGTGTCGGAGAAGCGATCCAATCGAAGATGGACACCGATGTTGAGCCCTTAGTCCGTCTCCATCCCAGATTGTCGCCCGTCGTCATCGGATCCAGGTCGTTCAACTTCTCGCTACTTTAAAATGACTAATCGATATGAATGTATATGTTTACTCTAATTATAATATTACGTGTTGTAGTAGAAAAGAGTTGAAAACTTTTTTGATTGATTAACGGTGCAGGTTATCAGTCAAAACGGAGAAAAAAAACTATAAAAAAAATTCGAGTCACCCAGTAAATTATTCATGCACAAGTAGTAAGCCTATCTCTTTCTGTCGTGTTGAAGTAAGGTTAGCGTTTATTCGAATATAAGTGTCGTAGTTTGTAGATTTGGTTACTAATCATAACACGGGCCCTTGGATCTTTATCTCAGGTTCTGCATCCTTAGGAGTTGATGAAAGAAATCAACAACTCTGAGAAAAATAGAAATCGGAAATATTTAGTTGAGACAGGCGAAGTGAGCAGTGCTACGGAATGATTACCAACAGCAGATTGAAAATTCAAAGTCCAACAAAAATTTCTGATAACACTTTGTTTAAGACAACTTAGCCAGAATGATATTATATTTTAACCCTTAGTTGAAAAAAGTTTTGACAACTGCCATCATATTTTTCTTGAATACCAGAGACAGCACTAAGCACTAGAGAAGAATATTTCCAATTTCCATCTATTTCTTCATTGATTCGCTATGTGTAGGTCGATAATTAGAATCAGAGATTATATCTAGTAGAATTTGTCTGAATGAAACGTATTACTTGAGGATGCCCTATACAATTTCATTGTTCTTGGGATTTTCATAGTTTGTACCCGAATTTTTTACCAAATCAGAAATGTAGACATTTTTCCAATGAGGCAAGTATTGATTGAAAGTCTCAATTCCAAATTACATGTTCAACAATCTCATATTCAGTCTGAGCTTCATTTCTCTCTGAAAAGTTCGAATTTAGTCGAAACATATGGACTACTATTATTATTATTCTGAACAGGGGTCGTTGTGACTTCGTTCAGCCTTCCGGGAACTTCGACCGCAAGGATCTTAAAAATGGACAACTATACCAAAAATCAACTGAAAAACAGAATATCTTGAGATACCTCACAAATTGAATGTCTTTTCAGAAATTTGAAAAAAAAGCTCACAAAGGAAAAAATAGCAATGCAGAAGGCTGAAAACCGTCAAAGCCTACGGGATCGATCTCAACCTCCAAATACGAGACCAACTAACCTAAAAAAAGCTAGTCCCATAAAATTCTCTCACAAACTGTCTCTGTTCAAGGATGAGAAGCTATTTGTACAATGGATGTTATTATTCGTGACCTCTTGTATGTCGATTTTTTGGACTAATAAAGATATTTAATCCTACTTTTCTGAAATATTTAATCGGTGGGTAAGATTTTACAAGATTAAAATTTTAATGATTAACTCGCTTCGAACGAATTGCATTCCTTTGTTATATCTAAATGGGGAAAATTGTTTAAATGAAAAAAAACAATTTTAAATAGAAACGGCCTGAATAACTTAATGATTACGTGTACATAAATGGAATTCAAAAACAGTACTCAAAATAGTGGGAACTGCCTATCGAAATAAAAAATTATTAAAGAAAAAATTGGTGTCGTTTGAATTGCTAAAGCCGAAATATAGATGGAATGAGAAATCTTGTTAGCGCTCAAATAAGAATATATATATTCTTCAGCTCTATATCGAGTTTGATGTGGTAGTTCCCGGTCAGATGAAAAATGCTATTTTGACTAAAAAAATTCTTTTTTATCAGCAGTCTATTCAATGAGGGACGGGAAAAGAGTATATTTGTTAGTGATGTAAATAGTTTTATAAACAGTATTAGCATATATGATTCAAATGTTACCACTTAATGTCTTTGGATTCGTTTAGTTTAACTATTATTAGAATTGTTGATAGAAAATGTTATTATTGTAGAGAATAAAATGAAATACAAATTTATATGCTTTTTTCCTACACCCGACCCCAAAAACATACCTATATATTCGTTCATCGAAAATAATATCAGATATTGTAGGAAAATGAGAGAATTAATATTCATTTGTTTTAATGTAACCATTAGTTTTCATCAGGAGCAACAATTATATAAATCAATGAAATTAACAACTATCCAATACTGTTTGGTTTTTTCTCTGCATGCCAAGTTGATGAATTAAATTTTTTTGAAAATGTTGATTTCAGAAGTAAGGGAAATTGAAAAAGGTTACAAAATAATGGGGATGCTGGATAAATATGAATATTCGATATGTCAATGGAGGAACTGATATTCGGTGCATATCATGCAAAATATATAAACGGTGAGTTTTTGACTAGTAAGTGTGCCTAGTGGATAAGGCTCTGGACTCCGACCCGGCAATTCGGGGTTCGAGTCTCCGCCAGGGAAGGAATTTTCTGGTATGAAAAACTCGCCGAACCATTCACTGTTGGGTAAACAATTATCAATGCTGTGCCTTAGGTGGATCGAGATACAGTAACAAAGCCTACACAGAACACACCCATCATTCTAACTCTCACAAGCTTTAAGTAGCTTGTGGGGGGTTTCACAGAAACCCAGATTGCATGGAAATACATACATACATACATACAAATATATTTTAACGAGAGATTCCTGGGATAAAAATAAAAAATTTTTATTCATATTATTTTTCCGATTCGGCTATGCTGTAAGGATTTTTCAAAATCCATGAAAATATTAATTTCCGAATATATCAATAAATAATTTGATCGAATATAATCATTTTTAGTATACGGATGTGGTAAATCTTCTACGAACATGAAATGCCACCCACATTTCGAATTTTTTCCGTAATTCCATAATTGTACCAGAAATTCATCAAATAAAGAACCAACTCAATTTCTGCTACATTCAATGCTAACAGAGAATAATTCAGACGTTCTCCAAGTTGTCTTCCCGACGTTCAGGCCAGTCAGGAAAAATAGAAAAACTAAAAAAAAGGTCCAATTTCATTAAAATTTTGAAGTCTCTTCAATTTTAAAGTTCCTTTGTGTTCAACATTTTGGATTCATAACATTTAGTCCGTTTAAAAATGGTTGTCATCAGAGCACGCCATGGAATTACAATCTAGTTACAAAAAGTTACTAAAAAGTTCTGTATGTTCATCATAGGTTGAAATAAGTTTATCAATATCCTATAAAATGTTTGAATATATTTTTCAAGGCAAATAAAGTTGAAGAATTCTTTGTAAAATTATACCATTTTCATCATTATGTATTGACAAATTTTCAAACACGAAAATGAACACAAAATAATTGAAGATTGAGGTGAATCTTCTCTTTTTCGCTTTCTCTATGAAAGGATGTTCTGAGGTTTTTACATGCCGTGAACTGAGGTATATTTCATTTACGTATAAACTCCTATACCGCTAGCATTGGCCGGTTTATCTGCATTCATTTGAAGCAGCGATCACGTGGTAAAATTGTCCCTAGCTATGCACTGCGCATGTCACTTGTCAAAGTGAAGTGTCAGATGCATTGACCTATTATACATGGACGTCTTTCTAGAGAGAGAAAGTGGACTTTTGAATGAGATGGAGTAATTTAGGGCACTGTCAAACACATAAACATAACCAAGTTATTTTAAACTTTCGAAGTTCACTATCTATTTGAAAGGTTGGATTTGTGTTGATTAGAATATTTATTCTGAAGGTTGAAGATAATTCTTTCAAAGTTCTTTCAAGAACTATTAATAATAATGCCGGATAGTTGTGTTGCATATAACTGCACTGCCAGATATAAAAAAGGAACCAATTTGAAATTTCATGCGTAAGTATAGGAACGCATTCTCTTTTTATATTTCGATTAGTAGCCTCCATGAATTTATTGAAATTACAGTTCTCGAGAGCTTGAGGAAAAAATGGATTGATGCTGTAGGAAGGCCTGATTTCGAACCTTCTTCAATATCGAAAATTTGAGTAATCATTTTCGAGAAGAAGATCACTATGTGAACCCATTGGGGTACAGTCCCATTGGGGACTGTAATTCTCAAAAAAGATGTTGTTTCATCTTTGTTATGCTTCATATTTCCTACAACATCTGAGAGAAAGGAAAGAAAGAAAGAAATAATTTCAACAACTGCAGATGGTAGGACAGGTTCATATTTATAGAATTCGTGGAACTTCATTGTGATGAATTCAGTAGTAATTCACAGATTAATTATAATGAACAAAGTTGTATCATTCAGTTGCTTGTTAATTTTTTTTTGCAGTAGTTCCGTTTTTTGGAAAGCCCCAACTTTTTCATGGATAAAGGAGAAAAAGAATCGCTCTGTCTCTCACCAATAGACATATAACCTAATTCACACGAGATTCAGGATGTGCTGCAGCCCCAGGTAGAAGAAACCAATATCAGGAAAAGGTGAATGAGAAATTTTGCCTTCATACTAGATGAACATTTCATAATAGAATCATTGCCTTACATAATTTTTCTCCAACTTCTTTCATTCCTTCTTTAGAAAAAGATCAGTTCCTGTGTATGTAGGAGATTTTATAGAAGCTGACCTATAAGACACATATCTGAAAAGTATGTTGAAGTTATCTCTCAACTTTCTTATGACATTTCATTGTCATTATGAATACCTCCAGGGAATAGGACAGCTGAACCATACCTTGAAGGATAACATTGAGCACCATTAGAGAAGAGGACCAGAGGCAAGAGAGAACAATCCAATTTTCATATACATACTGGACGAGAGGAGGTTCTTCTCAGTGGTGAGTGTGAAAGCAGACTGTGAAAAAAGGTTTTTTTTACACATTGACATTGAAGTTCGAGAATCTTGGAGAAGTCTTACTGTTTTTTTTTTCAACAGATGTTTATGACAAGAAGAGATGTCCTCCATTGTTGGAATGTAGCAGCTCATTAGTCTGGACAGACACAACATTCTACTGGGGTCTAGGGTTTTTTTTTGCTGAGGTTTTTTCCCTATCTTTTATATAATATTTATAGTACCCCAATCCTCAGCTAACACTTTTTCTAACACATGCTACATGCTGTATTCTTCGGATTATTGTGTTGTATTAGTTTGTGTATTATTATATATATCAAAAGAATGAATATATGTATATTAAAGTGTTTTCTTTTTATCAAGTGATTTATTTTCTAAAATGTGTTATTTATTATAATGTCTATATGTAGATATATCTCATCGAATAAAGGAAGGATAAACCTCATATTTATTTTTCTAAATTCTATGAAATTAATTTAATGGAATAGTTCAAACCCACAGAGGTAGTTGATTCGAAATTTAAAGATTCAATTCACTAATTTCACAAATATTGACCATGATTAATGATCACAGCCCTGGAATTTCAAAACCTTCGAATAATATCCAAATGATCAAATTCAATCAATAAAACATGCTGACCAAAGTTGAGGGGGTCGGTCAATTCAATTTACATATACATACTGGATGAGATAAGGTTCTCCTTAGTGGTGAGTGTGAAAGCCGACTGAGAAATGAATAATTGCAGTGATAGACTACAACACAAAAAGTGTTTTCTTTCATCAAGTTCGACAATGGTATAGAATTCCCCTTTTAAATACTTACTCCGAATTCCAACACCATGGAAATTCCTGCATTTACAAATTTTATAAGAAAACCTAGCATGATTATTCTCTTTTCTGACACTAAAACCAATATTTACTCTAACGGATTGGGAACCAGTGAAAAAATCAACATTCCTCATTAAGAGACTCCTTTGACTTTTAAAACATTTTCGAGATCAAACTCAACTTCAGAAATATTTAACGGAATTCGCCCAAACTAGTATATCTGCTGAAATAGTTTTTGCAAAAAAATACACTAGTTTCATTCAGTATTAATCACAAAACTATGACAATATCATGGTGTTTATATAACAACATTGTTTTGTTTCCAACACGTGCTTTTGACAGTGCCCTAAGTTGGATCCTCTCTGTTCGTTTCATGGGAACTGTATGAGTCTTTCTTTCTCTTATGGAGATTGCCTCGGATTTCTTCTAAAAAGTCACGTGACAAGGAGTTCATAGTATAATAGGTCAATGGTCAGATGTAAAAAATGTAACCTCACTTTTTCTCTATTTGACAAATTCTGATTTTGCTCATGCGCAGACTTTTGTATCGGTCAACAGATATGGCAACTAGATTGTATCAATTTTATTTTAAAGTTAGCATCAGTATAGGGTTTAATAGGTATATGGTATATTTACTTATTGACGTAAACATTAAAATCTGGCCAACGTTAATATTTGCAAAATGTCAACTTCATTTGAGGTTAGTTACATGTTATTTATGTTGTGATTTATTTCGAAATCACCTTTCCAGTAGACGAAGTTGCACCCTTGCAACTTTCACAACCAGAGATAATTCGGCGAGCACACGAATATAATATAATATTTAAACAATGAAAATGGGAAATTTCGAGACGAATCTGTTCTGATTCATCCAATGAAGAAGATCCATGACATGGAGCCGGTGGTAGCCTTAGGGGGTGGCGAACGGCCGGAGTGCCGGAGCCTCGCTCTTTAAGGCCGAAACTACTAAACCAAATTCGGATTGAAATCGATTTTGATCCTTAATTGTTCATTAGGGTTATAAGAGTCAGTTGAAATCAAGTTAGTTCACTCATGCAATAATTCAACACATAATTGAAAAGTTTAATGGATCGAAACACTTGAAGATCGGAGTTTCAGGGCTTGATGCAACTGGGAGTTCACTTCTCCCCTCCAATCAATCTGACTATGAGTCGCTGCCTTATACAATAGAAAGATAAGAAACCCTTGAGTAATTGCTATTTATAAACATCAAAACAACTTGAACAGAAAAGATAGAACACCCTATCATTATATATTTGTGGCAAGTGCACGTGAAGATCATTTCGCAACATATATTGTTGCTTTTTCAGGGCTAGAAATACAGATCATGGTCAAGTCATCAAATAATGTGAAATGAATTTTAAAAAACACGACAAAATAAAACTTGAGAAAACAAAGAACACTACATATACCATAAAGTGGCCGTTTACAGAGTAACGGTCCGCACTGAAACTGGGTGCATGATGTAAGCGAAAAGTTGGAAGCACTCATTCTGAAACTATATCAAATATTTAGTGTGGTTTAAATCAAGAACACCACCATTGTATTTTTTGAGATATTGACGATGCAAGTTTCTGGTGCTGACTTCATGCTCATCAGCCCCAAAAGTTTCAAATTACAATGAAATTTGTATACACTGTCCAAAAAAAATAGTCGCACATTATGGAAATCTCAAATTTATTCTACAACTGAAGGTGTTCTCAATCATAATTATTTTTATCAGAATTATGCATGCGTATGTTATCCAGTTTCAACGTTTTTCTTCAATATAGACGTTTTTACCCAGCAGGAATAAAAAAAGATGATATTATCAGATTTTGAATGTATTGGCTCCATTCTGAAATCAGTTGTTCTCGATCAATTCTAGTGATCAATAGTTTATTTTTCGTTCGATTTTCTACACAATTTGACCCAAGAGGAATGTGCCCAAGCTGTAGTTTCTCGAGAAGAAGGGTGAACATACACAAGAATTGCAGAAAGGTTTGGAGTTTCAGATACAAGTGTGTCCAGAATGTTGCAGAGATTCAGGAAGACAGGTATGAATGTCCGAAGACCAGAACAGAATAAACCACGGGTAACGCGATGTAGTTTGATTCTTCAACTTATTAGAACTTTGTACATTGGGTTCAGTTCAGCAGGGTCAGTTTTGAAGTTGCAGTTGTTTTTATCTCTTTGAATCTCTAATATTTCTGAAATTTTCCTCTTTTCTTGGACTTTCTCTGTTGCAACGATTTTCATATTATCAAAATCAAATTTATGTTGGTTGTCTTTGGCATGTTTTGAGAGAGCTGTGGTTTCCTTTTTGTTCCAAACATCATTTGCATGTTTAGCTCGCATATAACAATATTGACTGGTGTCACCTGTATATGTTTTTGGACACTGTTCACATGATATTTCGTATACTGTGTTAGACTTTTGCTTGTTATCTGTTTTCGCTTTTAGTTTAGTGTATATGTGTTTGTAGTTGTTTTTATAGTTAATTTCATCGTTACTTTTCTCTGTAAAGAGACGAATGCAGTTTATAACATAATCAGTTTCTCAAAAAAAGACCACCGTTACGTGTCACGTATTTTATTTGATCTCTTAGGCCGGGTCCAGACTGGTGTAATGTAACGCGTAATGTAATGCGAATTCTTCCGTTTGGACGGCACTACGAGCATTACGCGTAACGCTTTCAACGAAGAATTCGCATTACATTACGCATTATATTACACCCGTCTGGACCCGGCTCAAAGGTTAAAAAGTTGTAGTTCAGGTATCAGCAATTTTGCCCACCCTGTACGTACCTATTTCAATGCAATTACATTTTTTGTATATTTTGTACTTTTGTATTTCATCAAATATATTTCCTTAAAAAAAAACAATCCTTTTCAAGGTAATATACCATAATTGTTTGTGTTTTTCTTCTTGCTTTAACATCTTCACAACATTATTTCTTAATTTTTTGTATAATTCCCATTGATCACTCGATCCAACCAAAACTGCCCTTTTATACTGTATATCCCTAAGTTCCATTAATTGTTTAATTTCATCGTTCAACCAATGCAGAACATTATTGTGTTTTTTTACAACTTTTTTTGGAGGACACATCATATCAAATATTCGTCTTATAGGATCAATAAAATTTTTAGCTAGAATGTTCACATCAATACTGAAATTATCCCATTGTGTCTCTCTAAGTGCATCTTGAAATTCAGTAGATTTATTATCTCCATATGAGCGTGTAACAAAATGGACTTCAGAACCAGACTTATCGAGTGATTTCAAATTCAATGATGTAATACGCACCCCTATATGATCATTTGTCCTTTTTGTGTAAAAGTGACTTTGTTCATAAGGGAGTGTCTAGATGTTAAGAGGGTTGACGAATGAAAGCGGCTTCATTGTCAACCTAACAACAAAATTTAGACTCTCTCCACTTCGAAGAGAGGGTGGGTCCGGCCTTCTGCAGAAACGAGAAGGTCTTGGTGTTATTTTTCTTCTTAGAGAGAATTCTGAGTATTAGGAATTATTAAAACCACTGAAATAACTTAACAAAAACATCTATTTCCCCAAAATACCTTCAAAAATTTACTGAAGTATCAATTTAATTCCTATGTCTGCACCTCAGACTATATAAGTAAAATTTTCATAAAGAAAAATATAAGTTTTCCTATACTCTAAGTTACTTAATTACCCAGATTTCAACATAACATATTACTAAGAAATTACACGGTGAGCTGATAGGAGATGGAAGATGGCAAGACTTTTGGACTATTCTCATCAAATAAAATTAGAAAATTCTGACCTTTTTATCTCCCGCGCTGGTATGAAATCCAAGTTTCCTGAAATAAATCACTCCCGGTCCGATTCACTTCCGTTGATTTTCAAAACTTTAACCTAACTACCCCGACTCGAATATCCTAACTGAATAAAACGTAAAATTCCCTTTTTTTTCAAACAACTACTACTTCGGTTTCTCTTTCTCGAAGCTACCTAGTATTCCCGTCAACTACGAAATACCTGTACCTTATTCCCTTAACGTACCTACTCAAACCGTTTCACCCTTCGAAACGACCTAATATTTCTAAAGTACCGAAATTTGAACTTCACCGATTCCCGACGTCTTCTCCGTCTTCCGAGTAATCTAAGGATATCTTTCGCGACCGGAGTCCCTAGATGCACTCTTTTTCCGATCTTCCGCGGAGCAACCTGAAAAACCTCACCGAACCGTCGTCCCCAGGTCTACTGACTTCTCCCTTTGGAAACTAATGTGCTTCCACCTCTGGTGGGTGGTTCCCCCTCACCTAACCTTTTTGAGTAGTACCAATCAGGTATCAAAAAATTTCCTCTCCTCCAAATTAGGCGTGCCTTGGCAATGACTAAATACTCAATTTTGCAATTCAGCAAAGATTTTCCTTCTCACGATTTTTCTGCTGAGGTCCCAGAGTGGAGCCGAGTTCATACGGATATTTATAATAACTGATAAAAGGTCTGGTGAATATTTCATTTCACAGACTTTGAAAGGAAATTATTCGTTTATCTCCAGACGTCTAAGTCATTGAGGATCGAATATCAGCTCTCTGAAAATCCCGTGAGCAACATTGTATTTACGCTCCTTTTCAACTATGTGAACTGAAAGTTCAATAATTCCCATGGTTTACCACAATGATATAATAGAGTGGTCAGAGATTCTCGGCGTCAAATGAACCTTATGAACAAGGTTTTTACAATTAGTCATAACATAATCAATAAGTGTCGAACTATTTTCAGTAACTCTTGTATAATCATCTACAATTTGTTTCATCCCGTTCTGAACAATAATTGACTTACATTTTTCTGAATGAAACGATTTCTTCTTGAAATCTAAATTGAAATCTCCTAAACAAATTATGTCTCCTCTGAAACAGGATACCTCCTCGAAGAATTCATCCAAAAAATCCAGAAATTCTTGAACCTGCTTCCCTGGTGAATGATACAGGGTCGCCAAAAGAAGTCTTTCACTACACAATCTCAATTCAAAAGAAACAAACCACAAATATGAGTCTCTAGCAAAATTATATGTCACCGAAAAATCTGAACCGTTTTTCAAAAAAATCAGAACTCCTCCCGTCCTTCTATTATTTGACGTGCAATTGATGGTAACATAGCCAGATATTTCAATTTCAGCCGGTCGCACATCGGGTGTGATGTGAGTTTCGCTTATACATATTATGTATTTCGGAAGTCCACTGTTGGATCAAATAAACGATCTTGTCTCTGTTGTTAAGAAAACCTTGCCCGTTGAAGTACACAATATCACATTGTTTTGATTGCTTTATTTCTCCGAAATTTGTCTTTCTCGACATGTTCTCCTTCTCCTTTATTCTAACTAAGATTTAGCCGCCTCTTTCAACTATCTGCGAAGAGGTACCACGCTGGTTGCCACCCCTTCTGATTGCCGCCCGCGGTAGAAACGGACCTGTCGAAAAAGTAAATGATTGTTACCTTTTTGTTTCAACATTTATTGTATTATTTTAGCTCTATATATATATATATATATATATATAATTCACTGGAGAAATACTAGTCGGAGAAAAATACGAAAAGGATACGGGTGTTTCGACTAATTGAGTAGATAATGTCAATTTGTACTAATAGCTCTATATATTTAGTCAAACTTTGTAGACATCTTCAGGAGCTTACTGTAAAAAACATAATTTAACATCTATATTTGTTTACATTTACGGTCATTTACAATACTAAGACATTAATGGGCATAACAGCTTTGTGAAAAAGAACATCTTCCGCATATATCCTCCTAATATGCGGAAGATGTACTTTTTCACAAAGCTGTTATGCCTATTAATGTCTTAGTATTGTAAGTGACCGTAAATGTAAACAAATATAGATGTTAAAGTATGTTTTTTACAATATTAGGAGGATATATGCGGAAGATGTTCTTTTTCACAAAGCTGTTATGCCCATTAATGTCTTAGTATTGTAAGTGACCGTAAATGTAAACAAATATAGATGTTAAATTATGTTTTTTACAGTAAGCTCCTGAAGATGTCTACAAAGTTTGACGAAAAATATAGAGCTATTAGTACAAATTGACATTATCTACTCAATTAGTCGAAACACCCGTATCCTTTTCGTATATATATATATATATATATATATATATGTGTGTGTGTGCAAGGCTTGCTCTGTCACCGAGTGAAATAAAAGTAATTGGAATCAAGAAAGAAAATAGAAGGTTGAAATTTCATTGCTCAAAGTGTGAAGGTCAGGACACAATTTCATTACTATATGAGTTAATAGCTACGAAAGATAAACTGATTGAAGATAAGGAGAAAATAATAAAAATTCTTGAGGTGAACAAGGAAAAGATTGAAAATTCAGAAACACGGAAATGTTATTCTGATGTTCTTCTGATCAAACCTGTAAATGAACAAAAAAGTAAACAAACGAGGACAGAAATAGCGGAGAAGGTTGATCCAGGTAAATTGAAAGTTGGAATAGATGGAATCAGGAATGCCAAGAATGGAGGTATCATTATAAACTGCAAGGATAATAAAACTAAGGAGATAATATCTAATAAAGTGAGCGAAGAAATAGGAGGTAAATATATAGTTCATGAGGCTACATTGAAGAATCAGAAGTTTATTATACCTGGAATAGGAGACAAATATATGGAGTATGATGAGTCAGATTTGATAGAATGTTTCATTTATCAGAATAATATAGCACAATTAGGCAATAAAATGAAAAATAAAATCAAAATTTTTCGTAAATTCAAGATTAAATCTAGAAAGAATGCAGTCAATCTGATCATCGAAATAGATCCTTGCTTATATGGATTCATAAAGAGTAAAAGTGAGCTAAACTTGGGTTGGAGAAGTTGCTTTGTCGAGGAATATTACAATATTGTTCGTTGTTATAAATGTGCCGGCTACGGTCATTTCCAAAGCGAATGTAAAAATAAAAGATCTTGTTTCAAATGTGCTGGAGACCATGACACGAGAAACTGTGAAAATGAATTGAAGAAATGCATAAACTGTATGAAAAAAGTCGAGAATTACAAAGTGAACTTGGACACAAATCACGCAGCCTTCGATAGGAGTTGCCCTTGTTATGTAAGAATTTATTCATGAATGTACCTACAGTATATTGTACATCATAAATAGTCACCGTCAAATAAATCACACGGTTTGTCGTTTAAAAAAATTTTAAATTAAATAACAAATCATATGTCACTGTCACAAAAAAAAATCTTAGACATACACAAACATTTTAAAATTCATCCAAACTATAGATTGTGTTCTGCACAGTAACAACTCCTCTACTTTCTTGTTAAAATTTAGTTCATTCAATTTTTTGATGGAATCAGGCAATTTATTGTATAATTTCAAACATATAAAATTTGGACCTTGCTGGGTTTTCTTAAGTCTCGCACGAGGAAGAGCAAAGTTATGTCTTTCGCGTGTGTTGTAATCGTGAAACTGAGAGTTAGTTGGAAATTTGTTTCGGTTTTGATGAACATATTTCACACAGGTAAAGGTAAGTATGAAACATGATACAAATGTAAGGATTTTTTCCCTCTTGAAAACTACGCAACAGCTCTCAGTGCTTCCCATCCCATATAGAGTTCTTATGGCTCTTTTTTGTTTCAGGAGAACCTTTTCGATATAGGCACCTTGTCCCCACAAAATGATTCCATATAGCATTGGACTGTGAAAGGCAGAATAATAGGTGAGTTTAGCTGTTTCCACACTCGATATCTGTTTCATCCTTTTAATCAAGAATATGGCCGTCGAGAGTCTTCCACACAGCTCATCGATGTATTTACTCCAGACAAGCGAAGAATGAAATGTTATCCCGAGATAACTGAGAGTTGCAGCAGTGTGCTTTCTGGTGGTAAAAGTAAGTTTCTGGGTTTTCTCGGTATTTATTTGTACTCCATTTGCATGATACCAGTTTTAAGCCTGTTCAAGTGACTTCGATGTCCTGCTGTCTAAGTTATGCCTCGATTTATTGAGAAGTGCTGTGTCGTCTGCGTAACAGCAGATTTGATCGGCTTCTACATTCACATATAGATCGTTCGTGAAAAGAATGGACAATATGGGTTCCAATATGGAACCTTGTGGTACACCAGTCTGAACTTTTGTGGTTTTCGAGAAAAAGGTTCCCCATTTGACTTTTTGGGATCGATTGGACAAGTATAATTCAAACACATCATATACCCTTTCTCTTATACCGTAATGTTGGAGCTTTTTTAACAGAATCTCATGTGGAACGCTATCAAAAGCTTTACTGAGGTCGATGCAAGATAGTTCGACATCCTCACCACTGTTATATCCATCCATAATCTGATCGAGCACATCGATCATTGCCGTGACAGTTGAGCGTCGGCGTCTGAAACCATGTTGGGAGTGGTATAGTAAAGCATTTTGCTCAAGGAATTCTATCAGACGGTTTTTCAAGACAGACCCAAAAACCTTAGATAAAGCTGGAAGGTTTGATCCTTGGAGCTGGGGGTCAAGGGTTCACAGAATCTGATGAAATTTTTTTTTTGGTAGTATAAAAAGATATACTCTATCAAATGCATTTATCAGAATTCCTGGCTAGACATCCCAAATGCGAAAAAAAAAACATTTGATGCGGGATAGAGTCGAGAAAGAAACGGAAAAACACTGCGTTCTATCCTTGGAGCTGGGGGTCAAGGGTTCACAGAATTGGTTAATTTTTTTTCAAATTGTATGACAAGATATACTCTATTAAATGCATTCATCAAAATTCTTGGCCAGACATCCAAAACGTAAGTGAATTCGGCCTAGCATGGACCGAGTTTGATTCATGTTGAAATGACATGATAGAATATCTGATCATATTCGAATTAAATTATTCGTTTTTCCCTATAGAATTTATCACTTCCATGTGATCCTTTGCTGAGTTTAACTTAAACGAACCAATTCATGTCGAGAGATGGTCAATTCGGTATTGACCGTGGTGGAATCTGCCAGCCGCTTGGAGCAGGTCGGCCGCTTGGAGCTGGCCAGCCGGGAGCTAACATCACCCCGGTAGAAAAATATTGAGGCTGATGATCAGCCATCAGTTGCCCATTTCCCTGAATTGGTCAGGGAGTAAAGACAAGGATGGGCTAGAAGTTTCTCGCTCCTTCAAAGTACTTCAAAGTTTGTTACATAAAATTTCAGTTGATGACTTTGAATTTTTACTTATTTGAAATGATAATCGACATTCATTTCAATAACTTAAATAAATTATGAAAACTCATTTTGTCGGATCAGAAGGGAGAAATCGTCAGGCAAATTTGACCACCAACATGGAAATAAATCATGCCATAATGAACTTCAGGATTTTGCATTTTTGTTTATGAGTACATGAACTTGAATTGGAAAATATTTTCGAGCAGAATCTACTTCCGATTCTATCGGAAACGAAAGTTAACTCCGATATTCCAAATTCTTCGTTCCATTCTACATTAATCTGATGTATAATATGCGCAACCACACAAGCGATTGTTGAGTTATTGCCTTCAAATTTTTTGTCAGGAAGATTTCACAAATTGGTGTTTATATCTTCAAAATGCCCCATTGTTAAAGGTTTTTTCGCAACAGTGGAATAAAATAAAATACGATGACGCAAATTCTTGAATTTTTATTACAATTCCAGGCTCTAAAAGTTCTAATGAAACACTTGAAAAAATCACCCTGTATATACAGGGTCATGGGCGCCCGCAGAATTTTTTCTCAGGGGGGGCCAAATAATGATTTGATGAGGCGCAGGCGAAATCAGTATTCGGTTTTGCACGAAAACAAGAAGGTAATCAAAATCTCAGGGGGGGGCGAGACCCCCCCCTGGCCTCCCCCTGTGGGCGCCCATGTACATATATATATTTTTAACAAATAACATTTTTTCTTCCGATATGATATGAAATATTTCAAATGTTGTTTTATGAAGAATTATATTTTTGTTTTTTTTCTTCAATTTGAAATTTTATATTCAGTTAGTTATTTATTGCACTACTGCCTTCTCAAATGATTCAAGTGCCATTAACTCAATAATATCATTGGCATGAATAGAGTTGAGTCATGGGGTGGTTAACCGACAGTCACGAAAATCTTGTAATTTTTTCAATATGTTACTTTTTACAAATTTTCTCATCAATGGTTGGTAACTTCACCAATAACCCAATCCTAGTTACGCCTATGAATGATATAGTTTATGAACTACATCTGAGAAATAGAAATATGATAACAAAATATATTTTATTTTTGGAGTATACATATAAATACTTAAAAAAAATAATAGAAAAGAATCACCTTTAGGAATTTCTGAAAGAATATTTGTATCAATTGAATTTGAATCCATATGAGCATCGACGTAAGTTAACTCGAAAAACAAATCGACAAGGTATGTTATAAGTATAGGAACCGAATTTTGTTTCTGAGCCAAGGTTGTTCAACACGAGGCCGCGGGCCGCAAACGGCCCGCGATCTAATTTTTTGTGACCCGCAGAAGGGCTCTGGAACTCGCCAAAGCGAAAAAACCTATATATATATATATATATATATATATATATATATATATATATATATATATATATCGGTCCTCCACGAGATGGAAGGCGTATAATAAAAATTTGGTCAAAGTATATTACCTAATTGAATGTCCTCATTACTTATTCGACAAAATATTCTTGAATTTTTTTTTCTTTTTCTTCAGAATTCCGTACTTAGGTCCACCGTTCAAACTATAGTATTTAGGTCAACCTTGAGTATACTTCTATATCTAATTTACCGACTGTTGGTCCTCCGCAAGGGTAATATTATCCACTTCGAAGTACCTAGGTCATCCGGCACCGTTGCCACAATGTCATCAATATGATATAGTCCTAGCGAACGACTTGGCGCTTTTGTCATATAATAGGTATCGATGGATCTGTCCGTTCCGCCCTGATGTGAATTATTCATATTCGATCAGTTATGGTGTTGCTTTGAAGAAATAAAATTGCTGAGTACCTTCAATCATATAATTTTTTTTTCGATTCTAAATCTTGATCAACATCTCTATTAACAAAGGCTTATCATTTCGGAATGTGTCGTATTGAAATGTCCGTAATTATATTTAAATGGTTAACGATGCTATATTTTTTTGAGGTTTTCTGTAAATATGTCAGACTGATTTTGGGGTTAGATTGTTCAAAAAATACGGCTGATTTATTAGTCCATTTATAAAGGGTCACCTGGTATATTTGGGCTTAAATTTTATGAGGTGAATCAGCTACTCATACAATGTGTCCCTCTAGTGGCACATCGGTCGCTATCTGCGTCACGGCAAATTTTTTTTTCGAAGTAGACATGTATTTACCCTAGAATGGCGCCACCAAAAAAAATTTTGCGTATCCTACAACAGACATGATATTTATAAATGATAAAGTCCATCATATTTTGTTTTTTTTTATTTCAGAGCTGTATTATCTATTGATTTATTCGTACCTTGGTTTTTCTTGGGTAACTGGGTAATCTACTAGAGCTCATTTAATTGGACAGTTCGGAGGAACCAGAAATTATCCCACCTAACGTTTCGCCCACATCTGCGACAAGCATCTTCAGAGAATTCTTAGGGCCGTTTGCACCGCTTTGGCTCAGGTTCGAAAAATCATTTCAGCTCCTGTTTCATAGGTAGTCTAGCATAGTCAATTAACACTTTGAATCTGAGCCAAAGAGATGCGAATGGCTCTTAGTCCAAGATTATAACTCGAATGCTTAATTACTGACTCTGAGTCAGTAACAAGTTGAGGTTTTTACGATCAGGAACTATGACATCAAGAAAGTCTTCCAGGCATATTAGCCGTGGTCTATGATGAATTATTTCTTAATATATTTCGCCCACATCTGCGGTAGGCATCTTGAGGGAATTCTGGGTCTGAGATTGTGATTCGATTGCTGAATTACGGGTACTGACTCAGAGTCAGTAACTCAACATTCGGGTTACAATCTCAGACCAAGAATCCTCTGAAGATGCCTACCGAACCGATGATCAGGCAAAACATTAAAGTGCATACAAACATGCCCCGAACATCGTACCGCACCACGTCGCGTACCCAAGTGTGGACGACGGGTGCAACAGCGTATCGCACCTCGCCGCGATCACGGTGTAGATATTGGCGAACTCTTGTTGATCGCGTCGGTGTACGCGACGATGTTCGGTACGCTATTCGGAACATATTTTTGTACGCATCTTTATAGACTTCGGCGAATAAGCCTGGATTTCTCTCTGATATCATTCCTGGTCGTGAATGTCTTAACCTATTTAAGGAATCAGTTGTGCCCTGTGTAGGCTTCGTTACTGTGCTCTTACGCCATATTATTAACAGCACTATTGATTGCTTACCCAACAGTGAATGGTGGGCTGCGACGTCATGAATAAAGAAAATTTCATCCCTAGCCCTGAATCAAACTAGGGAACTTGTTATCCTGCGCTAACGGACACAAGCATGTATTTCTTTTCCAATACAAAACATTTTATCTTCATTATTGTATTCAGTAATCATTTCATCTTATTTATTCGATACCGAGATAGATTTTTGGGAACGTTTTTGAATTGTTTCCCTCGAATCAAACCAGCCCCGAATTCAAATTAGAATATCTGTAAAATTATTTAAGTTGTGCAGATACTTGGGGGCACGGTAGTTGCATCATGAATTACACGTAGCAAGAAAGAATTAGAATACTTTATTGCATGGGTGGAGTACAAGTAAAAGGGCAGTATTCTGCCATTAAGAATTGATGCTCGGCAGTATTCAGATAGAAGTCTGCAGGTCGAGCTTCTGAAAGATTGAGTTAATGAAAATATTGATTATTTAAAAAAAAACTGAAGCTGCTTCTAGTGCTTTCTAGAACGTTCCTAGAACGTTCTCTTCCATTTTTTTTTCAAATTCCTCAAGAAATATTGAGTTTGAAGTAAAATTTTTGATAAACTAAATTCAAGAAGAAAAAATTCTCAACGAAAATGATCGTGTTCGTTTTTTCACAGTTTCAACGGTTCTGAAGATTGAATCGCAGTATTTAATAACTGCCCCAATTTTGAGTTCGACAATATGGTGGTCAGATTTCGATGATTTACCTACTACTACACCTCCTAAATTAAAAGAGATAGAAAACACTAGACTACATGTTATGTTTCCTTTTTGAATGAACATAAATTGCGCAAGTCGCTACAGTGTCTAGTTTCCAGCTTTGCACTTTCGCAGTATTGCAACTACGCCCTCGAAATGAAAACATCAAAGGCACTTCTTTTCAAACCGGTGATATCGAAATTTCAGTTCCACTCAAAATTTTATAGGAATTACAAAAACTTCAAATGGAAACCATAAATAATAGTGTATTTTCCATTAGACTCTTCTTAGACAATTTCAGAAATAGATATTATGAAATACTTCCGATTTTATTATAAGTCAAAAATTTCGAAGAAACCCTTTTCGGTCAACTAATTCAAGTAGGCTCTTATCTCTCACCACTTTCCGTGGAAACTGCGATTAAACATCTCTGTTTTCGAACACTGTTCATAGAAAAAACGAAGAGTTTCCATAAACACACCTCGGGTCTGCATGATAAAATATAACTATTACTAATATTTTCTTAATGAATTTGACAGCTGATAATTGTGAAATATTAAGTCCTATGACCTCCTCAGTTAAAAATATGTTAATCCAAATCAAAACCTCATTTGATTGTTTTAAACGAAAAATTTTTTTCCGAATTTTCGATATATAAACTAGGAAAAATATAATTTCTCTAAAAACTTCCCCTGGATGAATTTATTTCGAGACTGTATTCACTATTGTGAATACATTATTGTGAAGAAGTTATATCGAATAATGAAAATTGGCCCAATACCAAAATCACACTGCAGCACGAATGTTATGTTACTCGAAAAAAACATAACATGTGGATTAGTAGATTTGTCTTCTAATTAAGGATATGGCTTACTAAATCATCGAAATTTTATCACCCTGTACTTTCAGTCATCTTAAAAAAATAATCAATAAAAAATTCAAAATCTCACTCGAAAGCTTCACAAATAAAATACTGGCTACGCCCTTGACATGAGATAAGATATGAGGTGAACTTTTTTTTAATAATTAATGATGTCATTAAAATATCATATTCAGAGTAGGTATGGATAAAGTAAGAAACAAATCAATTGAACCGATTTTGAATGGTTCGAAGCGGTCGCACTGGTCAATTTTAGTTTTCAGTTAACCACTTGGAATACAATTTTCACTCCTGGCGTCATATAAAGTGACGTCATAATTGTTTCGAGGTTACTGACGATCCAATTATTGTAACTGCACCTTCAGAGTTGAGCTCATAACTTTTTTTCTTGACAATAACACATTTAGTGTTAGAAATTAAAATGAAACCTCAATGGAAGAAAATCTACATTGAACCTGAACACCAAACAAAATTCAGCGCAAATCTCTGCTAGTTGTAGAAGATGATACAAAGCAATTATTAAACTATTGAATTATACATTTTCTCAAACCGGATTCTGAAACTTATAAAATTAAGAAAATGAAAATGAAAACACCTTTTTGAAATTTCAATATCTTGAATAAAAAATCAATCGGATGATACCAGTTGAACATTCGCTATAATTTTAAAATTATATAATATGAAACTAGATGTAAATAGTCATTGTTCCCAACATCTTCAACTGAGTTTTGGAATTCCTACATCTATAAAATTTTGTGGATTCTTCTCCGTCCTGTATTTACCGTTTTTCCTGCGTCTCGAGAGTTTCTCATCACTATTGAATTGAAACTCGTTGAAGCCTTCTTGAGGATAAACAATTGTCGTTCTTCTTCTGCAATCTTTTTTGTCATAATTGAGTCGTTCTTTTATAATAATTTTAATATTCATTAGTAGGCATTCAATTCAATAATGAGAACATACACTATATCAAATATTTCAGTGGTGAACACAACGATGAAAACCCACCGTTGGGTACGATTTGCTTTTTCATAACTATTCGCTGAGAAAAAAACCAAAACATCAAAAAACTCTCAATGGATGTCGAAATATTTACATTTTCACGAGTATTTTTCGAGTATCACAGAGTAGTTTTCGGTGGTGCGAGTATATTCATATCGTGACAAGTTTCCTCGTCTTTCGTTTAACAATCTTCGTGAGGGTGGCATAGTATTAGGCTGTTCATATTTCTATTCATCTATTTGATTGTATTTGATACGATATTTCATATATCATCAAAGAAAAAATGAGCATTTCGAGAAATCAAAATTCATAAAGTAGTAGGTACACATCTCAAATCGAAGAAATATCGAGTAGCTACTTCTGTTGCGAACTCTATCTATGCACAGAGCAGCCGAATAAGAGATATCGTAAATCCTGATTTCATTCGGCATTCCATTCAACAGTCACAGTCTATGCGATGTTGCCAGGATTTCGGAGGACTTATCCACCGTAAGATCGTTTTGACGTATAATCGGAGGACCGATACACTGTAGAATGGAATTTGTATATACTCCAAAAGTATACGCCGCCGCGAGCGCCATCACTAGAAGAGTTGGATGAAGGCTGAACTAAAATATACAAAAATGGCAGCATTCACGATTTCAGTCCTCCATCTGAAAATTTTATGGTGGACTCAGGGTCATGTTTCCAATCGTTCAGCATGAAATGCCTTAGGTCCTCCATATACGGTAGACCCATCGACCCCGGAGGACCTATAGTATGAAAATGCGCTGTTATCGGAGGACTTAAATATAGTGGGATATATATATATATATATATATATATATATATATATATATCTACGGTACATTTTGGCATCCTCCCATGTTAAAATCGCGGTAAGAGTGGCATCCGCGGTAATGTGGCATCCGATATACGGATGCCACTTTACCATCAGCTGAAAATCACACAGAACGGTTCAGCATGGCATCCTCTATACATTGCGATGATAATTGGCTGGACGCCAAATTTTACCATTTCTGAACGTCCTGTATGTCAGAGGTTCTGCGCGATCGGGTTTGGTGGCGCTGTCGTCACACTCGTGTATATTATAACCGATTTCAAGCGAATAACCTGGTCCTCAATGGTATTTACCAACTAGGACCAACTGCATTCAAGCGACTTCGGTCATTGTCGGTTATAATCATTTTACAAGGAATATCGCTGAAGGCTATAACCGTAGATAACCGCAGGCAGGACCGTAGATAACCGCGGTCATTACTGGTTATTCGCTTGAAATCGGTTTATATTCACGGATATGTATATTCTCCGTTTTACATTTAGCGGCTGAAGTGGCATCCGGAGCAAGCGGCATCACTGGTCTGTCGTTCACGGGACGAGTTTTATGGCTTTATAGACGTTTTTTGCATCGTAAAGAAATAAACATAACATTGCAGCTGGCGATAGAAGATATTTTGCCGGGATCTTGTTATGGTGCGCGGAATTTGAGATTGAACTATTTCTGCTTCTGCATTTGTGCAAGAATAATCATGATGATAATTATTAGAAAAATTCATCCTGAAATATATTCATTGAAACGATGAATTATAATATTTGAATCGTCAGATTATATTCTTCACGAATTATTATAGGGAAAATATTGAAAGGCCAGTCGACTTGAATTATGTGAAAATTAGATAAATGGAAACTTAGTTTGGTTAAATTAGATTCAAAATGAGGGCAAAATTCTAATTTTTTTCTAGTATATATCCGAAACGGTGAAAATTTCCACCTGTGCTTTATTAGATAATGATATTTCAGGCTAATAACCATTATCTCCTGTTCGATGGAACAGGTAGTGAAATAAATATCATTTATGATTTCAAATATGAATTTATACCATCAAGGATGATTTACCGAGATGGTCTATCAGACGTTTGAGGAAACTTTCATTTTATTCTGAGTACTCTCCAACTTCTGGTATAGGTACTCATGGTTCCTGGACATTTTTGCAGAAAAAGTTTATTTCGTAAAAATCTTTTCCATTTTCGATGATGCGATAGGTTGTAATATAGGACTAGGACTGTTCGCGGATTTTACTAAAAATGTAAAGAGTTTTGTTACGAACCTGATTTTCATGAGTGACCGAATCACTCGAAAATGCGTCGCCTCGAATTTTCACACGAAAAACTCGTCTGATATGGGAACGACGTGTACGTGTATGTAAGACAATCAGCAGATTGTCATATTAACTCAGATTCTTTTTCGTAGTAGAAACTCTTATTTGAAAAATTATCATTTTGAGTTGACATTTTGCCATTGTATTTTGTTACGCAAAGATAACATACCTATTTTGAATCATTTGTTTTTTCTGAATAAAATATTTCTATATCTGCCTGATCATGAAAATAGGTTTGAAATACATATTTCAATCCATTTTCAGCGCTGAAATTTTTTCATCGCATTGCAACGATAAAAAAATACAAAGTGAGTATCTATTTCATATTATGCTCAAAATGTATTGATTCGTCTCAAATGTTGTTAAAGTAGGTGGAGAAAACTCTGAATGAAATTCCCAAATATTATCATTGCATATATTCAGTATACAGAAATATTCTAAGTTTTAGATCTGTCAACAATCATACTGAAAATTTGGTATTTCGAGATTCGCATCAGAATCAACCTCAATATGACGAAAACATTCATTTGTACCGATATATATTACAATTTTTTCGACAAAACATAAGAATTTCAAACTAAATATACAGCGTCATTCATTCAGATTGGTGATTGGCTGGATCTCGGAATATTATCTTATATAATCAGGAATGAATCTTATTACGAACTCGAACCTAATAACTCTGTACAATTCATTCCGATTCATGGGTGAATTTGTAAGGTGGTCACATAGGTGAAGATCAATCCTGCGTTACAGATCTGTACCCTGTACCGCACGATTGGAAGATGAAAAGCAGAATACTTCCATTATTTTGTTCTTGAATTGATATATTTTCATTCTGCCTTGAGAACTTCGAAGTCACACCAAAAAACTATAACAGATATTAAAACCGTAGAATATTATATGCATTATTGAATCTTTGCAGGTGATTTTTTTCATTTGGAATTCTTCTAATTCTTATTCCTTTTTTTTTAATTATCAATCTTTTGTGGGGTGTCCAATACCATTATGCAGAGATTTTGTTCGAAACGTGAGTCTGAGGTCGGCTTTTGACTTCATTGGGGTTTACAAAAGCTCGTTTATCCGCTAACAATTTGATTAATTAAATTCAGAGTGAATGTGAAGGACTTTTTTTTCTTGTGAGAATAGTAATTTTTGATTATTCGTTTTCGGATTGTTCAACTTTTTTTCCATAATTTTTTTTTTTATAATTATAACAATACGAGCAATCAGAAGAAATCCATTCTATGAGCTTATTTGCTGGCTTCAGATCTGAGTGCTTTCAAGTGTCGTTGTGAGGTCCTGTCCAGTTTTTTTTTCACATCTATTTCAGATCTGCTGGACATTTTCGTTTGAGTCGCCTATCTCGATCGTTGTGCACTTCAGTCAGTGGGTGAAGTAAAATATTCACGTGGTTCTCCTGCTTCATGTGGTGATTCCCGCTTTTTTTATGACACCTTTCACGTATGGTACTTCAAGTTTTCTTGAAGTGTTTGATTTGAAACGTACCATATTGCATGTGTTATCATCATTCTTCGGATGTTCTGATGGTTCGAATAATCAAACTATAACATCTTCGATATTTTCATTTTATTTTATTTATGAAAGATAGGAATACAAACACAGGTTCCAACCCAAAAAAGTATTCACAAATTGAGTGGAAAAAATCATACAACCAAATGAAAAATTTAATTTTACACTATGTAGTTCCAAAATGAAATTGTACAAAATAAAATTTTTTTTCTTATATTTATTCTGATAGCGTTTGTTCTAGCAGTTTTTCAAATTGAGAAATGGACGTATTAAAGGGATTGATATCGCTAAACTCCAAATTAAACGTCGTCGAAAATCTGCAAAATTTTGTTGTTGATATACTGAATATCAGTTAATACTGCTAAAGTTATAGATTTTATGGATTTACATGAATTAGGTATCTTCACAACTGTCCTGAGAAATTAATGCATGTAAATATAATCCCATTGAGATCTAGCTCTTCATACGAGAGCTAGAAACCACGAAAAATCGGGAATTTGGGTGCAGCTGCTTCTTTGATAGAAGTCATCTGGCAGTTACCAACATGGCAAGATTGACAAGTGCCAGTCGCACCTTTGAAAGTGCAGATTGAAGACAGTATTTGAGTACGTTTCATTGCATTAGATCTTGAAACTGAATAAAACAAGAAAATTTGATTACCAAATCTATCATTAATGCGATCATTCTACCGATTTTGATAAAAAAAAAACAATTTTGAAACATCCTGACTCCACCTACGCACATAACAGCATTTTTAGTCCTTCTTTCCAGTACTTCAACGCTTATCGCTTCAATAATTTAATCGATGAACAGAGGAGAATTTTTCGAGGTAGAATGTGAAAATATGAAAGTCGATTCGAAAAGGAAATGACTTTTTATACAGGATAAATGGATGTATTTGATATCTTGGTTGTCAGTTTTCATGCCAGTGGGAATTCTATACGTTTTGAGAACTCCAATGGATAAAGCAGGATTGAATAGTTGCACTAAATGTGCACAGGATCCTGCCTTTTTGTTGTTCAAAATAACTATGTGTTTCTTTCATTTGCAATAACACATGCATAAATAATTATTATTAATTATTATGTTATTCTGAGGATCATCTTCGATATGCCTCGAAAGGTTTGTGGAATTTTTTTTAGAATACGTGATATGAAAAAACACATCCAGAATAGTTATATCAAAACACAGAAAAATCTCATTTCATATATAGTTTTCAAACCCAGAAGTCTATCAAATTGAATCTTTACTTCTCCATTTCTGAATCAAAAAGTATCCAAAATTGAGGCTTACTGATATAAGGCGTTGAAAAATTTTTGTATATTCTGAATTAATGTGGGCAAAATCCAAATCAGAGAGAATAATTGAACTTTTGAATCTGGAAAACATGATTATCGCATGGATAAACAATTACCGATTACGCAATTGGTAACGAAATAAAAAACTATTCAGTCAAGTGTGACTATTACTTTCAGCCATTCGATAAATCAAATCATCTTGAATGGCTTCCGATCACGAACATGAGAATTACATCGAATTGGCAACATTGCTGGAAGGCAGATTACCTGGAAATAGAATATATAGAGGTCGAACTGTTTCCTACTTGTATCAAAATATACGGATGTCAGTCCATCCGCTGGATATAACTGGAAGTCGGAATGTACGGTGCAAACTTTCTTGAATATACACCAATATACACGAGGATGCAGGCCTATACCGTTTCGGAAAAGATGCCACTTTGTTCGTTGGATATATATATATATATATATATATACAGGGTGAGTCGGGAGGAACGGACCAAACTTCAGGTGTGTATTCTATAGCTCGAAATAATATAAAAAAACTCATATGTTGTTATCCGATTTTCATTTGTTCTCAAACTACAGCGTCATTATAAAAAACAACATTTTCTATATTAAAGTAGTTTCATTTATAGCATTATTTTAATAAATGCACGAAAATCCCCCCATTAACCTCGAAACACATTCGTCTGCGAAGGGCTCTCGATGCTTTTCTGATTGATTCGTGATTTTCTTTAAAAAGAAATGCCGTATTTCTAATGCGCTGAATTAGAGCATCCCGAGTGTCAACTTTAACTTTGTATACCTCGTTCTTGTAGCAGCCCCACAAACAATAGTTCAATGGTGTGAGGTTTGGAGATCTTGAAGGCCAACTAATACGACCACAGCGACCAATCCATAGTCCGAGAAACTCTTGATCTGAATATTCGTTGACCTTATTTAAATATTCTAATAACCCTATAGTTTGAAAACAAATGAGAATCTGATAACAACATATGAGTTTTTTGGAATTATTTCGACCTGCAGAATACACACCTGAAGTTTGGTCCGTTCCTCCCGACTCACCCTGTATATATATATATATAATATATATATATATATATATATATATATATATATCTACGGTACATTTTGGCATCCTCCCATGTTAAAATCGCGGTAAGAGTGGCATCCGCGGTAATGTGGCATCCGATATACGGATGCCACTTTACCATCAGCTGAAAATCACACAGAACGGTTCAGCATGGCATCCTCTATACATTGCGATGATAATTGGCTGGATGCCAAATTTAACCATTTCTGAACGTCCTGTATGTCAGAGGTTCTGCGCGATCGAGTTTGGTGGCGCTGTCGTCACACTCGTGTATATTATATTCACGGATATGTATATTCTCGGTTTTACATTTAGCGGCTGAAGTGGCATCCGGAGCAAGCGGCATCACTGGTCTGTCGTTCACGGGACGAGTTTTATGGCTTTATAGACGTTTTTTTGCATCGTAAAGAAATAAACATGACATTGCAGCTGGCGATAGAAGATATTTTGCCGGGATCTTGTTATGGTGCGCGGAATTTGAGATTGAACTATTTCTGCTTCTGCATTTGTGCAAGAATAATCATGATGATAATTATTAGAAAAATTCATCCTGAAATATATTCATTGAAACGATGAATTATAATATTTGAATCGTCAGATTATATTCTTCTCGAATTATTATAGGGAAAATATTGAAAGGCCAGTCGACTTGAATTATGTGAAAATTAGATAAATGGAAACTTAGTTTGGTTAAATTAGATTCAAAATGAGGGCAAAATTCTAATTTTTTTCTAGTATATATCCGAAACGGTGAAAATTTCCACCTGTGCTTTATTAGATAATGATATTTCAGGCTAATAACCATTATCTCCTGTTCGATGGAACAGGTAGTGAAATAAATATCATTTATGATTTTAAATATGAATTTATACCATCCAGGATGATTTACCGAGATGGTCTATCAGACGTTTGAGGAAACTTTCATTTTATTCTGAGTATTCTCCAACTTCTGGTATAGGTACTCATGGTTCCTGGACATTTTTGCAGAAAAAGTTTATTTCGTAAAAATCTTTTCCATTTTCGATGATGCCGATAGGTTGTATTATAGGACTAGGACTGTTCGCGGATTTTACTAAAAATGTAAAGAGTTTTGTTACGAACCTGATTTTCATGAGTGACCGAATCACTCGAAAATGCGTCGCCTCGAAATTTCACACGAAAAACTCGTCTGATATGGGAACGACGTGTACGTGTATGTAAGTCAATCATCAGATTGTTATATTAACTCAGATTCTTTTTCGTAGTAGAAACTCTTATTTGAAAAATTATCATTTTGAGTTGACATTTTGCCATTGTATTTTGTTACGCAAAGATAACATACCTATTTTGAATCATTTGTTCTTTTCTGAATAAAATATTTCTATATCTGCCTGATCATGAAAATAGGTTTGAAATACATATTTCAATCCATTTTCAGCGCTGAAACTTTTTCATCGCATTGCAACGATAAAAAATACAAAGTGAGTATCTATTTCATATTATGCTCAAAATGTATTGATTCGTCTCAAATGTTGTTAAAGTAGGTGGATAAAACTCTGAATGAAACTTCCAGAAATATTATCATTGCATATATTCAGTATACAGAAATATTCTAAGTTTTAGATCTGTCAACAATCATATTGAAAATTTGGTATTTCGAGATTCGCATCAGAATCAACCTCAATATGACGAAAACATTCATTTTAACCGATATAAATTACAATTTTTTCGACAAAACATAAGAATTTCAAACTAAATATACAGCGTCATTCATTCAGAATGGTGATTGGCTGGATCTCGGAATATTATCTTATATAATCAGGAATGAATCTTATTACGAACTCGAACCTAATAACTCTGTACAATTCATTCCGATTCATGGGTGAATTTGTAAGGTGGTCACATAGGTGAAGATCAATCCTGCGTTACAGATCTGTACCCTGTACCGCACGATTAGAAGATGAAAAGCAGAATACACCCATTATTTCGTTCTTGAATTGATATATTTTCATTCTGCCTTGAGAACTTTGAAGTCACACCAAAAAACTATAACAGATATTAAAACCGTAGAATATTATATGCATTATTGAATCTTTTTTTAAATTATCAATCTTTTTGTGGGGTGTCCAATACCATTATGCAGAGATTTTGTTCGAAACGTGAGTCTGAGGTCGGCTTTTGACTTCATTGGGGTTTACAAAAGCTCGTTTATCCGCTAACAATTTAATTAATTAAATTCAGATTGAATGTGAAGGACTTTTTTTTCTTGTGAGAATAGTAATTTTTGATTATTCGTTTTCGGATTGTTCAACTTTTTTTCCATAATTTTTTTTTTTATAATTATAACAATACGAGCAATCAGAAAAATCCATTCTATGAGCTTATTTGCTGGCTTCAGATCTGAGTGCTTTCAAGTGTCGTTGTGAGGTCCTGCCCAGTTTTTTTTTCACATCTATTTCAGATCTGCTGGACATTTTCGTTTGAGTCGCCTATCTCGATCGTTGTGCACTTCAGTCAGTGGGTGAAGTAAAATATTCACGTGGTTCCCCTGCTGCATGTGGTGATTCCCGCTTTTTTTATGACACCTTTCACGTATGGTACTTCAAGTTTTCTTGATTTGAAACGTACCATATTGCATGTGTTATCATCATTCTTCGGATGTTCTGATGGTTCGAATAATCAAACTATAACATCTCCGATATTTTCATTTTATTTTATTTATGAAAGATAGGAATACAAACACAGGTTCCAACCCAAAAAAGTATTCACAAATTAAGTGGAAAAAATCATACAACCAAATGAAAAATTTAATTTTACACTATGTATTTCCAAAATGAAATTGTACAAAATTAAATTTTTTTTCTGATATTTATTCTGATAGCGTTTGTTCTAGCAGTTTTTCGAATTGGGAAATCGACGTATTAAAGGGATTGATATCGCTAAACTCCAAATTAAACGTCGTCGAAAATCTGCAAAATTTTGTTGTTGATATACTGAATATCAGTTAATACTGCTAAAGTTATAGATTTTATGGATTTACATGAATTAGGTATCTTCACAGTTTTCCTGAGAAATTAATGCATGTAAATATAATCCCATTGAGATCTACCTCTTCATACGAGAGCTAGAAACCTCGAAAAAACGGGAATTTGGGTGCAGCTGCTTCTTTGATAGAAGTCATCTGGCAGTTGCCAACATGGCAAGATTGACAAGTGCCAGTCGCACCTTTGAAAGTGCAGATTGAAGACAGTATTTGAGTACGTTTCCTTTTCATTGCATTAGATCTTGAAACTGAATAAAACAAAAAAATTTGATTACCAAACCTATCATTAATGCGATCATTCTACCGATTTCGATGAAAAAAAAAAACAATTTTGGAACACCCTGACTCCACCTACGCACATAACAGCATTTTTAGTCCTTCTTTCCAGTACTTCAACGCTTATCGCTTCAATAATTTAATCGATGAACAGAGGAGAATTTTTCGAGGTAGAATGTGAAAATATGAAAGTCGATTCGAAAAGGAAATGACTTTTTATATAGGATAAATAGATGTATTTGATATCTTGGTTGTCAGTTTTCATGCCAGTGGGAATTCTATACGTTTTGATAACTCCAATGGATAAAGCAGGATTGAATAGTTGCACTAAATGTGCACAGGATCCTGCCTTTTTGTTGTTCAAAATAACTATGTGTTTCTTTCATTTGCAATAACACATGCATAAATAATTATTATTAATTATTATGTTATTCTGAGGATCATCTTCGATATGCCTCGAAAGGTTTGTGGAATTTTTTTTAGAATACGTGATATGAAAAAACACATCCAGAATAGTTATATCAAAACACGAAAAAATCTCATTTCATATATTGTTTTCAAACCCAGAAGTCTATCAAATTGAATCTTTACTTCTCCATTTCTGAATCAAAAAGTATCCAAAATTGAGGCTTACTGATATAAGGCGTTGAAAAATTTTTGTATATTCTGAATTAATGTGGGCGAAATCCAAATCAGAGCGAATAATTGAACTTTTGAATCTGGAAAACATGATTATCGTATGGATACCCAAGTAACACAATATGGACAGCATTGCTCTTACAGCAAAAACTAATCTTTTTTGTTTAAAATAATGCTACATCTAAGCTGTAGACTAGCATTTTTATTTTGTCTGTACCTTTGCTCATAATAATTGCATTTTCATTTTAATAAATGTAACGAACACAGCTTATTTGCTGCGATAGCATTATTGATATATATTCGTCTGCCGTTCAAGTTTTAATGCAATTCAAATAGCCATATAGCTTCAAAAGCTTTATCGCTTTCTGGTACGCTGTGATGTTTAAATTATGACTATGCGTTTGCATCGACAGCTTAAATACTGCTATCTTGTGTGTGTATATGTCAAAACCTTTCAAGTATTTAGGTTATGTTTCATTTTGATATACGTTTTGATGAAAATGAAACGATCATATATATATGTAGGTATAATATATTCACAATCATTCTTATAGTTTACCTAACTTTACCTTACCCAGATGTCCTCATATGAATGTTACCTCTGAAGAGAGGAACAAAATAAAAAGTTTCATGAGATGATATAATTTTTTTATGTTAGTTTTCATCAATGAAGGAACTGACACATAAATACAAAACTCCCATCTGTGATAATATCCATTTTGTTAATCATACAGTTTGTACCTCGATTGCCATCTGTCAACATGGACAGTGTCGACGCGTGCGCACAACTAGCATTTTGGTGTGTTGGCTCCTACATGAAATATCAATGCTGCGTTAGCAGCAACAGAGCTGTCGCAGAAATACTGTACTGCAATGCTTACAAAAATGCTAGGTAAGTGCTATATCGCTTCCGAATGACTATTTATCGAGGCTTCTTCGAATATGGTCGCTACCCTCACGAATATCTAATGGAAACAAAACAAATAACTGAAAAAATTCAATTACAGATGAAAAATATCAAATTTCCTTTTAGCTGTTCTTTTATCAACGTATCAACATTAAAAATATATCAATTGAAAAAATATTTTAAAAGTTCAGGTCTGGGTACCAACACGAATCACATGGAAATCTATTTGACCTAGTTAATGATACTGATTATTCGAATGTTGCCTGAAAAATCCAAATTTTTTAAGTTTCGGAGTTTTTTTTTTTTTTCCGCAAATGATAACTTTTTTTTCAATCTTACGAATTTCGCAGGCCCCTTATTTTGTTCGAGGCAGATGGGTAGATTTCACGATGAATCTCTTTTGGCACAAGAAAATTTGGTATAGTTGCAAAGTATTCAATAAATCTCCAATTATAATTTCTGATAACTTCAATGTAACAATGAAAGACATAGATCACATATGATAGGAAATTTGACTTTGACATTGAGTGCACGAAATTGTGTCAGCTGAAAGTTTATCTAACCTTAAATATAATAAATGCTTGGCAGTTTCTATGTAAAACGTAAAACACAACCACTTGGTTGGCAGAACTGGAAAGCTATGATGCTTCGAAATAGCATTTTTGTTCAATGAAAAGAAGGATAACAGCGCTGTGAAATGCATTTTTTTATACACATTAGTGCTATAAGCAAAAATTTTTCATTGATTACAGCAATGAATTATAGCTGCTATAACGTTGTCACAGACAAAAAAAAGTGCTCCAAATCTTCTGTCGCAACATTGCGGCAGCTATTTGGCAGACACTATATAGACTTCTGCTGATGCTAAATAGCATTTATTATTTCTGCCGCAACGTTGCCGAAGAAGTTTCAAAGCACATTGTGTTACTTGGGTAAACAATTACCAATTACGCAATTGGTAACGAAATAAAAAACTATTCAGTCAAGTGTGACTATTACTTTCAGCCATTCGATAAATCAAATGAATAAACATCTTGAATGACTTCCGATCACGAACATGAGAATTACATCGAATTGGCAACATTGCTGGAAGGCAGATTACCTGGAAATAGAATATATAGAGGTCGAACTGTTTCCTACTTGTATCAAAATTCTTATGAAAAAGAGAGCTAAAATAATAAAATAAATGTTGAAACAAAAAGTACCTAAGCTGAGGTAAAAAAAGAACGGAGTATCATAACATTCTTTGTATGATACTATAGAATCATACGATACTATCAATACTAGTATCATACGATACTATCAATACTAGTATCATACGATACTATACAGCCAGGGGAAAAAACCTCAGCCGAAAAAACCTGCCTCCGCGTAAACAAAATAACATAAAATATCAAATAGCAGGAAAATCTTGAAAGACATCAGTGTGATCATCTTCATGTTATCCGTCGATGGGCTCGGATACACAGATTCTTCCCAAAACGACTCGTAATTCTTAATCTGAAATGGAAAAAGACAAAAGCAGAAAAGAAACCGATTATTCAGAATAAATCGAATGCATTTTGGGAATGCATTTGCTACTTTAAAAAACATCAACATTAAGATTTCTTGGCCAAATAAAATCTATTACTGATGGATTGTGCCATCAAAATGGCATAACAGTTTAGTGAAACAAAAATTACGAAAAATTCGAAGCAGTCTCTATATCGCATCAAGCGATTGCAAGACGAGTGGACCATATTGATCAATATAGGTATATCTAAAAAACTCTACAACTCAGTGAAAAGTGTGAGTATTTTTCGCTATCCTTAGTTGGAAGTACTGATCTATTGGATATCAGCCAGGTTGTAATTTTTGTCAGAAACGTTCATAGGAGATTTTGAATGATACAACCGAGGGTACGGATTTTGACGTTATGAATGGGGTCCTATCGGACCACGGGTTGTCCATGAACGTTTCTATATTAGTTACGTTTGCGTTTGATTTGTAATCATAGAGTTGGAGTGGAGTGGGAGCGGCGCACCCCGGCTACACGGGCTTTACGAGTTGGGGCTTTAGGAGCGAGCTCCATGCACTCTATACTTACCCCACGCTATCAAAAACGAACGCAGTGTTCGACGTTCTTTTCACTCTAGAGTCCAATCACGAACGCATACGGCGCGAAAAGAGTTAAAGAAGTGAAAGGAGCGTCCAAATCGAACGTACCTATTATTGTCACTGATGTAGCCAAAGCTATGACAGGAACTGAAATCGGATTTGCAGGGCTCTTGAAATAAAACCACATAAAGAGTCAACAGTCTTGTGATATATTGTATTGTTCACCAAGAGGAGCAATATGGAAAATTGTCAAGTCAAATGGATGTCATGAAAGAAGTTGTTGAAATTACTAACATTATGCGAGAGGGCAATCGTTCTTTGAAAATTTTGAGATTTTCGAGTCGAAGCAGAAGCTACATATGGCGAACTGTTACTTCACACCACAATCATTTGAAGAAATGAAGGATTTTATTTGAAGAAGTTTCATATCAACTTCGGATAAAATGCATCGGAAATACTGCAGAAGGAGTCAAAAATAGGTTTAGCGAATTTCAAAAAATTGTGAGAAAATTTTTTGCTCAGCCCCTTCAGAATATAGGTAGAGCACACGGCCAACTGGAATCGAAACTTAAGGCTTACAGTGGGTTTAATAATGATAAGCACATATCTTAAAAAGCAGCATGAAGTTGCAAATTTTTTTAATGCGGCCCTCTGCACCGTAATTTTTCAAGATGAGGCTCGTGAGGTACGTAAAGTTGGACAGTCCTGTTTTAAGCCACCAATTAGGTTGCGGGTAGCCTTTCTGAGAAAGTGTCGATCAGTCGCTGGTTCTGCATTTCACAGACGCTTTAATATATCGATTGTAAATCCAATATTGCGACAAACGACGTCATAAAAAAGTGTACCATGAACAACATCAGCAGTGGTTTTCAAGGATGTGTTGATGCTCACCGCAACTCAATATATGTTATGCATAGTAAAGTTATCTATTGCCGCATTATTGTGGTTGAAATTTATCGGTTCCGCTTTCGGGGAAACCAAGGCTTTAGTCCCTCGGGCTGCTGTCGGCCGATGGGACATTTTATTCAAAATGCCGAAGCTGAACACTGTCGGCAAGACGACACATTGCCGACACAAATAGGCTGGTATATTAGCACTTTGCCAACGTTGGGCCAACGCTGCTTCTGCATTTCACTGCCGCAGCGATATATCGGGTATCAGTCCCGCGGATTGCTGTCGGCCGATCGGCCACTTTATTGAACCTTCCGAGTGTAAACAGTGTCAGCAATCCGACACATTGCCGATACAAATTGACCATATTCGTTAGCTATCGGTTGCAGCTTTTTTAAGTGTTTTTGGGTTGGCGACATTGTGAGATTAATCATAATGACATTCATCGTAGTTGTCAATTGTCATTATTTATTTACTTTTTTCAAAATTTGAATTTTGAAATGTTTCCAATCATCTATAGTAAACGGACATTTTTCAAAATATTTCATCAATCTAGTTAGGTTTCTCGCTGAATATACTACAATAATTTAAAACAGATATCAATAATTTTTATTGATAAAACAAATACATACAATTTTTAATACAATGGATACTAGAAGGCTGTAAGTATATCTTGTGTATATTCATTATGTCCAAGAGTACAATATTAGGTTAATGTTTTTTCGATTTTAGCAACCACAATGGTGGAAGTGGCTGGAGCACTGTCAAGTCGTAGCTCTACCGAAGATTCCAAATTAAAATTTCATAGGTTTGTTTGAGTTTCATAGGTTCCCTAAAAATAAAATACTTGCTGAGAAATGGTAACATTCTCTAGGAATGGAGCAAGATGCTCATTCATTAATTTCCAGAGGAAGGGAATATGCGGTTTACATTTCACATTCCAAAATGAAATGAAGAGAACTAACGTTCCTATATGATTCCTGAGAAAACCTATGATTTCTAGTAAGCTCTAAATTTTCATTTACATCTATCCACTCATTACCATTATGTTTTTTAGCAGGTCAAAGCGAAAGCATTTTGAAGATGATAATATAAATGATGTTGCGGTTTTAGTGGGGAACTCATGTTTGTTTGTGAAACCTTTTGTTTTTCTAAATTTAAAATAATTGTTTTCTTGTTCATTTTGTATGAAGCTTTTTTTTTTCAAATTAACATCTATTATTATTATTATTATCAATATGAAACACAGGATGTGGATTTTTCAGAATAAAAACATTACAAGCACAATTATTTTTTTTCATCGAAGAATTTTAGTAGTTTCTTTGTATACTGTTATTTATTATAGTTCAATTGTCATTTTGTTTTTCATTTTTATTAAAAAATTCCTTGGATTTCCAACAAATTAAATAGTGTTGTGAACAAATTAAGTTATATTAGTACCACATGAAAAAGATCTATTGAATATAAACCTCTTATTGATCCCTATATCAGTACTACAAATATCTCTGAAATCATTTCCATACGACCAAACTTAAATTAATAAAATTATTCGCATGTTCGTAGGGGACATTTCGAATTTTGGAATGAAAACAATTATTGAAATGGAACACTTATATAATTACTTGTAAACAATTATTGAAATTAAAAACTTCTTTATTGCTTATATATGCTTCTATCTAGAGGGGTGCGTTGCAGAATTTGGGCATCAAACTTTCCTTGGTACTGATGGGAATCGTAGATTTCAGTATAATGAAAATTTTCACTTCTCCAATCTCATGAATTCTCAGACCTACAAAAATAAAAATTGTTCCTAGTCTGCATAAGCAAGGATCATTTGCTCCAAGGATTTGTATGAATATAATAAAGCATAAATTAAATTGTAAGCAGTGTTTTACAAGTTGGGCGTAAACTCACTAGTAACATCTTTGGTGACTTGTTCCTACAACTCATCTAGTTGATTATTCTTAATAACAAATGATCAATGAATCCTATAAAATGAAAATTATGATATTCATGGGTATATGATTTTTTTTTAAAGATTCACATCGGCCATCACAAACATTTATATTATCATCTTCGAAATGTCTTTCTGTTGGACCTGCTAATAAACATAATGTTAATGAGTGGACAGATGTGAATGAAAATTTAGTGCTTACTAGAAATCATAGGTTTCCTCAGGAATCATGTAGGAACTTTAGTTCTCTTCATTTCCTTTTTGAAATGTGAACCACATATTCTCTTCCTCTGGAAATTAATGAATGAGCATCTTGCTCCATTCCTAGAGAATGTTACCATTTCTTAGCAAGTATTTTATTTTTAGGGAACCTATGAAACTCAAACAAACCTAAAAATTTTAATTTGAAATCTTCGGTAGAGCTACGACTTCGACAGTGCTCCAGCCACTTCCACCATTGTGCTTGCTAAAATAGAAAAATCATGAACCTAATATTGTACTCTGGTACATGTTGAATATACACAAGATATACTTACAGCCTTCTAGTATCCATTTTATTAAAAATTGTGTGCATTTGTTTTATCAATAAAAATGATTGATATCTGTTTTAAATAATTGTAGTAAATTTAGGGAGAAACCTAACTAGATTGATGAAATATTTTGAAAAATGTCCGTTTTTCTACAGATGATTGGAAAAATTTCAAAATTCAAAATTTGAAAAAAGTAAATAAATAATGACAATTGACAACTACGATGAATGTCATTATGATTAATCTCACAATGTCGCCAACCCAAAAACACTTAAAAAAGCTGCAACCGATAGCTAACGAATATGGTCAATTGCTGCCGAGTTAATTTTGTTTGTTGGGATCTTAGAAGATGGGTACAAATCATGAAAATAGTTTTCATTTACTTAACTATTGGGAGAAGCAATGCCAAAGGCTTTAGTCCCGTTAATTGGGATGTAAAGATCAAATGCAAAATAAAAATTGTGATTGGGATTTTATATCTGTTTCAAATATCCTGAAAACTTTCGTCAAATAACAGAGGGTACTCAGGTAATCTTGTTAACATAAAGAGGAAGATGAAGTTAATTTCAAGTATAATCAAATAAACAATGAATTTATTCCCATAATTGCACAATAGCCAATGGAAAACATATGTAAAACATTAAAAACTCTCCAGGTATTGGAGAGATACATAGATAAATACTTACAATTAAAAAAACAGACGACATTTGAAGTCGGAAATGTGTAGCAAGCTTTCTGCGGGTGATAGTATCAGAAATGTACAAGTGTAATAAAAAAATGTATTCAGGAACATTTATACACAAAATTTTAATCTGGTGGCATTCACCGGTGAGAAGTTATGCGAAGATTTTTTTAATTTCATCAACTTTGGAAAGTTATATCTCCCTTACTATGAAGATTGGTTCATGAGTTCATTCATCAAATTTTACTGATTTTTCAATGTACCACAGAAAGCACGATACACACTTGGTAATATAATTTGGACCCAATAAAGTAAAATTTATGCACAAAGTACTCAGTTATAAAGAACATTCTCATAAGGCATTATACTTGCTCAAGCTATCTAGACATATTCACTACCGCGAAATTTCTTGCTTGTGTCTAGCATCTGAAAGAAGAAAAAATTCAGCTCTGTTATGCTGCTTAGATTTTTATCAGTTATTTGTTTATAATGGGCAGAAAGACCTCGGTCGATAGCCCTTTGGCAAGTCCAATAAAGATTATTATTATTATTATTATTATTTATATATTATTATGGTTACATATTGTCCGGATTTTCAAAGTTTAAACTTTGACTGCAACATCTTCATACTTAACTTTTGGGAAAACCATCGTTTTAGTCATGTAAGATGGCGGCGGTCGTTCTAGTTGATGCAACGTTGCCAGATCGGTCGATTATTCATGTATTTAAAGAATCTATTGTTGACAGAATAATGCTGTAGAAACCTGGATTTCTTCAAAGAAGTCAGGATCCCTATATATAGAATGAAAAAGCAAATGTCTTGATCACGTTTCATTCTCCTTTGGAAAAAAATGATAGCTTAATGCAGTTTGTGATCCTTTTCTCATTGACCACGAATTACATTGCGGGACACAGCAATAGTCATTACGCCAGCAATCCATATGCCGTTTTCCAATGAAGGATCAAGAGAAAACACCGGATTAACTCAGGGTTAAGTTAACCCATGGAATTCGAGGATTACGGAGATAATTCACGGATTATAACCTAACTTAGGGCCAGTTTCATAATCAGTTTTAAAGTCCCTTTAATTTTAAAGCTCCTTTAAGTTCAATATTTCGGTTTCATAACAAATTTAACTTTCTTAAAGCCGCTTTATATTTAAAGGCCCAAATTCGGGACTTTAGCAGCTAAAGTATCCTTTAGCCCTGAATTCCTAACCTCTCGTGTTCAAACTGTCAACTCATTTGAGGTTAGTTATGTTGTGTTTTATTTCGAAATTCAAAATCGACTTTCACTAGTGGAATGAGAATACGAAAATGAGAGTATGGAAACGTATAGATTTCGAAATGAGACTACAATTAGACACCATACGGCTCATGGTAAACATGCAGTGCACACAAGTGTTTTCAATGACATGTTTCCTATCAATAATTTTGAAAAGGAATTAGGTGATAATTAAAATTTTTTGCTGATTCAGTCAATGGGAAACATGTTAAAATTCAATCATAACAGTTCATTTTGCTATTTACTTTCCTACGTTCCAGAAATTAGAATTCCAAGACTGAAATCCCATAAACCTATTTGGTCGAATAACTTTCTGAATTCGAACTTCAGCTACAAGAAATCTGGAAATCCGATCTAATATCTGATCCATCGAATAAAGTTCTGGTTTTAACCTTCCCAGGAGAAATATGGTCCCTTCTTAATCGAATAAGAACAGGTCATGGTCGTACCAACAGCACATGGGCGTACCGAGGTAGGGGCAGGGGGGGCAGCTGCCCCCCCCCTAGAAGATGAAATTAACGTCAATTTTTCTTGCAAGTGGGAATTAAAAATGTGGTACCTTCTCTGCGCAAAGTGTTGGAAACATAATTTCTTTTCAGTCAATTGATTTAATATTTTTCTATTTATAATTAAATATTCTACAACATTCAATATAGTATACTGTTAGTGACGCAATATGATTTAAATCTCCTGCGAAACCGTCGCATCTCGTTGTTCCCGCTCCCGACGAGACAATCAGAACCATAGATGGCTATGATTATCTAGAGGATTAGAGCCGAATATGAAAACCACATCTATCGCTACCGAGATACGGATGACAGTACTTTTTCTATGTTTAAATTCTTAGGGTAAGGGAAAAGTTGAAGTTATCGGCCAGCATGAATTCGGCCATAGTGTTTCATAGTTTAATATCGGCGATACGAGATTTACGTTTACTGCCCATCAACTGGAAATATTACTCCGTCAAATGGATATCAGGAAATTCTTTGAGAGAGGTGAGTCAAAACAAAACACATATATGTACCTAGTAAGATTATTTGATTTATTTAGGGGAGCTCTCTTGTAAGCGTGTATCTTCAGCATACTATAACCGATTTCAAGCGAATAACCAGTAATGACCGCGGTTATAGCCTTCAGGGATATTCCTTGTAAAATGATTATAACCTACAATGACCGAAGTCGCTTGGATGCAGTTGGTCCTAGTTGGTAATTACCAATGAGGACCAGGTTATTTCGCTTGAAATCGGTTTATGTAGTTTGTAGTTTTCGGTATGCCCGGTGTGCGCGCTCCCATTCAAAATGACGTACCCTACCTTTGAGCGACCAGATATCGCGGTCACGTCGTATCGGTCTACGAGCAGCCTTACAATATTTAAATTAATCAATTAATCTGCATTCGTGATCAATTCACGGGTCGAATTGCACTTCGGCACGGAAGTTGGCATGTAATTTATTATTCACAATAAACAATCACACAAAGAATACTTTTGTATTATGGTTAAACATGTGATTGACCGAAACAAAAGCACAGCTCATGATGGCTTTCGCTGCCATCGTTCAATGTAACCTGGTTTTTCGAGTTTTTTTCGAATAAATCTACGATGACGGCCGAAATGCTCGAAAAACCAGGTGACATAGGGTAAATGTGTCAAAGAGTACGCATGTGTATAAGAGTACGCACCACTGTTATTTCAATAGACTGCCACCTTTTGTTGCTCTTGAAAAGCTTATTTCAATCGGATTGCTATCTACTGCTACTGACAAGATCGAAATCTGCAATTCTGAGCGTCGATTGGAAAAAAAATGGGTTAGAAATTTTCGTTGCCGCGCAGTGCAATATTCCCCATTCAAAGTTTTGTGTTTGTACAGGTAAGAACTGGCACTTTGGATTCGTAGATATTAAATTATGTCACAATATGTTTCACTTCATTTCAATTCATATGAAAACGGTAGCGAAATTTGTTTTTGTCATAATTACTGCCGAAAGTATCGAAATTCATGGATGTGTATAAGAGTACGCAAAATTACCTGTATAAGAGTACGCAGTGCGTACTACTACATTCCTTATCTGAACCTGCAAAGAAAAAACAAAGAAAAATGAACAAGAAATCAGAAGATGAGGATGTAATTTGTCCTAGGTGCAATGAGTAATATTCAAAATCATTAGAAGACTGGATTATGTGTTCCCATTGCGAACAGTGGTGGCATGAGTCCTGCACAAATGATGTTATAGGAGAATTCATATGCTCCAACTGTGAAGAGTAGTAGGTATTTTGTTTTACAGATTTATTAATAATACTTTGTTGAGTTAAATTAATTGAAGAAGAGTTTTATTTTATTTAATTTTCATGTTGTGATATTATCTTAATTAGTCACTAGGTACCTAAGACGTTATGTTTGTAAAACAAAGTTGAATAAAGGGAAATGTCTTTGCTCGTTTCTAACCATTTTTCATCCAAAAATGAGTTTTATAAAGAAATATTGTAATATGCGTACTCTTAAATATAAGCGTGCGTACTCTTATGCACACCTGTGCAAAAGAGTACGTACTGGAAGTGGTCCAGGAAAAGTTGAATAATTTATTTATCAGTACCTTTATGGAGTAGAATGCTATTAAAACATAATATTTAGTATTCATTTAAGGCAAAAAAACATAGAAAACCACCCTAGCATAGAAAATCGAAAAGATATTGAACTTAAATCATTAAGTGCGTACTCTTAGACACATTTACCCTACAAGACGTGATTTTGTTATAATTGTAGCTTTGTTTTATGCTGTTTCTTTTATCAGACATGAAATGAATATATATGTATCATTTCAATTATTTTAGGTATACGTATATTTTTTGCTGTAGAGAAAACATTTAAGAGTTATTTTGTTTAGTGGGAGTGATCATTGTCGGGGCAGGATAGCAGCCTGTATGATAATACAACAGGAATGAAAAATATCCTACGTTCTAAGGGTATCATTTATCCAAACTGTAGATTTAATCAAATCGCGTCCGACCGATACAGCGTGATGGAGAATAAAACGTCCAAACACACAAAAAAAATATCATTATTTTACAATCTACAAATGTGACGTTATTTGAGAAAAGGAGATGTTCACAGACAGTTTTATAAGATGATAATAAAACTAAAATTTTTTTGGTTATTACTTTGGGGCCGTTCAAATATTACGTAAGCAGATTTATTACAATAAATTACCCCCCCCCCCCCGTACCCCATGTCAGCAAAAGTAAGCAAAGCTTCTAACCCCGCCCCCATGCTTACGTAAACATTTTTCAGATAAAAATGTACATTGTGTACTTTCGTACTTGTATGAGATTTTTTAAAACTTTCTAACAATTTTTGGTATAACTTGGATTTGTCTATTTGAAACGACATCTTAATAAATTAAACGTTAAACTTTGGCTAATGAAATCAAAGGTAACACAAATGTTAAGTTGCTCTGCTATGTTTACAACACGTACGTCTACTCGCTATAGTATCCAAACAAAACAATACACTAACTGATGAGACGAAATTTAGACAAGTGAACAGCGCTCAGTAATTCCCCGAATCGGTTCTAAAGCGAGTGCCCAAAAGTATGCGTGCGGGAATCCCCGAAAATGCGTTTCGTTTTCAAGCATAGACATTGTGAGGGTAGCCATTCGTGTAAAAAAGTAAATAACTACCGATGACGTAATCTTCATCTAGACTCCCCTACCCCCAATGTCATCCAAAATAAGCGAAACAAACCCCCCCCATAGTGCTTACCTAATACTTGAACGGCCCCTTTGTAGTAACCAGCAAACACCTAAATTTTTCTTAATCGAATCACCTTCCTAAATAACTTGGACTTACTAAATCAAATCAAATCAAATCAAATTTATTATGCAAATTATTAAAACAAATAACTCATCCATACCTAGAACAAATTCCCTTTTCTCTGGTATCGTCACAACAAATGTATTATTTCAAATTACCTATTTTTGCTTATTTGGGGTTCAAACTACAAAATAACGAATTTCGAATATCGCCATTTTACTTTTACTAATAGGAAGTAGATGATATTTGAATATAATTTTTTTATAGGTATCTTGATCTTTTTTTTCGTCCAATGCCTAAACACCGTAAGAGTAATTTTGTGTATCCATTTTTTAGCGACAACACGCGAAAAAAGAAAAAAGTCGGGAAAGTAGCAGTGAAAGCGATGAAAATGACGATTTAATATTTTGTTTTGTGTCATGATAAATCTAATTAAAAAAAGTCAATTTTCATGATTTTTTGTTTCAATATAACCGACCGACCATCTTCTCGAAACAGGTATGAGCTGCCCCCCCCTAGCTGAAATCCTGGGTACGCCCTTGCAACAGCATGCTTCTCAAGTGGAATTCACTTGATAGTCCTAATTGTGAATGTGGTGAATCAGAGGAAACAGTTGAACACCTAATTAATAATTGTTCGATTTATAAATTCCAAGATGGTATTAGAGCCCTACACAATATATCGAACTCATTTTTGCAATGGGTTGAAAATTTAAGATCAATTTGAATTCTCTCGCTGTTCAGTCTTTTTTTCTTTTCAGGTTGGAGTTTATGTTTGAAAATCCTTTCTCCGAAGAGCCCTTCCGATAGTCGTGATGTCCTTCTATATAGAATATTCAGAATTTTATTTTATTTTCTTTATGGGGAGACAGGTTTTTTCAGCTGAGGTTTTTTCCCTGGCTCTATAGTATCGTATGATACTAGTGATGATAGTATCGCATGATACTATAGTATCATACGAAGAATGTTATGGTATATATTTTGCTATATTAAGCTGATGCAATTGGTGAAAATAAATGCTTATTCAAAGATTATGTTTATTCAATTTTTTTCCTATTTCGATTTCTAAATTTAATGATGTTAATCTGAGGCAATGCTCCCTTTTGTCAGCCACAATCATCAATTCCATTTTTTTTTTTGTAATATTCAGTTTGGGATTGGTATTTTCCCCCAAATTTCTAGTTGTATATTTCAAATTTGAATCTGAACGTCATATCCACAAGACATGAAAATAACATAACCTGCTTCAATTTTAAGATGGCTATGGTTAAATACAACTGCAACTGTCCATTTTAGGTCAAATAAAACGATTTCAGTTATGCCAACATACAACATTTCACCTAAAGTCGCCTTTACGTAAAGTCCCATTTAATTTCATTATGAAATAGGGTGGACTTTTAAAGTCGGCTTTAAAAAAGCCGACTTTTATTAAAGTGACTTTTAAGGGTTTATTATGAAACTGGCCCTTATTTGACAGTTCCACTTCTACAATCTGTTGTTTTGTTTGATATGAGATCAACGTATTTTTGGTGAAAACTGAAAATGTCGAATGTGGAGAATGAAAATATCACAGACAATGAAGATTTTTTGGAAGTGATTGATGTACTTTTTCCAATGCGAAAGAGTCCGGTATTCAAGCAGCGTCGTAACTATTGGGAAGAATTAACAGAAAAAGAATTTTTCAATCGATTCAAATTTTTAATCTTGGTTTTCAGGGTTTGGTACGATTTGCAACCACCACAAATTGAATTAAATTCCCTACTTAGTTCCTTCCACGTGTTTAATTTTTCCTCGTTAGTAACAGCATCAGTTTTCTTGTTTTCTATTATATGCTGATATTTGTTCACAAGATCTATCAACACTTTCTCTTCCCCCTCATTAAAGTTTGAAGTTCTCTTCTTAATCCCTTCCATCTCAATTTTTTCAACACCGTTTTCACTTTCAACTACTCACTCAAGATTTTGAAGTAATGAAATTTTGAATTCGAAATTTTCATCGTGTCGGCTTATCGACATAGATAATTAAAATGCTAGAACTTAGATTCTTCTTTCAATGAAGAACGACGGCTCGATTAATCGGTAATAGCAGTGTAGCCAACATGCTTTCGAGAAAACAGCGAATTCCGAGGTAAACACTGGATCAGGTAATCCGGTGTTAGTTTGTCATTGGACAACGACCGACTTCTCTGATCCAGAATTAGAAGTTAATCCTGGATCAGCGGATTAATCCTCAATTGAACAACCGGCCCTAAGAAAACAAGTATACTTTGGAGTAATCCGTTCAAAATACATGGTTTTTAATATAAATTAGTGATATTTTCGTTAGATATACGAAGATTGGTGAAATTATTAGGTTTTCAGAATAGTAGAATTGATGCTGAAAAACTATCGAAAGGTATTTATACGAGAATTATACGTTAACATAAGATTATTCTCAAATTCATGTGTTAAATTTCAGGTTAGGAGCTATATTGAAACTGACCAGAAATAAAAAGATTCATTTGAATAATATTGGCCAGTGGAATAATATTTTCATTATGAGTGAAGAATTATAATGCTCTTGATCTATTGAAAAAAGAAAAGCTTGGGTGAGAAGATTGTAGATGGGAAAAATGATTGTTTTCTCTCATCATTTTCAGATTGATATCTTGTCATATAGAGTAAGATCCCAGGGCCGCCAGACCTTACTTATTTTTGAAGTAACGAACCACATAAGGGAATTAATAGCGGGGTTGAAACCCAACAGAACGGAATTATAACTAGAAAAAATATCAAAATCAAAATAAATTATTGTGCAGTTGTATAATTTCATTCCATTATCACAAGACTGTTACCTATATTAAAACGGTAAAATACAATTAGATCACATAACTTAATTTCATTTCAGAAATTTGCCTTGGCAAATTCCAATATGAGATTATTTGTGAGCGAAACTACAAAATTCAGACTCAGATGAATTTATTAAATATGTAGTAAATCTTCAACTCAGCGTGAATCGTCTGAATAATAAATAGGGACAATAGTTGTTAACTCTATTTCCATTCTTAATTTTTAAAAAGAATTCGTTAATCCAATACTCATTCATTGAAACGGAAATACCTCAAAATGTTTCTATGTATGATAACGTATTACGTCTCATCTGACTCCAAAGAAATAGCTTTTGCACAACTTGGCAACAAAATTCACGAATGACGTTATTCGCGCATGAGCAATTCGGACTTGCAAAAGCCACTTGACGAAACCTATGGATTACCGAATTTTATAAGCTACGTTCGATTTGTACTTATGGAGTTGGAGTGGAGTGAGAGCGGCGTTTTAGTCACGTGACTTCAGAGCTTGCGGTGTTTGATTAACCGATGTCGAACGCTCCGGAGCTGGAAGAGCGTTTGAAACTAACCTCTAATCTTATGTTTTGATTTTTAGATTTCAATCGAACTCTTGTTTTCTGAGATTACTGTCTTCAAAAAATATTCAGAATTATCTATACATTCTTTCACCCCAAGAGAAATATACTGCATTCTCCCAAGTCGTTCCAATAATAAACTTTTGCCGAGATTTGTTTTTTGAAGATTCTTCTGATGAAGAAAATGAAATTAGCTAAAAAATTTACGACTTTGCAGAAGAAGTAGTACCAGGAATGCCTAATAGGCAGTTTAAACAACTTTTTAGAATGTCGCTTTTCTACTTTTGAAGTTTTCATAAAAAAAATTCATTATATTGATAATGATATCCAAGCCTAGCCCGGTAACCCTAAAGTTTCTCTAGAAAAAGAAGTTTATTAACGTCGACATAATATTAGTAAAGAAGAATATAGTTTCAATTAAAGAAAACAAAACGAAATCGAATTGAAAATAAATAAACAAACTGATCAGCTATTATTTTGAAATTGTCTAAATCCCAATACGCATGCTCACCCCGGGTCACGGGCTTCACGAGGTGGGGCTTTAGGAGCTAGCTCCATTCACTCTATACTTACCCCACGCTATCAAAAACGAACGCAGTGTTCGACGCACTTTTTACTCCAGAACCCAGAACCCAATCACGAACGCATACGGCGCGAAAAGAGTTAAAGGAGTGAACGGAGCGTCCAAAACGAACGTACCTATAGGGGGCGTTCCACTTGGCGATCACAACGCTCACGCTCACGACCGCTCTTTTCCCCATTCCACTTGCTTGCTAGCGCTATTATGTTAACTCAAGTGGAACGGATTATTGGGTGTTTTGGGCTGTCATGAAAGAAATGACAAGATTGAAAAAAGTAGAAGTTATTCTAAACAATAAATTCAATTAAAGTGTACAACAGTTAGAATTATTATAATAAATATATATCTACACTGTATTCCGAACGTCCATTTTCACTTTCACGCATCTATTGAGATAGGTCGTCACAGAACATCGAAATATGTGGGTCGATTTGAGCTTGGAGTGAGCGATGATTTTGCCGCGCTCACAAAGACCGCGGTCGTTAAGTGGAACGGCTGAAGGAGCATTTTGATCGTTGTGATCGCCAAGTGGAACGGCCCCATAGTATATAGAGGGGGCGTTCCACTTGGCGATCACAACGCTCACGCTCACGACCGCTCTTTTCCCCATTCCACTTGCTTGCTAGCGCTATTATGTTAACTCAAGTGGAACGGATTATAGAGCGTGTTGGGCTGTCATGAAAGAAATGACAAGATTGAAAAAAGTAGAAGTCATTCTAAACAATAAATTGAATCAAAGTGTACAACAGTTAGAAATATTATAAAAAATATATATCTAAACTGTATTCTGAACGTCCATTTTCACTTTCACGCATCTATTGAGATAGGTCGTCAGAACATCGAAATATGTGGGTCTATTTGAGCTTGGAGTGAGCGATGATTTTGCCGCGCACACAAAGACCGCGGTCGTCAAGTGGAACGGCTAAAGGAGCATTTTGATCGTTGTGATCGCAAGTGGAACGGCCCCAGACAGTCTCAAAGATTATAGACAAAGATTATAGAGTATAAAGATGGAAACGCCCTTGTATCTGTGGTACTAAAATCCGACTACGATTTTTGGCTAGTTTCTTACTTGTGACACATAGATGACGCTGAAAACATTATTCAGTACAGAAAACTATTTTAATAGGCGCGAAATTCGAAACACATTTCTCATAAATTTTCATTTAATTAAATACTTTGTCGAGCTTTTAAAAAAATATCCTGATCGACAAAAAAAAAGCAGGGCTCCGCTTTTTGATCAAGATGATCTTTTCTTCTGCTCTGAATCAAATGAAACACGCTTCTGGATTCTTTATATTTTTTATTTGAAATGATTGTGTAAAATCAACTACAATACAATAATTATGAAATTGAGTACATTTCAAAAATTTGTTCACATATTAGAGAATTATCATAACAATTTCAAGAACTTATTGTGAGTGATCTCTCGATAAATCGAACATCGATAAGTTAAACAGTTGTTCTGGACCCGATTCATACATATCTTACCCAGTTTATTTAAACCTCAATGTGTTTAGAGGGTCTAGTAGATGAGTCGAACTGCTGGAAGGGTCGTCAAGAGAACCACCACCTCTATAAGTCGTTCTTCTGACCACCATTGCCTCTATGAGTGGAACTTTTTGATCTAATGAATGAGACTGAAGAAAATTCGGTTCTCAAACAAATTATCCAGAACAATATATTTTTACCCCGAAACTTCTATCCATTTGACAACACTGAAAATAAAAAGCAATGAACAAGACAATTACATGATACGAGTTTCAAAACTTACATTTCCATTCTCATCGGTAGTGAAAAGAATGCACATTCAAGATTATTCTTTCTATTATTTCTGCAATTAATCACAATGCATTTCGAATGTCGGCCAACAAAATTTAAAATAGAAAAACACACAAACCAAGATTATGGAGTGAGCTAGGTGCTACTCTTGTAGATTTCGAGTTATTTCAGTGGAAAATACGCGAGAAAATATAATCATCATTCAGCAAAATATTTATTCAAGTATTTCTTTCAAAAATGACAACAGCCTACTAATAATCTCTATATAATCTATGCCAAATGGACCCTAATTAAATATTTTAACCATAGACCGATTACTTTTGAAAAACAGATGTCGCTGACATCACTGTAGTCGCTTCGTTTCCCATCTTTATACTCTGGGGCCGTTCCACTTGGCGATCACAACGATCAAAATGCTCCTTTAGCCGTTCCACTTGACGACCGCGGTCTTAGTGAGCGCGGCAAAATCATCGCTCACTCCAAGCTCAAATCGACCCACATATTTCGATGTTCTGTGACGACCTATCTCAATAGATGCGGAAAGTGAAAATGGACGTTCAGAATACAGTTTAGATATATATTTATTATAATATTTCTAACTGTTGTACACTTTAATTAAATTTATTGTTTAGTATGCCTTCTACTTTTTTCAATATTGTCATTTCTGTCATGACAGCCCAAAAACGCCCAATAATCCGTTCCACTTGAGTTAACATAATGCTAGCAAGCAAGTGGAATGGGGAAAAGAGCGGTCGTGAGCGTGAGCGTTGTGATCGCCAAGTGGAACGCCCCCTCTATAATCTTTGGACAGTCTTATATGTGTTAAATAGTGTGTGCATACGCTAGCTTGGCTATGCGGCCCGTTCACAGGTAGCAGGTAGAAAAAGTGGACAAAAACATACCGAACTTTTCTTAAATTCGAAGAACTGATTTTTATATATGTCACGCAGAATATTATGAAAAATAAATATTTCATATTGCCAGACAGTTTCCGTGGGCCGAAATTCCTCCCAGACGCTTCAAATTCCAATAAAAAAAATGACAGGTTAGAAACATTGTGTCATTTTGACAACTTTCGGAATGAAACGACAAAATTTCTAGCTCCTCCAAGATTGGAGGTTTGGTCGTTGGGCCAGCAACCCAAGTTCACAATGTTGCTGATTTTCTCATTCAACAAGCCTCGGAATAGGACTGGTAGTATTCAACGACGTGAGTGAATGAACTAAAAATGAGAATGATTACTTGAAATGTACAGGGACTATTGAGCACCAGGAGATAATTTTTGCTGGAGTTGTTTGTTACGTAAGAGTTAGATTGGAGATTGAAAATGAAGTAGCAGAAATAAAAAGGATTGAAAGGCTTGATGAAGAGAACTGGGTATACGTCATAAAGCTGTTTCTTGATGATATGTATTGTAGATTGCATATTTTTAAGCCCAGAATATACATCTACATACGTACATAGAAACATTGTTACGAAATGGCCAGATTCAGCACTTTTGTTAAATTCGAAACAATAATTTTGATATATGTAACACAAAATATTATAAATAAAGAGATATTTCATATTGCTAGACCGTTTCTGTGGGCCGTAATTTCTCCAGACGCTTTAGGTGTTGGGTTGCTGGCCCAACGACCAAACCTCCATCCTTGGAGGAGCTAGAAATTTTGTTGTTTGATTCCGAAAGTTGTCAAAATGACACAATGTTTCTAAACCTGTAATTTTTTTATTGGAATTTGAAGCGTCTGGGAGGAATTTCGGCCCACGGAAACGGTCTGGCAATATGAAATATTTATTTTTCATAATATTCTGCGTGACATATATAAAAATCAGTTCTTCGAATTTAAGAAAAGTTCGTTATGTTTTTGTCCACTTTTTTTTTCAGCTACCTGCGAACGGGCCGCATAGCCAAACTAGCGAGTATGCACACACTATTTAACACATATAAGACTGTCTATACTATAAAATTCGTTACTTCAAAAATAAGTAAGGTCTGGCGGCCCTGGGATCTTAGACTAATAGGTCTGTTGTGAAAAATTTTGTGAATAATTCATAATATTTATTTCTATATCTTTTCAGGTTCAACATTTCAGCAAATGAAAGCTCATGAGCTTAAAGCTACTGCTGTGACTTCTCGAAACTTGCGACGTAGTTAATATCCAGAAGAAATGAATAGGGCTTGTATGGCCCAACATAAATTGAGGAGAGAATACAGGAATGCTACTCTTAGGGATAAACATATAATTTCTCAATCAACAACTCAGTGTACTCATTTCCATAATTTTGAAAGTGGTGTGTAAATCAAAGAAGAAAATGCTGCAATATTGTCTGCTTTAAGTAAAGAGGAACAATCTACTGTGCATGTGCTATTCAAAATGCAATCTGTGAGATTTGAAAATGCAGAGGTAGTATCTGAAAACAATGGGACAAGTGAACACTGGTGATTTGATGTGAAATTTTGCTAATGCCATTAAAAATAAGAAACAATTAAACTCCTTGACTGAATTTGCAAACACTGGGTTTGAAAGATTATGGGCGAGTTTCACAAAGCTTTAATTGTACGATTTAAAAAACTTACGTAAATTCACACCAATCAAATCACTCGTTTTGAAATTTCAACGAATTGCGTTGGCTCCAATTAATTTAACGGTGCAATCGAAGTTTTGTGTAACCGACCCTATGAGTTTTCAAACATTTATAAATTTTCAAAGGTTTGTTCTATATTTATGTCAGCATTTTGTTTTAGTCATATCACTTTGACTTGGCAATTACATACATCTCTTCTGACTTTTTGGTATCATCTCTGGCAAGTTTTCCATTGTAAACAAATATTTTATCTATATTTGATTGTTATCTTAATATTGTGTGATGAAAGATATATACAATTTACATTTTAAATTACAAATAAAATTCAAATAAAGACTGGAAAAAATTTCAGAATCATTTATTCATTTTGCAACATATGATTGAAGAAATGATTAAATGAAATGTTCCCAATCAAATTTTGTTCGTTATCTTCATGAAAGGGAGCACCCACTTTCAAAATTGATTTGGGTAAACTTTAATAAACAATGAAGTCGTATGTTTCCAAATTCAACAGATTCATTTGAACCTGTGTGCAGCACGAATGATTCTGCTTCAATTGGATTTCACTTCGAGGTAGTACCAGTCATTTACGAATTCTGCAGAACCTCATGGATATAGGAAATACTTTCAAATATATTATTCTACGTCATTTGAGTAATCCCAATAAGTGTAAAACATATTCATTTGACCAAAATAATTGTTCTTACAAGTATTAAATATCTTTGCATAAAATTTTTTCATCATTCGAGTTGTTCTTCTGAATTAGCCCACTTAATGTACAATCAGAAATGCATTCACACACACTACCATCTTAAACAGCCTTTAAATCACTCTTAAAATGAAAATCTATTAATTTATTTCACAAAATGATATAAATATCCCGTTGTCATTCAAAAATTTACAAAAAGCCCCTAGCGCCACTCAGGCTGGTGGCTAAATTTCGAACCTAGAAAACAAGTATTTACAGCGCCCTCAACGGTAGTTGGATTCGCCAATACTGTGGCTCAACGTTCAGCAGAAGATCATAGAAATTTGGCAACAGTTCCGTAACAGTTGTCTCTGCTGAATGCGCCCATTGCTGAACTCTGCATTTCAAACCATAGAAAATCAAGATAGATGTTGACTGTTGATCTATGGCTTCAACATAAACCGACCGTCCTTGATGCTCAAGGAAAACAAGTTCTGTGAAATTTTGATTTTAAAATTCTATTATGTCAGTTTGTTGTATTCAAAAGGTCCATACACTCTATCATGAATGGGTCCGAAATTGAAATTAATTGTGCATCTTTTGCAATTGTGCCTAATCCAAGCTTTTATGGTATTGGCCAGGATGTATTCCCCTTTCGATATTCACGACGAACCCAAAAAATACAAATTTCGTCCTTTCAAATATGAGCAAGAAGAGTTTTGTATAAAGGGTAGGTCTCCCCTAGCCAGAAGCGGCCATAGGATTGCGGCGGACTCTTCTAACTTTTACTCATTTGGCGGATACAATCCTTTGCTCAATCAAGACCTATATGATGAAGAGATACAGTATTATCTGGATAATTCTTTTCCTCTTTATCAAGAATTGTGGAGATATAATTTTGCTAGCAGAAAATGGCATCGTTTCAGTAACAGCGATACTTTACCTCTTGAATTAGCTTCTAACGCAGTGATGTTGCATGGAAATTTATTGATGGTATGTAACTTCGTTTTTTGAATATATTATATATATATATATATATATATATATATATATATATATATATCAGCTCCTCAGAGGTAAAGTGTGTTAAGTCACATTTTTTCAGACACGAACTATCTACAATATTGGATCCAACAAGAATGGAACTGAAAAATAGCTGTTTTGTCTAATTTTGATATTGTGATTTGACACACTTTACCTCTGGGGTGCTGATATATAATATTAGGGATGTTGATCAAAGATTCGTGAGATATTTTCTGAAGAGAAACAGAAACAGTCTGCAAAAACGCTTACTGAATGTGAAGTTGATCTCAAACTCGCTAAATTTGTTTTTTATATTTTGAGATCAACCTCACATTCAGCAAGTGTTTTGTGATTGTTTCTGTTTTTTTTTAATGTGATGTTTGTTTTTGCAGTTGCCCTGTGGAAGAAACTAGAAGTTTCGAAAGCTTGGCTTAATGAATAGAGTGAAAATATATTACTAATCTTTGATTGACATCCCTAAGTCTGAAAATATCATATTCGTCACGATCATTATCTAAATTATTAAAATATATATATATATATATATATACAGGGTGTACCAAGTTCGACGGCCTATTAGGCGTTTCTGGAGAACTAGACTTATTTGAAATCTGAAAATTGGGATTATTATATTGTTTGACATTATCTACCGAGCTAAAATATTCTTGGAGCCTGACCACTTTCAGTTATACAGGGAGCGAAAAAAAATGTTTCAAAAATTTTTTTTTTCGGTTTTTTTCTTTTAGAATTTGACAGAGTATGCAATTCTGAATACATTTGTACTCAAATCGTTGCATTCGTCGAAATACTTTCGGAAATATCGAGAAAAACCTGAAGAAAAAGAGAGAAAAGAGTATTCGGTATTATGCTTGTTATTTCTAATCTAGATACCTTAAGCACAAACCGTTTTCACATTTTTGAAGTCAAAGACTGTGGAAATATTGTACATTTTTAAAATTTGAAAAACTCATCACAGGGTGTTCCAAATGTTGTGTCAAAAATTGGGATCGAGATTGGCCCATAACTTTCGTTTTTCAAATTAGAACCCTATTTTTTATGATTGCGTTGGATTGTATGAAGAAAAATGATCATAGTGTTCTAACATGTTAATGCTCCTAAAATTGATAATTCTTGAGTTATTTAGGATTTTCTGATTTTATGTGGTACGTAGCGTCAAATTCATTTAATCTGTTCCATATCAACTATGACCTTGGTCTTAGAAGATGAATTATTCCACTAGTGACACACACTTGAATACATCCGTACTCAAATCATTGCATTTGTTAAAATACTTCCCGAAATAAAAAAAAAAAAACTGAAAAAAAAAGGTAGATAAGAGTATTTGGTATAATGTTTGCTATTTCTAATCTAGATATCTTAAGCACAAACCGTTTTCACGTTTTTGTAGTCGAAGAGAGTGGAAATATTTTACATATTTAGAATTTTGAGAAACTCGTCACAGGGTGTTCCAAATGTTGGGTCAAAAATTGGGATCAAGATTGGCCCATAACTTTCGTTTTTCAAATTAGAACCTTATTTTTTTTATAATTGCGTTGGATTCTGCGAAGACAAATGATGATAATGTTCCATCATGTTGATACTTCTAAAATTAATAATTCTTGAGTTATTTAGTATTTTCTGATTCCATGTCGTACATTGCGTCAAATTCATAAAATCTGTTTCATAACAACAATGATGAATGAATTAAAAAAAAGGTGTGTCACTAGTGAGTTATTGGAATAATTTATCTTCTATGACCAAGGTCATAGTTGATATGAAACAGATTTAATGAATTTGACTCTACGTACGACATAAAATCAGAAAATCCTAAATAACTCAAGAATTATCAATTTTAGGAGCATCAACATGTTGAAACATTATCATCATTTTTCTTCGTACAATCCAACGCAATCATAAAAAAATAGGGTTCTAATTTGAAAAACGAAAGTTATGGGCCAATCTTGATCCCAATTTTTGACCCAACATTTGGAACACCCTGTGATGAACTTTTCAAAATTCTAGAAATGTACAATATTTCCACATTCTTCGACTTTAAAAAAGTGAAAACGGTTTGTGCTTAAGGTATCTAGATTAGGAATAACAAGCATAATACCGAATACTCTTTTCACTCTTTTTTTTCAGGTTTTTCTCGATATTTTGGAAAGTATTTCGACGAATGCAATGATTTGAGTACGAATGTATTCAGAATTGCATACTCTGTCAAATTCAAAAAGAAAAAAACAGAAAAAAAAAGTTTTGAAAATTTTTTTTTCGCTCCCTGTATAACTGAAAGTGGTCAGGCTCCAAGAATATTTTAGCTCGGTAGATAATGTCAAACAATATAATAATCCCAATTTTCAGATTTCAAATAAGTCTAGTTCCCCAGAAACGCTTAATAGGCCGTCGAACTTATATATATACATATATATAATGTTTCATGGGATAGCAACACTAAGTAGGTGGTGAATCAAGAAAACTCTTTTTTAGTACTTTCACTCGAGCTTTCGGAATACTTTATTCCATCTTCAGGAGCTACAAAGAAATGAAAAAAGGGGGGATGAGCTAAAAATCACAAAAAGGTAAAATATCAAAAAGTTTTTTTCACCTTGGTCTAAAGGGAGATTAAAATCATGATAACATTGGAACAAAATTTGGGGCACACATTTACATTATTGAATTGAAATTTAAAAAAACGTCAAATACATCAAATTTGATTTAAGTTGAAAAAACATAGAATAACTATTAATCATAAGATTCAATAATGTAAATGTGTGCCCCAAATTTTGTTCCAATGTTTGTTATCATGATTTTAATCTCCCTTTAGACCAAGGTGAAAAAAACTTTTTGATATTTTACCTTTTTGTGATTGTTAGCTCATCCCCCCTTTTTTCATTTCTTTGTAGCTCCTGAAGATGGAATAAAGTATTCCGAAAGCTCGAGTGAAAGTACTAAAAAAGAGTTTTCTTGATTCACCACCTACTTAGTGTTGCTATCCCACGAAACATTATATTATTATTACTTTTCTACACCGAATTATCTCACAATAACATTATATAAATTATTATCTTTCCTATGAGAATCAATGCAAGGGAAGCTAGCACAAGTTTGTTAGATCTAAATAATTACTAAAGAAAATTTGGCATTTTTTTCTAGGTTTATGGTGGTACTGGTTCACCATTCGGATATCGATGTAGCAATCAATTGTACATATGTAACGTTAATGATGGGCCTGCCAAAATGACAGAAATCAAAGCTTGGGGAAAATTTCCCCTCCCATTATATGGCCAAGCTGTTGTATACCATAATGAATATTTGTATACAATAGGTGGAACAACTGGATTAACATATACCTGCGATATACATAGGTAATGAAATTTCTTACATTAATCTTTATAGTTTTTGTGCATTCATAATTTCAGATTAGATTTACGTACTTATGAATGGACAGAAGTTTTTTCAAGTAGAGAACAAACAAGGATCACAGAGCAAATTCAAAACTCTGGTCCTGATGGTAGATACAGACATGAAGTTGCTTTTGATGGTGAAAACATTTTCATTCTTGGAGGAGGAACTGCACATGAAGTGTATGATTTTGAAGATATACCTACTTTCAGTCTTACCGAAAAATGTTGGAAAACCATCAAAGCATTGAAGGACAACAAATATGGTGGGTGGATGAAAGGTTTTTCACATCGAATTTCAATAATCTTCATCATTGCCATAGATTATTACACAAATTATTAGTTTATTGTTAACTCACTGAATGCATTGTTAAATTTCAATATTATAGGAGCCCCACCCCCTCGAAGATGCCATGGAGCAGCACAACTAGATATTGACGGATTAAAACAAGTGTTCATTACTGGAGGATTTGACGGAAATAGGATATTTGGCGATCTGTGGAGACTTAATTTGAAGACATATCAGTGGACGTGTTTCTCAAAATGTGTCCTTCCAAGAGAACTTTATTTCCATGGGGCCTCAGTAACACCTGAGGGAAAGTTGTATGTATTTGGTGGTATCTACAGGAGTGACGAGGGGGGTTGTATAAGGACATCTGATATTTATTCTACATGGTTGTGTATACCTAAGCTGAGCGAAATGTGCTGGGAAGCGGTTTTATTATATTTTCCAAAGATAACTGAAAAAAAACATGACGAATTGATCAGTGCAGGCCTACCAAAAAACTTTGTCAAACGCATAACCAAGTGTTCACGTTATTATCGTTGATTAAACTATTTCAAATTGCATGTTTTTCTATCAAGTAATATAAGTTTTTATAATTTCTCATTCAGTTTACTTTATCATGATGTAAATGATTGATTTCATGAATAGGCTCATTTCAATAGATATTGTGTCCTAAAATAATAAAAAAAATTTACAGATACTTTCTTACATCATTCCCTATAAAGACAAAACCTGAATCTGGCTAATAAAGAATTATACATGAAGAACCTTTTTATAATATAGCTTAATCACTGTAGTCCAAAAGCACTAGCGCTTTCACTGTGTGGTGCAGTCTGCAAGACAGTGCGTGCAAATACAATCATAAAATATATTAAAACCTGATATTCATATTGAATTATTCGTTTTTATTCAAGATTTGCTTTCTAATGAAAGAATGAACTATTTTGTTTCTTTCTATTCCAATTCAAAATTGTACAATAAGAAAAAATATCATGAAACTTAAATTCAGTTCGTTTTCTCAGGACCTCCAAATATACAATTAATGGAAATAAATTCATGAAATAACAGAACGTTATGTATTCTCAAAAATAGAAATATCAACAGATATTTGTGTAATTTCCTTTTTTTTTCAGTACTCTATTGCACTTCTTTTTCTTTTCTCATTCATATACAATATGTTATCCATGTTTGTATATTTTTGTTTATTTTTGAGTTTTATAGGCTTGCCTTAACTCTTTTTAAATAAATAAACTAACAAAAAATCATTTATATGAACCTAAGAAATATCAAAAATTGCAAGCATTGAATATCTCAAATATTACACCCACAAATTTTACTTATGACAAATTTGGTAAAAATATATGTTTTTCTCTTAATTCTAGGTGGGCAAGTGTAACATGTTTTTTTTCTAACTTTTCTTCCATAGTTTCATCGAACTGAGTAATGGTTAACACTGCTTGTATCAAGAAGCTGGTAAAAAATCACCATCGGCCATCTCTGAGTACGTCTGCCTGTAGAATATTCAGCACGCTTTTCATCCAAAGGATAGGTTCAACTTTTGTCGAATTGTAACATACAGTATTTTCAGGTTTTTGTGGAAATTCATCTAAACACTGTTGAAGATGTCAGTTGTTCTTCTTTGGGACGTATGATACCAACGTAATATTTTTTGTGAAGGCACACAAAGTTTAATTTGGTTCTCTATTTTGGTAGAAAAGCCAATGGTATTCCTCTCTTATCTTTTTTTATAGTTCAGACGTAAGTCCTTTTTCTCTCATTTCTTCTGCTAATTCAAATATCAAAGCCAGTTATCACCTGTTGTGTTTCGATTCGTGTCAAATATGAAGGGTATTTCACTCATTATTAAAGATTCAAACATACAAACGATTTTCAGAGAACAAAAATTGTTCTCCAAATATAGAGAGAGATCACAATTCGAATACAGACACTAACACCGCAGTCCGGTCTCACTGACCGCTTCGTGATTTCAAACATGTTTTTTTGCAAACCGTTATTACCAGAAGTGAAAATAACCAATAATTTGAAAAATTTTAGATCAGTTGGAAATATCCATCATTGCTAATGAGATTCAGATTGTTCTATATCTGATTGGCTTGATCTTGAATTCTATCCAGAATTATCTATATGATTGTCTCAAAGACCTTTTATCCTGAGTCTATGGATTTTTTCCAGTGATAATTGTTTTTGAGATGTCATACGACAAGTTTCTTCATTTATCCTACTCAAAAAAAATCTGAAGTATTAAGGTACACAAACGAGACGGCCATGTAATATTTGATATCTTCTTTCATTTGAGAAATGTTCATTTAATCAATCTGTTTCCCCTCAATGTGGTGCACCATCTTGCTAATACATACTACATATTATTTCATCATTACATTCAAAAAATTTGTCTACAACTCCGAATTCTTAATAATCATCCTGTATAAATGTAAGCAAGACATTTGTTAGTGGCAATTACCTTGTACCTATATAATTATTTAGGGGTATGAATGTTTTTTTGGGTCTAAATTTGATACTCAAGAAAATTGTAGAAATGCGAGATTTCTTAACATTTTAGAACCCAAATTAAATTATTTTTCATCTAAAAAAATACACCAACAATTAACAAAACAGTCGAACTTATGAGATTCGAATATTCAAACTCTATTTGCCAATGAATGTTTCTTTTTGACAAGATAATAATTACAATACATTCACATGTTAATAGACTTATTAAAAATCTTTACAAAAACGCACAGGCTTAAAGCCATTCTTCCCTACAGTAAATTAAGTACTAACTAAATTTAAAATTGTCACTTCTCTCTTGATAACTCTCATTTAATCTTCAAGCGCCTTTTCAGGATTGAAATTTCTCTAGAATTCAGCTTAGTGGCAAACATCTCTAAGTTGAGTGAATCTAAAACAAATATTTCAAATTGAACTGATAAATTCAGCATTATAGTTTTCACCAAAAACATTTAAATCAATCTAGAAATATAATGAAGAAAGTACCTTCATTCTGTGTCTTCAATCCAATCAGTTTGCATATCTTTGTTAGTTGTTTATCTGATTTTGATCTGAGGTTGTTTTAATAAATATGGTTTTTCAACTGCTTTGCTTGAAAAATAATCATTATTAATAATGATTCTACAAGAGGGATTGTGTTGCTAATCATCAATGGGATGAATATAGCTATTGGAAAATTGCCTCAGGTACCTAGTGCCAAATAACAATCATTTAAAGTTAGAACCAAATATTGCTAGAAGATTATTTAGCAAAAATTTCAATGAACTGATATCAGATCGTGCTATACGATTGTAGATGTGGTATCAAAAGCCTTTTTTCCAAAGTTCAATTATCAGTTGGCGATTCTCAGCATGTTTTATAATGGGTAACCTCAGCAGAGGGAGCCGCCAAAGTCATCATGTTGGAAACATTATAAAAACAATTCAAAAGAAAAACTTAATGAATTTTACTCACATTATGTAAATTCTAAACATGCGTGTGAGAGTACCAAAAAGGCGTGCCCAAGGAGACCCCATTTTGTGCTTGTGGCAGTGTGACAGGTGACAGTAGGGATGGCGAAGAGCAGAAATATATCGATATATATTGTATCGATATTTTTCGACAGTATCGAATATCGATTCGATATATCGAGTGAAAAATATCGATATATCGATTTATTTGCCAAAACTCAACAAAAGTTCCTGGTTACTCCTGTGCTTTACCAGAGACCTGTTTTTTCTGCAGCTGTATAAAAATTTACTCTTTCATAATCGAAAGGACTCGATTCCAATATTTTTTTTAGACATAGGGTCGGTTTCACAAAACTTCGATTGTACCGTTAAATTAATTGGAGTCACCGCGATTCGTTGAAATTTCAAAACAAGTGATTCGATTGGTTCGAATTTACGTATGGTTATTTAATCGTGGGTGTTACTCCCAAGTGACAAATAGAATTTTTTTCCTCCTTCAACTTGCCCATCGACCATTTGCAAAACACCATCTATCCACATACCTCTAATTCCTAATTTGATGTATGTGTGATATAAAAAAATATCGAATTTGATATTGTGAAATAAATATCGATAATCGATAATATCGAGAATGAAAATATCGACGATATTTATCGATATATATCGGAAAAAATATCGATATTTTTTGCCCATCCCTAGGTGACAGTCCTCTCCTCTCCTTAAGGTACGTTCGATTTGGTTTGGACGCTTCTTTCACTCTTTTCACGCCGTATGCGTTCGCGAGACCATCGAACACCGAATTCGTTTTTGAAAGCGCGTGGTAGTATCATAGAGAACTAAGAAAAGAGTTACGACTCAGTGCTAAAAGAAAGGAAGTATGTTCGCAGCGCCCTCGCGAGCAGGGAATTGAACTAACATGAATGATTCTTCGACAAATAGTGCCCCAAATGTTTTGAAACCAGAGACAACAATGAGACGGTCAACTCCTTCACTAAATTTGTCCGATTCAGGCTTTGTCACCCGTCCTTGTCTATATCATCCAGATCACATAAGGCTTTCTTTGTTCTATTTCTCATGCCCTGAGAGTAGAGGCGCTGCTTACGCTTTTCTTGGCATTGCCAGATTTGAAAATATATACTGCCATTGGCAGAAAATAAACTAGCTCTATCTCCGTTCTTCTATTGCGAAAGTGAAATTCTATCATCATCAGTCCACGTCATAGAGATAGTATAAGAGGAGGAGCGATTTCGTAACTAAAACGGGACCAGGTCCGCCACATTGGTACGACACATTTGTCAAGCGGTCGTTAACCCTGATGTTTCGTGTTCGGTTGTGAGTTTTGTGAAAATTATTTATATATGAAGGACAATCTTTGTAGAACTAATTGAACAAAATGGTATCTTGTGCTGTGCGAAGTTGCTGTACCGGGATGGCGTGGATAAGAAGAAATCATCAGGAATTACATTTCATAGGTTTAATATCAACAATGTACAGGGTCGGTTTAAGTAGATTTGATGTCTGATACTAGAAATTCCTTTTTATATTCATTTAGAGATTTGAAGAATAAAAAGGGTCTTCAATACCCTTCAGAGGATGTCATCAAAATTTGCTTAAAGACCGAAAAAATCATGGAGCGAGAAATCATTATAGCTGGTCAAAACTGTGTTTCAATTGCAACTATGAATAATAGGATATTTAATGAATTTGTTTCATCAAACATCTTCTCATTTTTAATTGATCACAAATTTTGATCAGTTTTTTTGATAATCATCGATTATTGATCAGAAGCATAATAAAGAAATATTACAATATAAGAATGATTTTTCTCTTCAAGTATAAAGTTGACAAATCAATAGTATTAGGCACCAAAATAACAAAATTGTACTGTTTAAGGGACAGTAAAACTGTTAATTGGGTAAAATTTCTGTTTGTGAAAGGAGAAATTAGTTATTGAATATGAGAGAATGTTTGGAACATTCAAATATTTCTAAGATTTGATGTAAAAGTTTCTTGTCATCATATGAATTGGAAATATAAAATTTTTTTTTTAACTAGGTGTACATATTTTAATATATATGTATATATGTATATTATATAATTTTTTATATTCATTATTTATATTTTAAATAAATTTTTCACCTTATACAAAATCTGTACTTTGCCTATTATTATACGAGAACATAACATACGAGAAAGTTATATCTACTCGTGTATATATCCTTGATACCAAAGAAAAGGGTAGGTATTCTATAATAAAAAATCTAGCTGTTATTAATATAAGGAAAAAATTGTTGATCTTCCACCTATACAAACTGAGTCATGATGGAAGAAGTAGCTCAATATTTGAAGAACGTTAACGAGTACAACTTCAAAGATGTTATTGAATATCACTAGTTGTTTCTGCTAATTAAAAAGACAAAATTCCCTTAACATTAGAAAAACTCAGAAGAATTTCAATCTCCATTAAAAATGTTCTCAAAATAAAATGAGTATTGTTTTAGTTTATAAACTGTTGAAATTCATTTTTATTTTATGAATGTTAAAAATCATTATGTTTTATTCTGCTTCATCCATAAATTAGCCTGTATATTTATTTACTCCGACCCTGTCCAATTTGTGGTTCTGTGGCCGAAACCGCCACATTGGTACGACACTTTGCCCCGCCCAGTGGACCCGTTTTATGTGGAAATCGTTGAATGCAACAGCGTCTCCTTCTATACTATCTCTATGGTCCACGTGCATTTAAACCATTGTGGCAACACGAAATATATTCTGGGTTGCTATAGCGACACTGACTGTAAACACTTTTGATTTAGAAGTTGTGGTTGTGAGTGATTGTCTATTACAAATTATTTTCAAAAACGGTTGAATGTTATATATGTGGAGCCGGAGAGGATATAGTAAAAAAGATGCATCGTTTCCCAACAAATATAAATAGGTAAGTTGGCAAAATTTATATGAAGGATTGAGCTTTGAATACAATCGTGTTTTTTATTTTTTCAGGTCGAAAATCTGGCAAGAGCAACAACAGGGATGAATATTTATGGGAGAAAATCTCCGAAATCATAGAATATGCTCAAACCATTTTACTCCAGAGTCATACATAGATGCAATAAATATAGACTCCTCGAGATGCAGTTCAATGCGGGTTCTTCAATGAACCAGTTCCATCGACTTCTGCAATGCCAGAAGAATGCGAAGAAAACACATTCATTACATCTGAAAGTAGTGATGTTGTGCCAGTCCACTCAGATACCAACATGTCCTTTCATCAGGTATGTTCTAAAGTATAATATAAATAATATTTATTCAGTTAAATTTCTTTCTGTTATTCCATCAAATTTGAAGTTAATTTTGTTTTTATTTGCAGCGGTATTCTCGCATAACGCACAGATTCATCAGACACCCAAACAAAAAGGCAGAAATTTTTAGGAACATAGATAATTTATGCATTAGTAACACTTCACCAAGAAAGAAGAAATTGGTGAAGATCATTCAGCAAAGAGAAGACCACTTACGAAAGCTCAAAAAGCAGTGTAGGGAAAAGTCTAGGACTTTGAGGAGTGCTTTAGAAATGTCTGAAAGCCCAGAGGTTCAGAGTTTGTATGAGAACATGTCTAAAAAACCTATAACTTCATGATTTCGCAATTGAGATGTGCCAAAGTAAGGGTACAAGAGGCAGAAGATGGACCCTAGACGACAAAGTTATGTCGCTATTATTACTAAAAAAAAGTCCCAGATGTTATAAGTTGCTGAGGTCTTTTGTAACCCTTCCTTCACGAAACACCGTTTTGAGCTTGCTCAAAAATGTGCCGCTGAATCCTGGCATAAATAGAATTATTTTTGAACACATTAATGAGAATATCAAAGATGATATTGATCGTTGTTGCGTGTTGCTCTTCGATGAGATGGACATTAAAGAACACCTTTATTATGATAAGGGTCAGAAGAAAATTATCGGATTTGAGGATTTTGGTAAAGGAAGAAGTGGAAAGGACCGCTAGAAAAGTTCTAGTTTTCATGGTGGTTGGACTAAACCGAAAATGGAAGCAACCCCTAGCCTATTTCTTTACGCACAAAAGTTGCACTTCAGAAATTGTCTGTTTGAAGTTATCACAGCTGCAACAGATGTAGCGAAATTGGACATTGTTGGCACCATTTGTGATATGGGTGTGAACAATGTGAAATGCCTCAAAGAATTAGGTGTGACAACTAATATAACCTTTTTTTATATATGAATGGCAAACAAATTTTCACTATGTATGATCCCCCTCATTTATTGAAAAGAACGTATGCTTTATCAGAAAATATGACATATTATGGATGTTAAGATAGGAGAAAGCATCACAACCATGGAGGGCAAAATTTTTCACATGTACTTTGGGCGTATGAACATGACAAGGCATCTCCTTATATCTTCAGGGTACTTTTCAGGTTGAAAGATCATTTTTTCGACCCGATCATGAAGTATGCCATGAAGGTCCACATTGCTGCACAAGTAATGAGTAGATCTGTTGCAGCATATTTGTACTCCATGATCAGAAATGGTTTAAGATTAATTCCAATTCAACTTTACTCTTTTTTCATCATGTATTAACTTTTAGGAGTTATAGAACAGGAGTATATTTAGTACTGCCGCATTCCTGATGAATGTAGATACACTCTTTGATAGCTTCAACGGGAACACCAACGATTCAGGAAAGAAGTTGAAGTGCAACATCGTGATGAAAACTCTCCGCATATTGAATATTGGCCTAAAGCTATTCAGATGGTGAAAAATTGGAAATTTAAAACGGTTTTCAAAAAGCGGACAGTTGTTGCAAAGTAAACCACCATCTCAAATGGGTTGGTTAATATCTCTTAGGGTATCAGGGGAATATGGGGTCTGTGCATTCTAAAGGATTGACAAAATTGAGTCCAAGATCTCTGAATCAAGACCTTTGGAGAATTTATTTGGATGCATCCGATCTGGATCAGGATGCAACGATAATCCTTCTGCTTTTCAATTTGTTGGTAGCTTGAAAGCACAAATTTAAATAATTTAATTTATACAACCACTCACACTAACTGTGAGATGGACAATAATGTTTGACTCAGTAATTTGAAATCATTCCTGGGAATAGAAGAATATAATGAAGGTGAAGCTGAAGTGCTTGAAACCCAAGAGATGGCAAACAGAGGAGACAGTGTGTCGACTTGAAGAAGATGTAAATAGGGGTAGTTCCGAAACTTTTTCCGTTGCTTATGTTGCCGGGTTCATTTTAAAAGGCATCTATAAAAAAATAACCTGTTTGGAGTGTCCCTCTCTGTTGTCATCAGATGAGTTAGAGACACACAACATGTATATCTGGTGCAAGGAATGGTCAGATGATAGTAGAAAAATTGAATTATCCGAGTACTTTATTCACCATATCCATTGGTCAAGGTATAAATTCTCTGGAGAATTTCATGAGGAAAAACTCTGTCATTTCTGACCTTCCAAATCATGCCTATAAATTAATTCATAATGATATTGATTTACCATGGATGAAATGTGGACAACATCATGAGGAGGTGCAACATATCACAGTACAAAGTACAAAAAAGTTGAAGAAACTAAAGAATATATGAAGGTTATTATTATAGGTATTTGTGTTATATTTGTATATGTTACTTGTTTAATGTTTTACTTGTTGTTATTAATTTACTTGTTTAATGTGTTACTTGTTGTTTCATACGCAGATTGAGTTTATTGAAAATTTCAATAAATCAATCATTTATAAGTCGTATTTTCGTTTTTTTTTTCTCACGCAACTATTTTGAAAGCGAAATTTTTTGCCAAAAATCGACATGGCAAAAATTTTAGCTTTTATTTTATGGCTGCGCGAAAATCACTCCAATATTTTTTAACGTAAAATATATAACAATAATAAAATAATAAAACAGAAATGAATAATTTGAAATTCCCGCGCTCTAAAACGCTCGAAAAAGCGGCCCTGGCGCCATCTACATATAGGTCCCATGCTGCAAGACAAGGATGCAGAAGTTCGGATGAAATTTAGTGGGGAGTTGTGCGTCTCATTTGTTGTCTCTG